>QANW01012158.1:83462-94635 GCA_003254865.1 Dryas drummondii | reverse complement strand
CGACCCGAGCTCTCCCTTTGCGAACCGAGAAGATCCGGCCCGAGCCCCTCCCCTCACAACTCCCACCCGAGCAGAAATCCTTTTTCTGTTATTTCACAGACAGCCGGCCCCTATTGGTTCTCCAACTTATAAAAAAACAAAAAACAAAAAAGGGCAGCTCTCTCTCTCCTAACATAGTACCAAAAAAAAAAAAANGCACCAGTCGCCTCCGGCCCGAGCCCAGCCCGTCCGCTCCCCGCAACCCGCCCGCACAGCAACTCCCTCCGGGCCGAGCAGACCCCAAGCCCGAGCCCGAGCCCGATCCGGCCCGAGTAGCAGCTCTTCTCTCCGGCTTGCGCGACCCGAGCTCGCCCTCTCTCTCTCTCTCTCTCTCGATCACCTTCTGAACCGCCCACCCGAGCACCACAGCCACGTTCGACCCGAGCAGATCCTCCGCCCCGAGCAGACCCTCTGAGCAGACCAGCAGCTCTCTCCACAAATAGTCACATACAAAAAAAAAATAAAAATAAAAAAAAAGGCAGCTCTCCCGCTCTCTCTTAAAATAGTCACAAAAAAAAAGGGAGATATGGGTGTGGAATCTTTATATTTGGGCTCTACCATTTAATTCCAGATTCTCATTTACAAAGGGCGATATCCCACCAATAAATTGGACGGGATTCACTGGGATTTTGCGAAGCGTCTACTGCTCGGAATACAGGTGATCAGAAATTCAATAAAAAAAAAAAAGGGATCCTTCATATGTAACCCCTAAGCTTTCCTGCAGTACAGCTTTTCTTGTTAAGGAACTTGGGGGACTTCTAGACAGCAGCTGAAGCAGGAACAAGTGTGTGGTTACTTGTCGTTCTGCTCGGACTCTTTTGTGCACAAAGTTCCCAACCAAGAAGTATCTTTTGCTCGGAAACTTGGGGGACTTCTGTTCGTATGATTAATCGTCTGGGCATAACGACAAGTCACACAAGGCTTAACATCATGCTGTTTGGGCCTAAGCCCTTCCTAGGCTCTTAGCCCCTGACCTACCAGGCTCCGGCCTCCTAGGCCACGACCTCTTAGGCTCCGGCCTCCTATGCTCCGGCCCCACAGGCTCCGGCCTCCTAAGCTCCAGCCTCCTAGGCCTCGACTCGTGTCAACTCACTCGGATCCTCGAGACAGGTGACACGTGGCGCTCCTACAGTGCAAGTCATCACAAGGGACACGTGTCATCACCGGATTAGTTGACACTCTTCCAAATGTACTATAAAAAGGTACCTTCTTGTCAAAAAAAGGACGACTAAAATCATTATTATACTATTCACTCACTCTGCTCTCAGATCTCTCTGAACACTGACTTGAGCGTCAGAGAAGCTTTGGCCAGCACCACACCGGTGCCCTTCCAGCTCACTTTTGTGTACTTGCGCAGGGTGCTTTGGATATCATTCTCTCTCATTACTCACCAGTCGGACCCAGCTACCAGTTCCTGCCCCACTTCGACGTGTCATCCACTCAGTGGTGGGTCAACGTGCCTACGTGGTTCGACTCGACGTTAACTGCTTTACCATTTTTGAGCATCAACACTGAGTTTTCAAGAAAAAGAGTTTCCAATATTGGGAATCTTCAAGAAAAGAAGATTGTCAAGATTGAAGTGTAGAAATCAGAGCATAAATGAAATTTCAAGATGAACAAGAAACCAAGATGTGGAATTAATTAGAGTAGGGCTAATGCGTGTGAAAACAGAGAGAATACCAAGAGCAACTTGAGTTAGAACTGGATGAACACAGTCAATCGGGGTTGAAGGAGTGGAACAGTGGAAGTGTGTGTGTTATCCTTGTGAAGGCTCTGATACCATGTTAATATTCAAAGAAAACTTGAGAGATCGAAATTCAAATAACCAAGAAATTGAGGAATAGCTTTCATTCAATATGAAACTGATACATTCTACAGTGAGAGTTATGCTTTTATAGTCTGCACTATACAACTGACTCAATCAACAATACTAACTAAACTTGTAACAGGCTTAATCATTCTAATTTCTAACAGTCTTTTAACAAAATCTTAACCAACTAATACAATGAGTAGGCAGGCTAGGCTGACATGTAATGTTGACATGTAATAGTGTGTGGATCATTGATTCAAGCTTATACATAAACATTATGAAGGATGAGTGATGGAGGCTCACTTGCTTTTGGATCTTAATTTGAGCATTTCTCATAGTTCAGAGTATTTTAGGAAATTTCCTTAAAAAGCAGAAATTGCATAAACGTGGATATGCATGTGTTCATATATTGAGGTTGATTTTATTTATAAATGATATGACATTATACATTTACAATACAAGTTAAGGATATAGCTTATAAGCTAGGTACATGGAGAGATGAATCACTATGCACTGATTCATTTTGATATGTGTCATCAACATTATTATTGTTCTCCACTGTTTGGCTGAAAGTCCCTGCTGGATGGTTGATCTGCATATCGTTAGCATCAAGTGGAGCTCCTATGGCTTGATCAGTAGGTTCATGAGCAGCATCTACAGCATGTACTCTCGATTCTCTTTGCTTCAAATGATGTGAAGTGACATCTTTCTTGTCAAAATGCTTTGCAATTTCAACCACTTTGGACAAAAATGAGCTCTCTGAACTGGTGGAGCTTCTCAAAGTAGGCCAATATGAGCACAGGAAGTGGTACATGTACATCAAAAGCGAAAACATGGAGGCCACACCTGCTATGATGAAGAGGCCTCCAAAGCTGTACACACCAAGACTTGGACCATCTGAAGAAATTTTGGCACTTTGATTCTCGCAGGCTGCAGTTTGGCTTCCAAAGTAGTTGGACTCAATTGAATCCATCTTCTTTTTATCTTGAGTGACATTCAAGATTGCCCTTGACATGTAGGAGACTAGAGGAGACCCTCTTGGGAAGGCCTGATATGTAAGAAAACAAGAGAATTTAGCATGTTGATTGAATATAAAATTGATACAGTGCTGCAGAAAAGCTGCACATACTTTTGTCTTATGGACTAATTTATCTAAAAGAATTAAGAGTAATGTTAAAGCTAAGGAACACATTTTCTTATCACATTAATTGACCGCAAGTACGATGCCTTAATTAATAGTTAGCAATAAAAAGTGATGTAATAAGTGCACATCAAATCTCACATCATGTGAGCGTTAGCTAATATGCTCCTATTAACATCTTTCAAAGAATAATACAATCAAAGAAAAGAGGAACTCACAAAGCCGAATCCGTCAGTTTTGTAGGTTGGTCCGACCATGGTGTACTGAGAACAATTCTTTGCAAGGAAAGCCTTAAGGTAAGGGATTTCATCAAAAATAGCAGCAACTCCATTTTTGTCTCCTTTGGATAGTGCATTCTTATAGTCCTCACTTGTTTCATAAGGCTTCAACTTGGACTCATCAAACTTTAAATTTTCAATCAGAAAGCCTTTAATAAAGGAATTATTTTGATATCCTACATAGTAACCATTGCTTTGGATCTCTTTTATATCAGTAAATGCAGGCTGCAATTTTTGCACTGTTAACATTGAGGCTAAGCTTGCAGTGTAACTTTGTGTCAGGATCAGTACCACAAAAACCCATATAATCAGCACTAATCTTGACCAATTGTTCAGCACTCTCTCCCCTACAGCATTATAAAATTAAGCATTGTTAGTAAACATGCTTCACTAATTATTTTCACAAGTTCTAATTTGTTATTCTGAAGAAAGAAAACTATATAAAGGCAAACATATGCTTTGCTGTGAGGACGAGAATTTACTGTGAGCAAAGACAAGGGTTGAAAAGGAGAACCAGAATATCATGCCAAGTTGTTCCTGTGGAGGACCTCTAAACTCGGGGTTCACCCGATGTTCAAGAACCCATATCACAAAACCTGTAAATATGAAGGCTGCCCCAGTTGTCAACCAAAGATCTAAGCTTAGTGGCTTCAAGAAAATCCAAATATTGTTTTTTGCATTATCTTCCAACAAAACTACCATTGACACTCCTGATTCTGAATAAGGCAATGTAAAATCTACATATAATGATCGGTTAGCTACAATTGTTGTGTCTCCCACCACAGCATCATATTTCTGCATTTTAAGTGACAATGTGAAAAGTAAGAGAGGATCATCATGAACTTATGGGCTAATTAATTTGAAGCTACCACTTACCTGAAGTGTGATTTGGTAAAGAAGACTATCATAAGTCCCACTGAGGGGAAAAAATTCATGGGGAAAGGAAAATGGTAGTTGAGCTACTGCAGCAAAGAACACATCTGCAGCGAATCCGGATATGTTATTGTTCTCTTCCACTTTTAGGAATTCATTGAAACCTTGTTTCAATGGAACTCCAATCCTCAATTTTTTTGTTGCAGGCTGGTCTGTAGTATCCCCTGGCCAGATTGGCTGCTTGAGTTTGTTCTTTAAATCTGATTTTGCTGCTTGATAATCACTACTGTCATTCAGGTCTCGCGAAAGTCTTTTTTGTGGGTTAACCCAATACCCAATAATCCTTTCTTTTTCCCCTATCACATTGAATATCTCAAAGATTGAAGGTTCTAACTGTCCCTTGACCAAACTGAAATTCCCACTTAGGCTTTGAAATTTTGAACTCAGGATTGCCTCAAGCAGATTCTTACCCATGTCACTGGTTCCCAAGCTTGAAAGATTGACTCTACTTGCAACCTTCTCCGCTGCCAAAGCCAATGCCCAAATCGTATCATATGCCCACAATCCAAAGAGGTTTATGCCAGTATTATATGTCCATCTTAACTTGAAGTCTTCAAGATCTTTTGACATTGGTAGATATGGCCTTACTCCCAATACACCTTGCATTGAATCCATGGCTTTCGAACCCACAGGATCTAACAAATTCGATAACCCTTCTGTAACAATCCATGCATACCCTTCACTCATCATTCCTGCCTTATTTGCTAGTACAAAGAATTTTGACCCAAATGAAGCAGTCATATGCACCAGAAATATTCTTGTTGGCATTGATTTCAACTTTTCAAGCTCCTTTAGAATATCAGAATCATTAGAAGATGGGGGGAATGACACTTCTGTAAGGTACTCGAGCATCAACCTCTTGGAAAGCATCTATCAAGTATGGAATTAAACCATTGCCATAATCTGTGTCTTCATAGATGAGAACAACTTCCAACCAACTATAAGCTCCAATGATGGCGGCTATGGCTTGCACTTGAGCAGAGTCATCAAAGGCTGTTCGAATGAAAAATGGGCTGTGGGATGGAGAAAGAGATGGACTTGTGGCAGAAAAGGAAATGATGGGAACTTGAGCCTCTCTGCCAAGCTCTATCACAAACTTCGCTTCTGCTGAACTTTGAGGACCGATAATGGCGTGCACTTTCTCTTTCTTTATCATACGAAACGCTGCATATTCAATAGAGTGGTGAATGAATTCAATTACGAGAAAGAACAATATACAAGGGAGTGAATTCAATTAGATAAAATGTTGACACAAAGAGAGTTTCGTAATGCCTAAGTTACCACCACATTTTAGCACTGTGCTTCAAACATTCACCAAAAATATAAGGCAGATCAAAAGATGTGTGTTTTACCTTCAAATGCTGCGAAAACATCATCTTTCGAATCCCGGGTGTGAAGAGCAAGCTTTGTTCGATAATGAGCATTCTTAGCATAAAAATCTGAGAGTGCCATGGTCATACAGCTCTTTGCCATTGCTCCAACTGAGGAATTTAGATTAAGTACTACCCAACTGGTACTCGTATAACCTCCTTCGTAATTGAAGGCTCAAACTCAGCAAGGATGAACAAGAAAATGAAGGAGTAAGAGAGAAGGTGCTTCGGGTTTGCCATTGTCAAGTCTGCTAGGATTGGTCTCATGTGCTCTCACATATATATTTGAATTACTCTCTTTTTTTTCTTTTTTTTCTTTTTTTCTGTTAGCAAGCATGATATCGACCATTCGTATTCCAAGCTCATCTTCAACAGCTGCAAGCATTAATTCTACACACAATATGGGCCCCGCTCTGCGAACAAGACAGAATACCCTTTAATTTCCTTGCAACTGCAAGTTTCTAAGATACAAATAAAAGAAGAAATTTTTCACATCAGTTTGGATTGCCAACATCAATCAACACTATCACCATCAAGGCATCAAGTCTATGTTGCCTGCGTCTTTGTTTAGAAATTGTTGGAGATATTACTAAATTTTTGCAAACATCAAAATAGAATAATGATAATGATAAGTTAACGGAAGTTTTCACATAAGCATCGTTGTAAGGACAATTGGTGCGGGCCAGATATTATACGGTGATTACATGATACTCATCGTATACAAGAATATCTTTATATGGCGACACATGTATCATCTAATTTATGTATGAAGACGTTTTAATGAAGGATGAGTATATTTATAATATATAGAGACGTTTTAATATAGAATGAGCATAATCAGTGACGGATCCAAAAATTAATATATGCATTAAATGATAGGTTGAATTTGAAGATCACTTTTGGTCTTCATATATTTGCTGCTACCGTAATATGAATATGAAGGAAGACAAATATATGGTTGTCTTCATACCTATTGGGAATGGCCTATAGGAATAGGATGTGTGCATTTCAGTAAACATCAAAAGCATCAAGCAAGCATCAAAGAAGTAACGTGAGAGCTTCTGAGTGCTGAGAGAAAAAAATCAAGAATGCAATACTCTTGCCTATAAATCAAGATCTAGTTCCAGAAGAAGGGGTGTGCAGTGCTACGTATGTAAAGAATTAGGTCATGTCAAACGATATTGTCCTTTGCGTAAAAGAAAGGATGATATTGTTTCGAATAGTAATTTTGTTGGGATTTGATCGGTGCAAACCGAGATTCAAATATAAACACACCACGAAACAAACAGAATCTAGCAGAATAAATAAACAAGGAAAAAAAATAGTGTACACGAGATTAACGTGGTTTGGTAAATTTCCGCCTATATCCACCAGAGATATTTGTTCTTCACTATAAGAATACAAATAGTATAAGACACACTTGAATTAAATCACATAAACCCTTGCACACCCACACTCTTGGAATTGCAATTCCTAAGAACTCTTTATCTCACCCAATGCACTCTTGATCTTTTTCTCTTAGCACTCAAAAGCTCTCAAGTGACTAATTCTTTGATGCTTGCTTGATGCTTTTGATGCTTACTGGATTAATTTATAGGCCATTCCCAATAGGTATGAAGACGACCATGCATATTGTATTCCTTCCTATTCCTATTTCTAGCTATTTCGGTAGCAGCAAATGAAGACCAAAAGTGATCTTCAAATTCAACCTATCATTTAAGATTATCTCTGTAAAAAATCTCCAAAGTCGGAACTCATTTAACCATTTGATAATAATAACAACTATTTATATGCTTTTATAAAAAACATTGTTCGTTTATTTATTTTATCACAATTAGATGACTAAATGATTTCCGATTTAGTTGATTTTTTGCAATGATGATATTTGAAGTAGAGCCTAAAAAATAAACGGTTCAGATTATGAGATTAGTTATGTAGTGAGTCTAAAACATGGTTAGCTTTTTATTAACTTGCTAATTAATTAGCTTTAGAGCACTCATGTATATATATATATATATTTATATACATGTACGAAAATAGAAGACTTGATCTGAATCAGGAAACCATATGCGCGATGATACATGATGCACACCCTATACCAGAACGTCCCAAAGCGCTCATTCCATATATATATATATATACATGAAGACATTCTCGTATAAGATGGGCATCATGTATCATTGTATATGATATTTTAAAATAAAATGAATATCATGTATCGCCAAATAGTATCCGACTCCAGACCAGACGGGTGCTCATGAGAGAAGGCTTCTGTACATGTGTGTGGTAGCTGTTTGGCTAATATATACAACATGAAGCTCCCAAATTATATACTGATACAAACAAAATAAATCACTATATATTCACTAACCGATCGAGTACTGCAATACTGGTAACCAGTAACCATGGTACTGCAAGCATATATGCTGGACCACATTTCTTAATGAATTATGTCCTCAGATCTGCGTTGTCTTCCAAAATATCGGGGATGTCTTTTCTCACCACTCAAGAATATAGCTATCAAGCCAGCTATTATATCTTGCTGTTAAAGAGTTAAGTACAACCAATTACTTCAAAGCCGTGTGGAATAACTGAATAAGGAATCTCTATTCTACATGCATGAGCCATATTTTGGCGCGCGCGCGATAAAAAATTTAGAATTCATGTAGAATACAAAATGTGGAATCGATCCGTGCAGAATGTGACGTACTCTCATTTCACATGGATTCTGCTGACTCTCATTTGATTCCACAACTGACATTATGCATAAGACAATTCTAATGGTAACTGGGCCACTTGTTGAGTTGTGGAGGCTAATTCAAGGAGAAAATCATGTTTGGAAAGTGGAGATCGATCTTTGAATAGTTGGATCAATTAGATAGAATGAGTCTAAGGCTGGATATGATCATGTTGGAGTACGTTGTGTGGCTCAATATAAGTTAATGTTGTGTGGCTCGATATAAGTCAATGAATGTGAAAAAAAATTTTACATAAGAAAAGTGATTCAAAAATCAATAAAATATAAGTTGGGGATTCACTACTAATACTACTAAAGCCTTTTGAGATAAAAAGTTAAAATCTCACACCTAAAAAGGTCCACTAGGCCTGATTTCACCCGAATGGTAGACCTAAATGGTTAAGTGGAGACAACATGGGTGCAGGATTAGTAGTGGGCTATGCTGAACCGTTTGATCACCTTTTTAGCTCCTTTTTATTGGCACTTGGTATTAGATTATAAATTGGGGTTTGAAATTCCCTTACACCGCTCTCCAAACAAAAAGAGAGTTTGAAAGAGAAAAGCAAAAAACTGTTACGATTCTTACGAGAAGACATTCTTGGATCGGTAACTATATATTGTGGTAGAATAAATTTACGAATATAGTAGTTTTGGTAAACACTTGAAATGATGATCATTTAATCAAATAGTTAAATGATTTTCAATTTATTTAAATTTTTGTAAAGATGATCCTTAAATTGAGAATTAGAAAATAGACAGCTACAATCATTGAACTCCAATGCGGAGTGGGGTCTCATAAGCCATACCTCATTATGCGTAAAATAGCAAAAAACTATTACGATTCTTACGAGAAGACATTCTTGGATCGGTAACTATTGTGGTAGAATAAATGAACGAATATAGTAGTTTTGGTAAACACTTGAAATGATGATCATTTAATCAAATAGTTAAATGATTTTCAATTTATTTAAATTTTTGTAAAGATGATCCTTAAATTGAGAATTAGAAAATAGACAGCTCCAATCATTGAACTCCAATGCGGAGTGGGTCTTACAAGCCATACCTCATTATGCGTAAAATGAGATATACCTCAATGGAAAGACCCTCTTTTTTGTGTCTTCTATTTTCTTTTCTCCATCCCGCAATAAATTCTCATGGCCGGCCGAAACTAATAATTTTCTATATCATACTTTAAAAATCATATCTACAAAAAATTAATCAAATCAGAAATCGTTTAACGTACATCTAACATATATTATCAAATAAATGGACGGTGAATCTAATTGTTATCAAAACCATTATTTATTTGATAATAGTTGTATAACTAAATGATTTATGATTTAGTTAACTTTGTGCAGAGATGATCTTTTGGTGGTCTAGAAAATAAAGGTTTCCATCATGAAATTGCACTGTACGTAGAATTGAAACGAGAAAAGAAAAAAAGCACAATAAGAAGGCACAAAAATGTAGAAGGCAACTAGCATTTCTCTATATCCATTGCATGCCATCAAAAGTAACATGTAGTATATACAATATATTATGGTCAACATGCATGTATGTACTGATCAATCAACTACTTTTTGACGATTAAATCAACAAACTTTTGAATCTTTTTATTAATTATTTTTTAATTAAAGGAGATGTTAATTTCAGCTACTAACATGGTGTAACTGAATGATAAAAGAATTAAAAAAAATTAGATCAGTAGATGTAATATATTCTTTTTTTTCTTTTACTTTTATGTCTTTGTGTTGGTGTATTAACTTTACACATAAAGCCTTAAGAATATCTTGAGTTGTGAAGGAAGGTGAAATAATGAGTTAGGATTGATAGGTCGAAGGTTTCGATTCCTTGTAACCCGAAAGAAAAAAAAAAAAAAAAAAAAAAAAAATTTCACATAAAGGACATTCATATAAATATATATAATGTTTTTGCGATCTATTGGATGTCAATGAGTAACATAACAAGTGTTAAGTGACAGTAACCTTCCTCCCATTTTGCTGTCTTTAAACTATGAAAATTAGATTGAAAAAATTAATATAACAGAGAGAAAATTAAAATAACCACCAAACTAGCTACATATATGGACCAAAATAATAATTTGCAATATAAATAATCGAATCAAAATTAATGAGTGTCTTTTCAATCCAAGACTTTGGGCCAATGCGTGAGCATTGGGTTGTACTAATATGGAACTTTTGTAACAAGGTGGTAATATTGAGTATGTAATACGCATCAAATATTCAAATACGTACGTTTTCTATAAAGGATTTGTTGTAAATATATTGTTATATGTGGCTATTCCTGTAATTAGTTGTAGGGGCATACTAGTAAATATACAAAACCTAGTAAACCCTACTTCTATATAAGGATATTTACAACATGAATAAAATAGACTGATCATATTCTCTCTGCCTCCTCTCTTCCACAAACCCTAATTTTCACATACTTTTACAACACGTTATCAGCACGAAAAGCTCTTTGGATTGTAGATCGCCAAACAAAAGAGGATCATCATTCAATCCGTTCTTCAATCAATCAAGCACGAGAAGCTCTTTGGATTGTGGATTGTGAATCGATAAACGAAAGAGGATCATCCTTCAATTTGTTCTTCAACCAAGTAGGTTTTATAAAACAATTTTATGTTTATGTTTTAAAACCTTTGATTGATTGAAAAATCCTCCATGAAGCATGAACCCTAAATTTATGAGATTGATTTATTTGGGTTTATATTTTTTTATACATGCTTCCTTGAATTAAATGATTAAAAAGGGGAATAATTTTTGGGTGATCGGAAACCACCCCGCGCACGTGGCCAGCAGCCGCCAGCCCCCTCACCCTCGCTGCCATGCTGCCAGCAGCAGC
>QANW01012158.1:15285-68830 GCA_003254865.1 Dryas drummondii | reverse complement strand
GCGACGAACCCTTTATTCGTCGCCCAAAGAATGTGTAGGCGACAAATAAAGGGTTCGTCGCCCAAAACCTCTTTGGGCGACGAAATTTGTCCGTCGCCTAAACAGGCTTTGGGCGAGGAATAAAGGGTTCGTCGCCCAAACCATCTTTGGGCGACGAAATTTGTCTATCGCCCAAACAGGCTTGGGGCAACAAATTTTATGTTTTAGGAGACAAAATACTTTCGTCGCTCCAGGTGTATTTGGGCGACGAAATTTATGGGTTCGTCGCCCAAACTCTTGGGCGACGCATTTTAGGCGGCCAAATGCTCGACGAACCAGGTTCGTTGCCCAAAACTTTGGGCGACGAAAATCTACTTTGGGCGACGAATTCGGTTCCTCTCCCAAACCCTTTTTTCTTGTAGTGGATTAGATTAGACTTCTTGGTTGGCTGGGCTCTCGGGCTCAATCATGTCATGTGTTAATCAAACTAATTTCATATCCTTTGATCCCACCCCCACCAACCACATTATGCTCAGGTACTACTACTTACAAGTTGCCTTTATTCCATAATTTAAAAATGGTATTTTATTCAAATTAAAATGTTGAATGGACTTATTTATAATGTTAGTTTCTATGCCACAAGGCCCACAATGAATTTCAATTTATTTTTTATTATTTATTTCTTACATAATATTTTATTTGAAAAACATGATTTGAGCAACATGAGCATAGAAAAGTATCTTTGGAGTGTATAATTTAGGGTTTGGAGCCTTTGGGCAATTGGGAATTTGGAAAAAAAAAAAATTTGGGTTTTCGTTTAGCCGTTTTGGAGTTTTGTTTAGTTGTTTTAAACCTTAATACATTTCTATATAAAAAATAATTAAAAATATATATCTTAAAGGACCTCAACTCGATCTAATATTCTATATCATATCCTAAACAATATAAAGTATAAATTATAGAGTATATATGGTTTGGTGTATAGATTATAAAGTATAAAGAGTATTTAGATATATAGAGTATATAGGTTTAGTATTAGGATTTAGTGTATATATTATAAAGTATAAAAAATATACTAATTTCATTTATTTATTATATTAATTTTATTTAACAGTATTTGTTTTCAGCGCGCATTACATTCATTTTATATTACATGAAACCTACTATATAATTTAGTTTCTTCAATATTTTTTATCAATTTAGTAGATAATATATATGTTAAATAAACATATGGTAAAGTTTTATTTAAAATTTTCGTATTTTGATAGCAATTTTCGTTGTTTCCGTCTAATTTTTATCGAAATCATCGAAATTTACTCGAAACCCGAAATTTTATTTCTTGCTAACAACAAAGAAAGAAAAGCCAACACATGAATATTTAAGCATATAGCATTCGAGCTTTGCTTCTGTGGCGAACAAGATTGCCCTCATGATATTCTTCTTCTTATCGTTAGAATTTGGCCTCTTACATGCAAAATCCTCAACGGTTGATGAAAATGGAACAACAGCAATGTCGAAGCAAATGATGCGTGTGGGAGTAATTCTTGACTTGGATTCCTCGGTTGGGAAGATGGCTCAAAGATACATATCCATGGCACTCTCTGATTTCTATGCTGCAAATGCTAACTATAGAACAAACCTCACTCTTACTGTCAAGGACTCTAGGAATGATGTTGTTGCTGCAGCATCTGCAGGTACGTACACTCATTTCCATAATTTTCATAAATTTACCTGATTATTTAAATTTTCATAAGTTGCTAATTGTACTCATTTTCTTTTGCTGCTTTGAAGTTCATATAATTTTAAAAATTTTATTTTCTGATTATATATACTCATCTAATTAAAAACGATTCCTTAATTACCATGTTTTCAAACTTCTGATAACGTTAAACCTTTTAGCACTATTCTCTGAAACTATATAGTGCTTCTGAAAAACAAGAGAAACTTGAAACAATGTGGCGAATCTTTCCCAATGTTAGAATTGACAAACGTTTCCGGTTCATGCATCATTTGTATGATTTGCAGCTTTAGATTTGATGAAGAATGAAGAAGTCCAAGCTATTATAGGGCCCCAAACGTCCAACCAAGCTAGGTTTGTGATAAATCTTGGAGACAAAGCTCAAATTCCCATTATTTCATTTTCAGCTACAAGCCCCTCTCTGTCTCCAACCCAAAGCCGTTTTTTCATTCGAACAGCTCTAGATGATTCCTCTCAGGTAAAAGCCATCACATCCATTATTAAAGCATATGGATGGCGCGAAGTTGTCCTAATCTACGAAGACACAGAATATGGAAATGGTCTGATTCCCTGCATCACAGATGGCTTTCAACAAATCGATACGAAGGTCCCTTACAGAAGTGTCATTTCTCCAACATCGAGTCCCTTACAAATTTTGAAAGAGCTTAGCAAGTTAATGGCAATGGAGACAAGAGTGTTCTTGGTGCATATGACTCCTTCTCTTGGGTCCGAACTCTTTGTGCTAGCAAAAGAGGCTGGCATGATGAATGAAGGATATGCATGGATCATAACTGCTGGATTATCAACTTTATTACATCCAGAGGGAAAGGTCATTGATTCAATGGAAGGTGTGCTTGGAGTAAGGCCCTATTTACCGAAGTCAAAAGGTCTTGAAGATTTCAGGATGAGATGGAAACTAAAGAGATCACCCAAGATTGACAAGACAAAGCAGATGATCAGTACTTCTAAGATAAGCCTCATTGGTTTATGGGCATATGATACAGTCTGTGCATTAGCAAAGGCTGCAGAATTTGTTGGGCAGTTGAATTCTAGTGCTTTAATGCAGCAAAAGAATAATGAAAAAAATGCAAGTCATGAACTCTTAGGCCTAAGTGTCTCTGAATCAGGTCCAAGGCTTCTCAAAGCATTGCTAGATACTGAATTTGAAGGCCTAAGTGGGAAATTCAAATTGATTGATGGACAGTTGCAACCTGCAGCCTTTGAAGTAATCAATGTGAGAAGTAATAAGGGAGAGACAGTGATTGGATATTGGACCCCCAACAAAGAAACATTTGATGGTTTAGTGAAATCTGGTAAATTAGTAGCAAACTCAACTTCTAATTCCATGCTTGATCATTATCAGTTTATTAATATAATAGCACCTATCTGGCCTGGAAACACAAGTATTGCACCAAAGGGTTGGGTTATACCTGTTACAGCTGGTAACAAGTTAAGGATTGGGGTACCAGTAACAGCTGATAGTTTTAATGAGTTTATGAAAATAGAGTGGTTTCCTCATACCAATGAGCCTAAGAGCTTCTCAGGGTTCTCATATGATGTCTTCCTCGCTGCCTTAGAAAGAATGCCATTTGCAGTTCCACACAAGTTTATTCCATTCACGGATGGTTCATCAAGAGAGGGTGCAGGGACTTATGATGACCTTCTTTACCAGATTAAGCTGAAGGTGTGTTCGATTAATTGATCATATATTTATTTGTTCACTTTTTAAGTTCATCCCCTTTTCATTTATACATGTTTTATGTTAATGATACTCATACTCTCATTTGGCTGGCGCATGCATATATGTGTGGACATGGAAATGCAGAAATTTGATGCTGTGGTGGGAGATACAACAATAATTGCAAATAGAACATCTTTTGTTGATTTTACATTACCTTATTCTGAATCTGGCGTATGGATGGTAGTGAAAGTTAAAGACAATGAAAGAAAGAATATTTGGATTTTCCTAAAACCTCTAAGTTGGGATCTTTGGTTAACAACTGGGGGTGCCTTCATCTTTACTGGTCTTGTAGTATGGGTTTTGGAACATCGTAAGAACATGGAGTTTAGTGGTTCACGAAAGCAACAACTTGCCACAACTCTTTGGTTCTCTTTTTCGACTCTTGTTTTTGCGCATAGTAAGTCTCTCTTCTACCAACCTACTTTATATATAATTGCTCATTTACATGTACTATATTTACGTACTAATCACATGAGACTCATTCACAAAAACAATTAGTTCGTAAATGTGATACAAATAATTTTATTTAGTATGCTAAGCTCTTGACAAGTCATAAAAAAAAAAGGAAGGTTAATTATTTTCCAAAAGAACTCTTTTGATCTAAAATACCATTGTTTTCCGAATCCTTCTCCACATATAGATTAATTATTACATTGCAAACTAGCTTGTGATTTTGTATTTAACTATTTTCATGATCATATCTACGTATCAGAGGAGAAGGTGGTGAACAACTGGACAAGACTTGTGGTGATCATATGGATTTTTGTGGTACTCATCCTAACACAGAGTTACACTGCGAGCTTAGCCTCGATGTTGACTATAGAGAGGTTGCAGCCAACAGTTGCTGATGTAAACGAGCTCAGACGAAATGGTATGTTTGTTGGATACCAAAAGAATTCCTTTGTAAGGGGGCTTTTAACAACCCAGTTAAACTTTGACGAGACAAAGCTAAGGTATTACAGATCCCCAGAGGACTATCATCAAGCATTGAGCAAAGGAAGCAAAAATGGTGGGGTTGATGCTATCTTTGATGAAATCCCCTACGTTAAGCTCTTCCTCGCTAAGTACTGTTCTGGATACACAGTCGTTGGACCAACTTACAAGACTGACGGATTTGGCTTTGTGAGTCTCTTCATCTTTTTGGATTCATGCATGGATTAAGTCTCTAATCAAGAATCATTCATGCAAAGAACATATTTGAAACCATTTAGACATCTAATTGTACGTAATCAAATAAATAGACAAACACAATACTTTCTAATTTAGT
This sequence comes from Dryas drummondii, assembly GCA_003254865.1. NCBI lineage: Eukaryota > Viridiplantae > Streptophyta > Magnoliopsida > Rosales > Rosaceae > Dryas > Dryas drummondii. The sequence continues at coordinate 64,105 of QANW01012158.1, read as the reverse complement.
GATGATAATCAAAGGGGTAAATGGTTTCTAATTCGGTTGATTTTTTTATACAAGGTGCTTCTTGTTATATACTACAAGAACATCCTCTTTGGGCCTACGATACAATGATCGAAACCGTCATATTTTAGGACATTATTCATAGATCACCCTTACAAAAAAATTAGTCAAATTAGAAATTGTTTAGCTAATTTGTTACTGTTAACATCACTTCACTTTTATCTAACGGACTGTGTTTATCTACACAATTTAGAAGACTATAAAATTACTAATTTGACAGATTTTTTATTGAGGTTACCCACACGGGTCGTTTTGTGTTAATCTGAACTGTCCATTTTTTAGATCTCCATTGATAGATCATCCATGCAAAAAATCAGTTAAATCGGAAATCGTTTACTCGTTCGATTAAGCAATCAAAGTTTAGGTGTTTATAGAGGAATTTGTTGTTCGTTCATTTGTTTTAAACTTTGACCGCTTAAACAAACGGGTAAACGATTTCCGATTTGGCTGATTTTTTGCAGGGATGATCTATCAATGAAGATGTAAAAAATAGACGGTTCGGATTAACATAAAACGACCCGTGTGGGCCACACAGGGTGATCTCTCATTTAACACTAAATGAGGGATCTCTTATTGGAAGGGCTCTGTATATATATATATATATTATATATAAATGTTCTCTTACCAAACCAATGGTCTAGTACATTTTATTTTCGTACTGTAAATCAAGATCATTAACTCGTATTTTATTGATGTATGAGGCCATAAACATGAGGAAATTGCATTTTCTATGTCAGGCCTTCCCACTAGGGTCCCCACTTGTTGCTTACATTTCAAGGGCAATCTTGAATGTGACTCAAGATCATGAGAAAATGGAAGAACTACAGCGTAAGTATTTTCCATACGAAACCAAATGTCAAGACCCAAGTTCCACATTCTCTTTAGAAAATCCCAGTCTAAGCGTGTACAGCTTTGGAGGCCTCTTCATCATCACAGCAGTCATTTCAATTTCTTCATGCTTGATATATATACTTTACTTTCTCTACAAACACTGGCCTGCTTCGAATTCCATCCATCCGGATCAAACCTCCCCGCAAACTGAAGCAACTCATGATCATGTAAATGTTTCTTCAGTAAGAAATGCTGGAGGAGGTCAAGCTTCACCTGATGGGGGCAACTTGCCAAGCCATGCAGAATCTTTCAACCAAGGATTAGACAATGTTTCCATAGATGAAGAAGATGAAAGTGCTACGGATTCTAGGCGGTTCTTCTATGGCTGTGCCTAATTTCTGATAATTATGCATCCTGTTTTAGTACCCCAAGTAGTAGAGTATTCGATCAAACAGGTTTGGTAAATTTTATTACTATATTTTTTTTGTTCAAAGGAGGAATAAAATTCAAACTCTCATTGTGTTGAGGACCCACGTCTTTTGGACCCCTCTGTTGCATCGATATTGTTTTCAACTTAATCCTTGGAGAGCCAGCAGGTGGGGCTTAATCTCGATCACTACTATAAATCCGCTCAAACACAATGTTAATCAGAGATATGAGAGTCTATCATGTTTCTTCCATTCCTTGTATTCTTGAGTGACCTCATTATTTATCCAATTTATTCAGTAATCATGTATTGTGGTGGACAAGAAATACACCCATCCATGAATCCCAGAAGGGACTCATGTCCTTCTAACATGGACTCAAGTTGAAAATTCCATGTTACATAATTCGTGTCATCAAGTCTTACAGTAACTAGCTAGGTTGCAAATGTTGGGCAGCAAAGAAATTGGTGATGAAAGGGAAGTCATTGCAGGTTTTTGAAGAATTTAGTTGAATTTGGTAGAGGGTGGGAATATTCAAGACTGAGTTTTCAAGAAAAAGAGTTTCCAATATTGGGAATCTTCAAGAAAAGAAGATTGTCAAGATTGAAGTGTAGAAATCAGAACATAATTGAAATTTCAAGATGAAGAAGTAACCAAGATGTGGAATTAATTAGAGTAGGGCTAATGCGTGTGAAAAACAGAGAGAATACCAAGAGCAACTTGAGTTAGAACTGGATGAACACAGTCAATCGGGGTTGAAGGAGTGGAACAGTGGAAGTGTGTGTGTTATCCTTGTGAAGGCTCTGATACCATGTTAATATTCAAAGAAAACTTGAGAGAAATTCAAATAACCAAGAAATTGAGGAATAGCTTTCATTCAATATGAAACTGATACATTCTACAGTGAGAGTTATGCTTTTATAGTCTGCACTATACAACTGACTCAATCAACAATACTACCTAAACTTGTAACAGGCTTAATCATTCTAATTTCTAACAGTCTTTTAACAAAATCTTAACCAACTAATACAATGAGTAGGCAGACTAGGCTGACATGTAATAGTGTGTGGATCATTGATTCAAGCTTATACATAAACATTATGAAGGATGAGTGATGGAGGCTCACTTGCTTTTGGATCTTAATTTGAGCATTTCTCATAGTTCAGAGTATTTTAGGAAATTTCCTTAAAAAGCAGAAATTGCATAAACGTGGATATGCATGTGTTCATATATTGAGGTTGATTTTATTTATAAATGATATGACATTATACATTTACAATACAAGTTAAGGATATAGCTTATAAGCTAGGTACATGGAGAGATGAATCACTATGCACTGATTCATTTTGATATGTGTCATCAACATTATTATTGTTCTCCACTGTTTGGCTGAAAGTCCCTGCTGGATGGTTGATCTGCATATCATTAGCATCAAGTGGAGCTCCTATGGCTTGATCAGCAGGTTCATGAGCAGCATCTACAGCATGTACTCTCGATTCTCTTCGCTTCAAATGATGTGAAGTGACATCTTTCTTGTCAAAATGCTTTGCAATTTCAACCACTTTGGACAAAAATGAGCTCTCTGAACTGGTGGAACTTCTCAAAGTAGGCCAATGTGAGCACAGGAAGTGGTACATGTACATCAAAAGCGAAAACATGGAGGCCACACCTGCTATGATGAAGAGGCCTCCAAAGCTGTGCACACCAAGACTTGGACCATCTGAAGAAATTTTTGCACTTTGATCCTCACAGGCTGCAGTTTGGCTTCCAAAGTAGTTGGACTCAATTGAATCCATCTTCTTTTTATCTTGAGTGACATTCAAGATTGCCCTTGACATGTAGGAGACTAGAGGAGACCCTCTTCGGAAGGCCTGATATGTAAGAAAACAAAAGAATTTAATTAGCATGTTGATTGACTATAAAATTGATACAGTGCTGCAGAAAAGCTGCACATACTTTTGTCTTATGGACTAATTTATCTAAAAGAATTAAGAGTAATGTTAAAGCTAAGGAACACATTTTCTTATCACATTAATTGACTGCAAGTACGATGCCTTAATTAATAGTTAGCAATAAAAATTGATGTAATAAGTGCACATCAAATCTCACATCATGTGAGCGTTATCTAATATGCTCCTATTAACATCTTTCAAAGAATAATACAATCAAAGAAAAGAGGAACTCACAAAGCCGAATCCATCAGTTTTGTAAGTTGGTCCAACCATGGTGTACTTAGAACAATTCTTTGCAAGGAAAACCTTAAGGTAAGGGTTTTCATCAAAAATAGCAGCAACTCCATTTTTGTTTCCTTTGGATAGTGCATTATGATAGTCCTCACTTGTTTCATAAAGCTTCAACTTGGACTCATCAAACTTTAAATTTTCAATCAGAAAGCCTTTAATAAAGGAATTATTTTGATACCCTACATAGTAACCATTCCTTTGGATCTCTTTTATATCAGTAAATGCAGGCTGCAATTTTTGCACTGTTAACATTGAGGCTAAGCTTGCAGTGTAACTTTGTGTCAGGATCAGTACCACAAAAACCCATATAATCAGCACTAATCTTGACCAATTGTTCAGCACTCTCTCCCCTACAGCATTATAAAATTAAGCATTGTTAGTAAACATGCTTCACTAAGTATTTTCACAAGTTCTAATTTGTTATTCTGAAGAAAGAAAACTATATAAAAGCAAAGATATGCTTTGCTATGAGGACAAGAGAATTTACTGTGAGCAAAGACAAGGGTTGAAAAGGAAAACCAGAATATCATGCCAAGTTGTTCCGGTGGAGGACCTCTAAACTCGGGGTTCACCCGATGTTCAAGAACCCATATCACAAAACCTGTAAATATGAAGGCTGCCCCAGTTGTCAACCAAAGATCTAAGCTTAGTGGCTTCAAGAAAATCCAAATATTGTTTTTTGCATTATCTTCCAACAAAACTACCATTGACACTCCTGATTCTGAATAAGGCAATGTAAAATCTACATATAATGATCGATTAGCTACAATTGTTGTGTCTCCCACCACAGCATCATATTTCTGCAATTTAAGTGACAAAGTGAAAAGTAAGAGAGGATCATCATGAACTTATGGGCTAATTAATTTGAAACTACCACTTACCTGAAGTGTGATTTGGTAAAGAAGATTATCATAAATCCCATTTGTGGGAATAAATTCATGTGGCAGGGGAAATGGTAGTTGAGCTAGTGCAGCAAAGAACACATCTGCAGCGAATCCGGATATGTTATTGTTCTTTTCCACTTTTAGGAATTCATAGAAACCTTGTTTCAATGGAACTCCAATCCTCAATTTTTTTGTTGCAGGCTGGTCTGTAGTATCCCCTGGCCAGATTGGCTGCTTGAGTTTGTTCTTAAAATCTGATTTTGCTGCTTGATAATCACTACTGCCATTCAGGTCTCGCGAAAGTCTTTTTTGTGGGTTAACCGAATACCCAATAATCCTTTCTTTTTCCCCTATCACATTGAATATCTCAAAGATTGAAGGCTCTAACTGTCCCTTGACCAAACTGAAATTCCCACTTAGGCTTTGAAATTTTGAACTCAGGATTGCCTCAAGCAGATTCTTACCCATGTCACTGGTTCCCAAGCTTGAAAGATTGACTCTACTTGCAGCCTTCTCCGCTGCCAAAGCCAATGCCCAAATCATATCATATGCCCACAATCCAAAGAGGTTTATGCTAGTATTATATGTCCATCTTAACTTGAAGTCTTCAAGATCTTTTGACATTGGTAGATATGGCCTTACTCCCAATACACCTTGCATTGAATCCATGGCTTTCGAACCCACAGGATCTAACAAATTCGATAACCCTTCTGTAACAATCCATGCATACCCTTCACTCATCATTCCTGCCTTATTTGTTAGTACAAAGAATTTTGACCCAAAGGAAGCAGTCATATGCACTAGAAATATTCTTGTTGGCATTGATTTCAACTTTTCAAGCTCCTTTAGAATATCAGAATCATTAGAAGATGGGGGAATGACACTTCTGTAAGGTACTCGAGCATCAACCTCTTGGAAAGCATCTATCAAGTATGGAATTAAACCATTGCCATAATCTGTGTCTTCATAGATGAGAACAACTTCCAACCAACTATAAGCTCCAATGATGGCGGCTATGGCTTGCAATCAATTAGATAAAATGTTGACACAAAGAGAGTTTCGTAATGCCTAAGTTACCACCACATTTTAGCACTCTGCTTCAATCATTCACCAAAAATATAAGGCAGATCAAAAGATGTGTGTTTTACCTTCAAATGCTGCGAAAACAACATCATCTTTCGAATCCCGGGTGTGAAGAGCAAGCTTTGTTCGATATTGAGCATTCTTAGCATAAAAATATGAGTGCGCCATGGTCATACAGCTCTTTGTCATTGCTCCAATTGAGGAATTTAGATTAAGTACTACCCCAACTGGTACTCGTATAACCTCCTTCGTAATTGAAGGCTCAAACTCAGCAAGGATGAACAAGAAAATGAAGGAGTAAGAGAGAAGGTGCTTCGGGTTTGCCATTGTCAAGTCTGCTAGGATTGGTCTCATGTGCTCTCACATATATATTTGAATTACTCTCTTTTTTTTCTTTTTTTTCTTTTTTTCTGTTAGCAAGCATGATATCGACCATTCGTATTCCAAGCTCATCTTCAACAGCTGCAAGCATTAATTCTACACACAATATGGGCCCCGCTCTGCGAACAAGACAGAATACCCTTTAATTTCCTTGCAACTGCAAGTTTCTAAGATACAAATAAAAGAAGAAATTTTTCACATCAGTTTGGATTGCCAACATCAATCAACACTATCACCATCAAGGCATCAAGTCTATGTTGCCTGCGTCTTTGTTTAGAAATTGTTGGAGATATTACTAAATTTTTGCAAACATCAAAATAGAATAATGATAATGATAAGTTAACGGAAGTTTTCACATAAGCATCGTTGTAAGGACTTGGTGCGGGCCAGATATTATACGGTGATTACATGATACTCATCGTATACTAATAGAATTAGAGCATCCAACCCAAAACCAATTGGCAATGGGTGAAGAGGCCCATGACTTATAAGCACATATACTAAGTTTTCTGATGTGGAAAATTGCTTCACATTACTCTCAATACGCCCCAGCACGTGTGGCGAGATTTTTGAGCCTTACACGTGAATAAATTGTATTGGGTGACGTGGGAGCACGTGTGGCTGTTGGACCTTAGACGCAGATAACCAAGCTCTGATACCATGATAAGAAATTGTGTTTTGTATATCTTAAAAACAATAACAGTGTGTACAATGTATTTTATACAAGAGAAGAAGCAATCTAGATCCTAAAACTATGCCTAGCTTACCGCCTGCTCTATACATAAGGAAAGTATCAACGCATGATTCTTGAGATTGCCTTAATCAAGGCTAGCTGACTTTACTTCTTTCCTTAACACTCCCCCTCAAGTTGGAATATATATTAATGATACCCAACTTGTCAAGTAAAGTCTCAAACTGAGAAGAACTCAAGGCTTTGGTGAAGAGATCCGCCGGTTGTTGCAAAGTGGATATGTGTGCGGTTTTAATCAAGCCTTCTTGTATCTTTTCTCGAATTAGATGACAATCAATCTCAATATGTTTCGTTCGTTCATGAAATACTGGATTGGAAGCAATATGTAATGCTGCTTGATTGTCACAATATAGTTGGACTGGATGAGGGTGCTTCACCTGCAAATCATTCAGAATGTATTTTAACCTTGTAATCTCGTAGCAAGTGGTTGCTATAGAGCGATATTCTGCTTCAGCAGTAGAACGGGCTACCGTTGTTTGCTTCTTGGTTTTCCAAGATACGGGTGACTGTCCAAGCATGATACAATATCCTGTGACAGACCTTCTAGTGTCTTGACAACGAGCCCAATCCGCATCACAAAAAGCCCTTAATTGAATAGGACTTGTGGCTGAGAGAAGTATACCTTGTCCAGGTGTATTTTTGATGTACCATAGGACTCGATGTGCTGCTTCCAGGTGTGGCACCCGGGGTTTGTCCATGTATTGACTCAAAATATGCACAGCATAAACCAAGTCAGGTCGTGTGATGGTCAAGTATATTAGACGTCCAACAAGCCGTCGATATGAGGATGGGTTACCAACGAATTCTCCTTCAGTCTGGTTAAGAGACAGATTTTGTTCCATAGGGGCATTGACTGGCTTGGATCCTAAGTATCATGAATCCTCAAGGACATCAAGTGCATATTTTCTTTGGGACAAGACTATTCCTTTGTTTGAACGTGCAACTTCTATACCTAAGAAGTATTTCAATTGTCCAAGATCCTTCAATTTGAACCGCTGGTTGAGGAATTTTTTTGACAATTTCAATTTCTTGCAAATTGTTACCTGCTAATATCACATCGTCCACATAGACAAGAATAGCAGTGAAGCAATTATCTCGGTTTCGGACGAACAATGAGTAGTCGGCTTTGGACTGTTGATAGCCAGCTTGTTTGAGGGCAGACGAAAGCTTGAGGAATCACTGTCGAGAGGCTTGTTTAAGCCCATACAGAGATTTATGAAGCTTGCATACGCGTGTCTCCCCCTTTCGTCCGAAACCAGGAGGAAGAGACATATAAACATCCTGTTCGAGGTCACCGTGAAGAAAGGCATTATTGACATCCAACTGGTGAAGGTGCCAATTCTGGGTAGAAGCAATGGCAAGAAGAAGACGAACCGTAACCAATTTGGCAACAGGAGCAAATGTTTCACGGTAGTCAGACCTTCCACTTGGCTGTAACCTTTAGCAACGAGGCGAGCCTTGTAACGCTCAATTGACCCATCAGGATTGAACTTTAATTTATACACCCATTTACAACCCACGGGCTTCTTGCCTGGGGGAAGAGGCTGAAGAGACCACGTGTGATTAGCTTCGAGGGCAGCCAGCTCGGCTTGCATTGCAGTACACCATCGTGGATCCTGAATGGCCTGGGAAAAAGATTGGGGTTCTATGGCAGCAGAGATGGAAGTAGTAAAAGCATGATGGGTAGAAGATAACCGATCATAAGAAATGAATTTAGATAAAGGATAAGAAGTACCTGGTGAGCCAACCAACGCAGAGGTTGATGATTGAAGGGCACGTGAGGGAAGAGAGACATCAATATAGAAGTCCTGGAGCCGACTAGGAAGTTGTGTAACACGTGTAAGCCGTGACGAGGAAGGTGCCGAGGTAGAAAAAATAGGTGGTGATGATGGAGACGCTGCTATGGGAGAGAAATGAGTCTCAACAGATGAAGGAATAGGATTGAGAGATGGAGAGATCTCATCAACAATAGCGGCCTCATCAAGGGAATTAGGAATGACAGGTGTGTTGTCTGCAGCGGAAAGAGTGGAATAGGGAAAATGTGTTTCATGAAATAAAACATCTCGAGAGGTAAAAATCCGTCCTCTTGATATGTCATAAACACGATATCCCTTTTGACCATAAGGGTAACCAAGAAAAATGCAACGCGTAGCTCTAGCATCAAATTTGGTAGGACGTTGATCATGAGTGGAAGCAAAGCATAAACAACCAAACACTTTCAAATGTGTGTAGGTAGGCTGTTTGGCAAGCAACGACTCATAAGGTGACTTGTTATGCAAAAGAGGAGTCAGAGTGCGATTAATGAGGTACGTGGCTGTAAGAATGGCCTCCCCCCAAAACCGCTAAGGAAGATTGGCTTGGAAGAGCAAGGCACGAGCAACATTCAAAAGATGCCGATGCTTGCGCTCCGCTACACCATTATGTTGGGGGGTGGCGACACAGCTTGTTTGATGAACAATACCCTTAAGAGAATAAAATTGAGCAAGAGTGAATTCCGTGCCATTATCACTGCACAAAATTTTGACTTTAGAAGAGAATTGCGTCTCAACAAGATTAATGAAAGACGTCAAATATGCATGTGTATCAGACTTATGTTTCATCAAATAAACCCAAGTACACCTAGTGTAATCATCAACTATAGTCAAAAAATAACGAGCACCGGAAATAGAAGCAACATGATAACCACCCCAAATATCAGTATGAATTAATTCAAAAGGTGCAGTAGTAGAAATGAAACTTGAAGTAAATTTAGTTCTGGTTTGTTTAGCTAAGGGGCAAACCAAACAATCATCAATATCACAAGAGTCAATACTTTTGATAGAATGGGAAAGAAGACTCAAAGCTTTATTTGATAAGTGCCCAAGGCGCTGATGCCAAAGGCGAGACAAAGAAGGAGTCACGGCTTGAGTTGCATGACACGATGCCTCCTGTGGAATAACCAAGTAGTATAAGCCTCCTCTCTCAGTTCCCGTCCCAATCATCTTCCCCGAACGTTGGTCCTGAATCACACAAGTTGAATGAGTAAACAAGGAAGAACAATGGGAATCGCGAGCAAGTTTATTAATGGAAATCAGATTCAAATGAAAGGAGGGAACACAAAGAACATTGGCCAAAATTAATTGAGAGGAGAAAACAAGTGTTCCTATATGAGTTACTGTGGCATGAGTGCCATTTGGTAAGTGCACTGTACGGTTTGTAACAGGTGAACAAGAGGTTAAAAATTGAGGAGAGCAAACCATATGGTCAGTTGCTCCGCTATCAAGAATCCAAGAGATGCCTTTGCCAGAAACAGAAAAGCAAACCGTTTTACCTGAAAGATCACTGACGGCAGAAGCACTACTAACATGATTAGCCAATGCAGGTGGTTTACTGCTGCTCAAAAGGGTCATAAGTTGCTGGTATTGATCTGAAGTGAGAGAGACACTGCTGGAGGAAGCAGCTTTCAGACTTTCTTGATGGGAAGATGCTAAGTTTCCTTTGGAAAAGATATGACGTTGCTCGGGTCTACCTAAGGATTGATCTGCCCTTTGCATTTTGCGACAAGTATCAATGGTGTGTCCTCTCCATCCATAATAATCACATTTGAGGTGCGATCGACAATTTTCTGTAGAGTGATTAGGTTTGTCACATTTTTCACATTTTAAGTTGGAGTTCTTCTTACCAGACCCAAAGTCCTTGTTGGAGTTGCGGAAGTTGTTGCGCACAGCAAGGGCAGCAGCCTCTGATGTGATTTCTTTGCTGCTAGTCATACCACGTTGTCGTTTATGCTGAAGAATAAGTGAATGTGCACGATTGACGGTGGGGAACGGTTCCATCAACAAGATTTGACCTCTCACAGCAAGATAGGACTCATCCAGGCCCATGAGAAATTTCATGGTTTTCTGATTGTCTTGATATTGTTGCACTTCTTTGATCGTGTCACAACTACAATCAGGAATTGCACAAAGAGCTGTGCGTTCATCCCATAAACCTTGAGTTTTGTNTTTTGTGAAATAAGAGCCTATGGTCAGGTTCCCTTGCACACAATTGTGAATGGCTTCTTCTACGTGAAACAGATGTACAGTATTGACACGAGAAAACCTTTCTTTGAGATCAGCCCATATCTCATAGGCTACTTCATTGTAGATAACACTGGCTCCTATTTCTGGTGAGATCGAATTGAGAAGCCAAGACTTTACCAGATCGTTGCACCTAATCCATTGCTGGGCTTCCCTTTCGGAACCCTTTCTGGTTGGCCTTTTGACGGATCCATTGACAAACCCAAGCTTGTTTTTGACACTCAAATCCGTTGTCATAGCACGGCTCCATGTGTTGTAGTTGTCTTCATTCAATGGTTGAGAGAAAAGATTTGCCCCTGGCTGATCTGAGTGATGAAGATAGAAGGGATCACTGGGATCATTATAGGCGTTGCCAGATTTTGAAGGTTCTGTATTGTCGGCCATGGATGAGTAGATAAGTTGTGGCTATTTTGACTTTGTTTGGAAAAAGCTTTTGTTCTTCCGTTGGTTACCAAGAGCATGAACGCTCTGATACCATGATAGAATTAGAGCATCCAACCCAAAACTAATTGGCAATGGGTGGAGAGGCCCAAGACTTATAAGCACATATGCTAAACTCTAGTTTTCCGATGTGGGACATTGCTCCACATTACTCTCAACACGCCCCCGCACGTGTGGCGATATTTTGAGCCTTACACGTGAACAAATTCTATTGGGTGACGTGGGAGCACGTGTGGCTGTTGGACCTTACACGCAGATAACCAAGCTCTGATACCATAATAGAATTAGAGCATTCAACCCAAAACCAATTGGCAATGGGTGGAGAGGCCCATGACTTATAAGCACATATACTAAGTTTTCTGATGTGGAAAATTGCTTCACATTACTCTCAATACGCCCCAGCACGTGTGGCGAGATTTTTGAGCCTTACACGTGAATAAATTGTATTGGGTGACGTGGAAGCACGTGTGGCTGTTGGACCTTACACGCAGATAACCAAGCTCTGATACCATGATAAGAAATTGTGTTTTGTATATCTTAAAAACAATAACAGTGTGTACAATGTATTTTATACAAGAGAAGAAGCAATCTAGATCCTAAAACTATGCCTAGCTTACTGCCTGCTCTATACATAAGGAAAGTATCAACGCATGATTCTTGGGATTGCCTTAATCAAGGCTAGCTGACTTTACTTCTTTCCTTAACATATACAAGAATATCCTTATATGGCGACACATGTATTATCTAATTTATGTATGTAGACGTTTTAATGAAGGATGGGTATATTTATAATATATAGAGACGTTTTAATATAGAATGAGCATAATCAGTGACGGATCCAAAAATTAATATATGTATTAAATGATACGTTGAATTTGAAGATCACTTTTGGTCTTCATATATTTGCTGCTACCGTAATATGAATATGAAGGAAGACAAATATATGGTTGTCTTCATACCTATTGGGAATGGCCTATAGGAATAGGATGTGTGCATTTCAGTAAACATCAAAAGCATCAAGCAAGCATCAAAGAAGTAACGTGAGAGCTTCTGAGTGCTGAGACAAAAAAAATCAAGAATGCAATACTTTTGCCTATAAATCAAGATCTAGTTCCAGAAGAAGGGGCGTGCAGTGCTACGTATGTAAAGAATTAGGTCATGTCAAACGATATTGTCCTTTGCGTAAAAGAAAGGATGATATTGTTTCGAATAGTAATTTTGTTGGGATTTGATCGGTGCAAACCGAGATTCAAATATAAACACACCACGAAACAAGAATCTAGCATAATAAATAAACAAGGAAAAAAAATAGTGTACACGAGATTAACTGGTTTGGTAAATTTCCGCCTATATCCACCAGAGATATTTGTTCTTCACTATAAGAATACAAATAGTATAAGACACACTTGAATTAAATCACATAAACCCTTGCACACCCACACTCTTGGAATTTCAATTCCTAAGAACTCTTTATCTCACCCAATGCACTCTTGATCTTTTTCTCTTATCACTCAAAAGCTCTCAAGTTACAAATTCTTTGATGCTTGATTGATGCTTTTGATGCTTACTGGAATGCACACATCCTATACTCTATTAATTTATAGGCCATTCCCAATAGGTATGAAGACGACCATGCATATTGTATTCCTTCCTATTCCTATTTCTAGCTATTTCGGTAGCAGCAAATGAAGACCAAAAGTGATCTTCAAATTCAACCTATCATTTAATGCATATGGATAACATAGTAATTAACTTGCTGTAAAAACATATGCTAGGTCTTGCAATACAAAGTCAAAACTTGATGCATCTTTAATTTGTACCTTGTGGGTCTACTAATAGTGCATGAGATTTGAACCAATCTCAACTTACAGTATCCTGATCACTAAGTCAAACAATGAACCTAGCTGTGAGAATGTGAATTGTTGTTCTAGGTTGGAAAATTATAAGTTTGTATAGTAGATTATAAAGGTCTGAACGGCTACTTTTTCTATTACCAATTAGTTTTTTGGATAGATGTTTAGATTCTTTTATGATATATATCAGAGTATATTCACTCACGTGTGTTAAGCCAAGTAGTTACACGTGCTCCACATGATCACCCACTATGAGTATGAGTTGTAAGTTCATGTGTTTGGCTTGAGTGACATCACACGTGCGGGGCGTGTGAGATCAATGTGGAGTGTTGTCTCATATTGAAAAATTAAAATTTTGCATAATAACTTATAAAGGTCATCGACTATTTTTCTTTTTACCAATTAATTTTAGAATAAATGCCTAATTAAATTAAATTGCTTCACTAGCGCAGCTAGCTTTGGAAAATTCATGCATGCATGAATGCTGGGCCAGAGTTATTAATGGAAAAGATGTCCTCATCTGCGTCATCGTCCTCCAAACTACGTACTATGGGAAGTGTTTTGTACGTAACCATTCAAGACTACAGCTTACAAGCGGCTCATAGCCTTGTTGTCAAGTATTAGGTGCATCCATAATTCCAGACACCATTAATGAGTAGAGCAATAGTAGAGTGTACTATTCTGAGTCCATAGGGTGTACTATTCTGAGTCCAGCAATTGTGGGGACTTTTCTCATAAAATGCATCCAAAACACCATTAATGAGTCAAGCAAGTGGAATGTGTAAACTATATATAAATACTTTGAATCTAGCTTAGCTCTGCCTTGTGCAACTGTCTAGATAGATTTTTCTCACAAACTACATTAACCTTCACAGAAATATATATATATATAATATTGATTTGACTTGACTGACAATTTAAAAATTAAAATACATATAGATCACCATCAAGCTAGGCATGCACATATATTCAATATATATAAGCCTATATATTATATATGTTTTAATTATATCATCATCTGACCCAATATCTGATGAATGAGATAAACACAATTATTACATATATATCCCGTTAACTTTCATATGATTGATGAAGATATATACATGCATGCATCCATGGCCGGATCAAAAGTGATATTATATGTGCATGCAACTCCATATGTATATAATGTTTTCTTACTCACGAAGTTAATGATGTCTGATTTCAATCTAAGACTAGTTTACTTGGCCAACGCGTGGGCCAGTGGCAGATTTCGTACGAAGGTGGTAATATTGAATAATACCGATCTAAATACATATATATCTACTACGAAGAAGCAGTGAAACTTCAGAATTATACATTTGTTCTCTTCTCTTGCTTACTTTTCTCCTTCTTGGAATATATGCTCGTTTGTCAATATATCATTGAAATTAATTCTGCACAAGTGGCCCACGCGCCAATTGATGGTTACACAATATTGACCAACTTGCCAATTTAAGCAAGAGAGGCCATTAATTAATGGTTACCAATTAATCACATCATATAAGAACAACAAAGACAAGTCATATGAAACACATGAATTAATTAATTATACATAGCATTCGAGCCTTGCTTCCTTATTCTCATTGGAGCTTCTATGGCGAACAAGATTCACCTCATCATATTTTTCATTTTATATTCCTTAGATCTCAGCCTCTACTGTGAACCCTTAACTGTCGGCGAAAATGGAACAATGCCAATCATGTCGAAGCAAATGGTATGCGTGGGAGTACTTCTGGACTTGGATTCTCCAGTTGGGAAGATGGCTCAAAGCTACATATCTATGGCACTCTCCGATTTCTATGCTACAAATGCTAACTATCAAACAAAGCTCAATCTTACTGTGAAGGACGCTCAGAATGATGTTGTGGCTGCAGCATCAGCAGGTATAACCGTATAAATATTAATTACCACTTTCTGAAGCCTGAAGTTTAATCAATTTTTCATAATTTTAGCTGTTAATCATCCAATTCTACTCATAAAAAACGATTAATTCCATACAATTTTAATTTTACTCATCTAAAATGATTTTTCTTTAGCATGTTTGTAAACTTGTTAAAATGTTCAACCTTTCAGTACTTTACTCTGTGAAACCATGCATAATTGTGCTTCCAAAAGGCAGAAGAGGTTTTTGGTGGCAAAGTTGAACATTTCGTTGCCAATTCTCAAGGGCATTGATCCATGACTATCGGCGAAACCCATTAGGGACGAGAATCATTTCTTTGGAGATTTATGACCCGTTTGACACTGTTTCTTGGTAGCGCTTTTACTTAGTAGCGTTTTTTTAAGAAGCGCTTATGTTAAGAAGCACAAACATATTTTTATAAAAATTTTAAGTGATTCATGCAAAAGCTCTTGGAAGTGCTTCCTCACAGCTCTCAAAAAATTCTTAAAAGCGCTTTTATAACTCAAAAGTACTTTTATTTATTTTTTTCAAACGCTACCAAAAGTGCTTCCACGAATCTGAAAGCTCTTTTGACAATTTCAAAAACAGTGCCAAATGGGCTCTTGGTACAATATATATCTTTGTACAACCAAAGAATATATTAATTTTAATTTATAGTCCTTAAAACAACATGGCAAATCATTCCCATTACAGACCAAATTTTTTAGTCATGAAAGTTATTGTCTCTAAAAGGGTCCCTTGTTGTAGCTATATGTGTGCTTATTTCTTAATTTTTAGGCTTAATCTCACTTTTGGTCCATTTAGTTTGAGTCAAGTTCCACTTTGATTCATGTAATTTCAATTGTTCTGATTTTGATCTTGTAATTTACAAATCGTTGCAACTTACAGACACTTTAACATTTTCGTCTATTAATTCGTTAAATATATCATTGAATTGATAATGATTTGTAAAGTATATGACTAAAATTATAACAGTTTATAAAATATATGACTAAAAGCGCTACGAATTTAACGATTTAATGAACGAAAATGCTAACATGTCCGTAAATTGCAACGGTTTGTAAAGTATAAAAAAAAAAAAATTAGAACAATTGAAACTATATAAAGACCAAATTAAAACTTAATTCAAAATACATAGACCAAAAGTGAAATTTGGCCTAATTTTTAATCCCTTGAAACAATCAATGTGGGAATATTATTTCCCAATTATTGTTAGTCGATCTATATTAATTATATCCAGTTTATGCATCATTTGATTCATTTGTATGATTTGCAGCTTTAGATTTGATGAAGAATGAAGGAGTGCAAGCTATTATAGGGCCCCAAACATCAAGCCAAGCTAAGTTTTTGATAAATCTTGGAGAGAAAGCTCAAATTCCCATTATTTCATTTTCAGCAACAAGCCCCTCCCTATCCCAAACCCAAAGCCAATTTTTCGTTCGAACATCTCTAAATGACTCGTCTCAAGTACAAGCCATCAAGTGCATTGTCAAAGCATATGGATGGCACGAAGTCGTCCTAATCTACGAAGACACAGAATACGGCAATGGTTTGATTCCCTACATCACGGATGCCTTTCAACAAATCGATACGAAGGTCCCTTACAGAAGTGTCATTTCCCCATCATCCAATCCCTTCCAAATTTGGAAAGAGCTTAACAAGTTAATGGCAATGGAGACAAGGGTGTTCTTGGTGCACATGAATGCTTCCCGTGGGGCCCAACTCTTTGGGCTTGCAAAAGAGGCTGGTATGATGAGTAAAGGGTATGCATGGATCATAACTTCTGGATTATCAACTTTATTACATCCAGAGGGAAATGTCATTGATCCAATGGAGGGTGTGGTTGGTGTAAGGCCCTATGTACCAAAATCAAAAGCTCTTGATGATTTCAAAATGAGATGGAAAATGAGTACCTCTGAGATAAACCTATTTGGGTTATGGGCATATGATACAGTCTGGGCATTAGCTGAGGCTGTAGAATCAGTTGGACAGGTGAATTCTAGTGCTCTACAGCAGCAAAAGATCAATACAGGTGGTCATGAACTCTTAGGCCTAAGTGTCTCAAATTCTGGTTCAAGTCTTGTCAAAGCATTGCAAGGTAGCAAATTTGAAGGCCTAAGTGGGGAATTCAAGTTGATTGGTGGACAATTGCAACCTGCAGCCTTTGAAATAATCAATGTGTTAAGAAATAAGGGTGAGACAGTGATTGGATATTGGACCCCCAACAAAAAAACATTTGATAATTTAGTGAAATCTGGTAAATTATCAGCAAACTCGTCAACTTCTAATTTCAGAATTGTTGATAAAAATCATGATGAATCCTTTATCATTAGAAAAGAACCGCCGATCAGATGGCCTGGAAGAACAAGTACTGCACCAAGGGGTTGGGTTGTGCCTGTTACAGCTGACAACAAGTTCAGGGTTGGGGTACCTGTGACATATGATGAGTTTAATGAATTTATGAAAATAGAGTGGGATCATCATACCAATAAGTCTAAGAGCTTCTCAGGGTTCTCTTACGATGTCTTCATTGCTGCCAAAAAGAGAATGCCATTTGATGTTCCCTGTAAGTTTATTCCATTCAGGAATGGTTCATCAAGAGAGCCTGCTGGGACTTATGATGAGCTTCTTTTGCAGATTGAGAAGAATGTAAGTGTGTTTAATTAATTAATTAATCTTTTCTCTGATCCATCTCTTTTATTTTATTTTATTTTATTTTACTTTAACTTCATTCCTTTTATATATATATATATGTTGGATAGATACGTGGCATTATATTTTTGACACAATTTTTTACACAAGTTTTTTATGGGGCTCACTCCATATAGGATTTCAACGATCCAAACCGTCTATTTTTTAGGTCTCCATTAAATAATCATTCTTGCAAAAAATTAGTAAATCGAAAACCATTTACCTACAAAGATTAAATGGTCAACAAAATAAACACTTGAAATGTTGATTATTTAATCTTTGTAGGAAAATGGTTTTCGATTTATCTAATTTTTTTTACAAAGGATGATCCTTTAATAAAGTCATAAAAAATAGATGGTTCGGAATTTCGGATCGTTGAAATCTTATATGGAGTATGTCTCATTAAAAACTTAGTGTCAAAACTTGTGTAAAAAATAAAATGTCATGATCCTTCTCCATATATGTTTTATATTAATGAAATTGCAGGTATTTGATGTTGTCGATAATTGGTTAGGATTATGTTAGGTTCAAGGTTCGATTACATTCAATATATGTAACCAAAAAATGAAACTGCAGCTATTTGATGCTGTGGTGGGAGATACAACAATCATTGCAAATCGGACGGCTTATGTTGATTTTACATTACCTTATTCTGAATCAGGCGTACGGATGGTGGTGAAAGTTAAAGATGCTGAAAGAAAAAATATGTGGATTTTCTTAAAACCTCTAAGTTGGGATCTTTGGTTGACAACTGGGGTCGCCTTCATCTTCACGGGCGTTGTGGTATGGGTTTTGGAACATCGTCAAAACACAGAGTTTAGGGGTTCACGAAAGCAGCAACTAGGCACAATCCTTTGGTTCTCTTTTTCAACCCTTGTGTTTGCACATAGTGAGTCTCCTCCACATACTTACTACTTAATTATACAAACTAGTTGAATAAGGTTGCATAGTACACATAATATATAGCTAATTAGATAGTAATTGCAATTAAACTTTTTGTTTTGATATATTGACAATTAATTAATATTGCAAACTTACATGTATATATATACATATTTCATGATATGTAGAGGAGAAGGTGGGGAACAACTGGACAAGATTTGTGCTGATCATATGGATTTTTGTGGTACTCATCCTAACACAGAGTTACACTGCGAGCTTAGCCTCAATGTTGACTGTAGAGAGGTTCCAACCAGCAGTTGTTGATGTAAACGAGCTCAGACGAAATGGTGATTATGTTGGATACCACAAAGATTCCTTTGTAAGGGAGCTTTTAACAACCCAGTTAAACTTTGAAGAGAAAATGCTAAAGAATTATACTTCCCCAAAGGAATATCATGAAGCATTGTCCAGTGGAAGCAAAAATGGTGGAGTTGATGCTATCTTTGATGAAATCCCCTATATAAAGCTCTTCATGTCTCAGTATTGCTCAAGATACAGAGTTGTTGGACCAACCTACAAAACTGACGGATTTGGCTTTGTGAGTCTCTCTCTATGGATATGCATGCATGAATGAAATTTTTTATTTTGGGAAACATAGAATCAATATATAAATAATTAACATTCTCATGTAGAATATCATATATATATATATATATATTTATGTACATGTTCACTTTTAGTCGCGCACACTCAAGCACACAGATGGATAAGTACTTGCACTGTGAATCTATGATACTCTAAATCGTATACATCGGTAATCCGTTGGGTAGATGATCTAAGGTACTTAATCAATGTCTAGGACTCCAAAAGTCAATTTCATAGAAACCTTGGGTCATTACACATGCACTTCATGGAAACTATGCACTTGATTTCATAAATTAAGTACATATATATGTGTGTGTTAGTTTGTGTTATTTGAGTGGGGAACTCATACTTAATTTTATTGTACGTTCTGATATTTTGTTTATGTTGAAAACTACATCATTTTAGGATTCTTTTTAATTTATATCATTCCAAAATAATCCCTAAATGCTTAGATTATGATCAATTAATTAAACACATTAAACATTTGAAACTCTGTGTCAGATTTGTTTTTGTGTTGATATTGTGCTTATGTTTGCTTGTGTGAATTTTTTTACTATTAAACATTTGAAATCCTACATTGTTATGGTGCTAATATATCATTCTTAGGGCCAATTACATTTATATTAATAAACATGAGGAATTTTATTTTCTTTTTCTATTTCAGGCCTTCCGACTAGGGTCCCCTATTGTTGCTCACATGTCGAGGGCAATCTTGAATGTGACTCAAGATTATGAGGAAATGGAAAAACTGCAGCGCAAGTATTTTCTACACGAAACCAAATGTCAAGACTCAAGTTCCACATTCCCTTCAGAAAGTCCAAGTCTAAGCGTGTACAGCTTTGGAGGCATCTTCATCATCACAGCAGCAATTTCAGTTTCTTCATGCTTGATATATATCCTTCATTTTCTCTACAAACACTGGCCTGCTTTGAATTCCATCCATCCAGAGGCATCTCTCTTGTCCAAAATGGAAAGAATGGCAAAGCATTTCGACCGAAAAGATGGCGGCTATGTGCTTGGTTTTGAGCAATCCCAAGCAACTCATGGGAATGCTTCTCCAATGACAAATGCTAGAGGAGATGAATTGCTTCACATGATGGTGGGGACAACTTGCTGACCGAGCCATGCAAAGTCTTTCAACCAAGCTTTATATATAGATAAGAAGATGAAGTGCATTTTTATTCTGTGTATTTAATTTGGGTGATTCTTAATTGCCATAATTTCACTTTTGTTCCCAAATATGAAATATCTCTATGATGAATCTTCTCAAAAATTTCTCTATGATGAAGCATGTAATCAATCGGCCTCAAACATAAAATGAGCACAACATTCTGATCGAGATAATTAATCCATATTGCCATATCCAAGGACCAAGGTAAATAATTACTTGAATTTTGTTAATCAAATTTCACACAAAAAAATCAATCTACAACTAATTTTCACTTACTACAGAATCTAGCCTGCTTTTCAGTTGAACTATGAATCAAAACCAATATCGTAAAGCTCAAAGTAAAACAAATAACATGACAGACGTGAGATAATGCATACATAGACGTATAGATATATTATGAATAAACATACCAAATGCAAATGGAAACAGAGCATATGCATTAAAAGCATTTTTATTCATCAACTAAAGAGTAACAAGAAGAATCATCCATAAAAACAGAACAAAAACAAACTGAATATTAAATATAAAAACAGTTGCACTATCTGCTGAAACCGGGACAAATGGCACCACAGCCACAAGCATCACGAAAAGTTCAGAACCCACCACGAAGGCGAAGGACAAGGTGGAGGGTGGACTCCTTCTGAATGTTGTAATCCGCAAGAGTCCTCCCATCCTCCAGCTGCTTACCAGCAAAGATGAGCCTCTGCTGGTCAGGAGGAATGCCCTCCTTGTCCTGAATCTTGGCTTTCACATTATCAATCGTATCAGAACTCTCAACCTCCAAAGTTATGGTCTTTCCAGTCAGGGTCTTCACAAAGATCTGCATCCCACCACGCAGACGGAGCACCAAGTGCAGAGTCGACTCTTTTTGAATGTTGTAATCCGCGAGGGTCCGTCCATCCTCCAGCTGCTTACCAGCAAAGATCAACCTCTGCTGATCCGGGGGAATGCCCTCCTTGTCCTGGATCTTGGCCTTGACATTATCAATGGTGTCCGAGCTTTCCACCTCCAAAGTTATGGTTTTCCCAGTGAGGGTCTTAACAAAGATCTGCATGCCACCACGCAGACGCAGCACCAAGTGTAAAGTCGACTCCTTTTGAATGTTGTAGTCAGCAAGGGTGCGACCATCCTCAAGCTGCTTACCGGCGAAGATGAGCCTCTGCTGGTCTGGGGGAATGCCCTCCTTGTCCTGGATCTTGGCCTTGACATTATCAATGGTGTCCGAGCTCTCAACCTCCAAGGTGATTGTCTTTCCAGTAAGGGTCTTGACGAAGATTTGCATGCCACCACGAAGTCGGAGCACCAGGTGGAGAGTGGACTCCTTTTGGATGTTGTAATCCGCAAGGGTCCGTCCATCCTCCAGCTGCTTACCAGCAAAGATCAACCTCTGCTGGTCCGGGGGAATGCCCTCCTTGTCCTGGATCTTGGACTTGACATTATCAATGGTGTCCGAGCTTTCCACCTCCAAAGTTATGGTTTTCCCAGTGAGGGTCTTGACAAAGATCTGCATGCCACCACGCAAACGCAGCACCAAGTGCAAAGTCGACTCCTTTTGAATGTTATAGTCAGCAAGGGTGCGGCCGTCCTCAAGCTGCTTTCCAGCGAAGATCAGCCTCTGCTGGTCAGGGGGAATGCCCTCCTTGTCTTGGATCTTCGCTTTGACATTGTCAATAGTGTCAGAGCTTTCAACCTCGAGGGTGATAGTCTTTCCTGTAAGGGTTTTCACAAAGATCTGCATCTGTTCAAGCAAAGAGACAAGACCCTAAATTAAAATTTCTACCCAATAAATTTCAGGATCTAAAACTGAACACTGGTCTTAATCCACTTAAAACAAACTAATCCAAATTTGACTGTAGTGATTCTTGGAATTCATTCAAACAAAACTGCATCTCGCGAAGTATATGATTAAATGGGACAAAATTAAACAAATTATTCAAAGAATTCCACACATTAGATCTAAAACAAAACCAATTACCCAAATCTTGGCATCAAATTGGCTGTGGCGTTTCATGGAATTCACACAAACAAAATTGAATCTTGAAGAGCAATTGATGAAACAGGAGACAAAATTAAACAATTTAATCAAAGAAAAATCGAAGAAATCTAGAAGATTCTAAACAATTTCATACAGATCTTAATTGTTAAAATAGCAATAGAATAACAATTCCATCCACAAATAATAAAAATAAAAAACAATAGTACGAACCTTGGAGGTGGGAGAAAAGTTGTTCGATGAGCTTCGACTAAATGCTTCTTTGTGTGCTTTCAATCTGAATTGGGAAGGATATGAAATGGTTTGGGGTGGGATGGGCTTCTTTTATACGAGCAATTGCCGACTTAATCATGAAACATTATGAGACCTATTCGAATGAAAGTGCGGCACGTGTTCTCATTAATTGGCTTTCCCTGGCATGCACGCCAAGTTTTCTGTTTGACCCATGTATGCCCGCCAAGTTTAGGAATCTAATAGGATATGTATTAGTAATTTCAAAAAATAAATTTTAGCAAAGGATATTAGGAAATTTAACCATTTAACCCATCTGTCATCTCTATTGCTTTTATAATCCTTCATCCCAAATATTATTTTTTGTATGAAATGTCTAAAATATTATTGAGGGAAAATTTTTCAACAAAGACATGTATTTGGGGTAAATTCTATTTTAGAACACATGTTTGGATTTGTATTAGGATAGAATACATATTCGGGGTTGTGTTATTATAGGACAATCCATCAACTTTGTTAAAAATAGACCACGTGTGACCTATTTTTAGGAAATAAAATTGACAA
The DNA here is from genome assembly GCA_003254865.1 of Dryas drummondii. Lineage (NCBI taxonomy): Eukaryota > Viridiplantae > Streptophyta > Magnoliopsida > Rosales > Rosaceae > Dryas > Dryas drummondii. The sequence continues at coordinate 40,997 of QANW01012158.1, read as the reverse complement.
TTCACCTATATATTTTAAAAAATGTCAATTGACTTTAAATACCAAATTTTAATAATTTTTTAGTTTAGGTACTAAAATTTAATAGCATTTTAGTTTGAGTTAATTACGCTTACACGTTCTGAGGTTTATATTCTTTTCACATATACCCCTGGGGTTTCAAAAATTATACATACACCCCCTGATGTTTTAAAACTATTGCATATAACCCCCTACAAAAGAAAAAAATAAATAAAAAAATATTTGTATTGAGGTTGGACCTTACACCTTGAATAATCTTATTAGGCCATTTCACCCCTTAGCATGTCTTTTTGCATAATTTCTCATCATTTTTCGTCTCACTATAGGGGGTTATATGCAACAGTTTTGAAACCTCAGGGGGTGTATGTGTAATTGTTGAAACCCTAAGGAGTGTATGTGAAAAAACGATAAACATCAGGAGGTGTAAGTGTAATTAACTCTTTTAATTTAGATATTAGTTGAAAAGTCAAACAAACTAATAAACTGAAGGATACTAGAATTCAGAAAAATTACATCATATGCCACTACAATAAAAAAATTTAAAACATTCTCAACTAACCACCGACAACCGCCGTCTGGCCGATCACCTGCCACCTTCGTCTGGCCACCGCCGTCTGGCCGACCACAGGCCAACGCCGTCCAACAACAAAAACAACTTGGCATAAAAGGGATTTGAACCCCTCCTCATGCAAGAGAAAAAGGCATCTTTTACCACTACACTACTTAATAATTTCAATAAAAGTACTACTTTGACCTCTATTTATCCAATATTGTAATACAATTTAAAAAAAAAATTAATCCAGTCACAACTCACAAATTAAACTGTAACTGTCTCACAATTTGTTTTGACTGTCATGGTAAGTTGAAATAGACACCTTCCCCAATTACACTAGTTATTATTCTGTATAAAAAATATTGTTTTGATCTCTATTTATACTACGTTGTAGTACAATTTTTTCAAAAACATTCAATCAAGTCACAACCTAACCGTGACTGTCTCACAATTTAGTTGTGATTGTTCTATAGTCACAACTAAATCTGAAGTTGTAACTGTCACAATTTGAAAAAGATAGACCCTAAACTCTAGCATGCAAACTATAGAAAGTACACATAAACCACCCCCAAAACCCATATAACAAAATTTGAAGTTGTAACTAATATTAAGAAAAAGATAAGTTTAACATAAAATACCTAAATGTTTAACATAAAATAGAGAAGAGTTTTAAAGTATCCCTACATAACCAGCAAAAATATTTCAAATTCCCAAAGAACAAATTCAGAGTTAAAAGGCTTAAAGCAACCTTGCTTACCAAGACCAGCACTCTTATTTACCACCCATTTTAAGTTTTATTACTTGTTTTACTAAAAAAAACTCTGAGTTGGTCACTGAGCAATGAATTAATTTCAAAAAAGGACAAACCCATGAACAATACATGAAAACCCATAATCAACGTCAATGCAAAAGTATCGGTAAACCTATTCTACCAAAAAGGGGGGAAAAAAGAAACAAAAGCCCAAATGATTCATTGGTTCTAACCTTATAACTCTCAAAGAAAAAATTACAAAGGTAGCAATGGAGGTTTTTAGTTTTTAGCTTTAAGTCTTTAACAAAGAAAATGATACAAATGCACAAGAATAAAAAGGAACTTTAAAAAAAATCAATTCATAGTCTAGCATGCAAATGAAAATCATAATTTAGAAGACATTAAAAGAATATACACGTGTCATAAGCATGGAAACACTACTACAAAAATTGCCATTCTTGGCGGATAATGCTGGCGGATTAGAGTTGTCCGTCATGAATGCTTAAGAATTCCTAGCGGAAGTTGTTATCCGCCAGGATTGATAAATCCTGACGGTCTATTCCGCCAATATTGATCAATTCTAGCGGACCAATCCACCAAGAGTAAGTGAAAGAAAAACTCTTGCGCCTCACTCAATCTTAGCGGATTGGTCCGCCAGGATTGATCAATGCTGGTGGTCCAATCCGCTAGGATTGAGTGAGAGGGAAAATTCCCGCGCAAACTCAATCCTGGCGGATTAGACCGCAAGCATCAACAAATCCTAGCGGTTTGATTGAGTACTTAACCTAATACGCACCCTATTTCTTCTTCTCCTTCCTTTTCTCTTCTTCCTTGCGCCACTTCTTCCTCCTTCTCTTCTTCCTCCCGCCACTTCTTTCTTTTTCCTCCATCTTCTTGCTCTTTCTCCATCTTTCTTCTTTCTTCTTCCTCCTCATCACTGCCACCACCATGCTCGCCACCAAGCTTCGGTAATCTCTCTCTCTTTTTTATTTTATTTTCATATTTTGTTAAGTTTTTTCTGATTTTGTTTTATAATTTGTTAAGTTTATCCAAATCTTCTCCAATTTCTTATCTCAAGGCCAAGATCCACTTCATTCTTGAATTCTTTGGGGGTATGCCGAATTTGATTTTTGTATATGCTAGATTATATTTAATTTTTGTATTTGTATATCCATTTTCATTATTGTTATATATGTGATTTTTGTGTTTTTTTTTTTTTTTGGGGGCTGAAATTTTTTTAATATTTATTTGGAATTTAGAAATAGTTATTGACTGTGATTGTAATTTGTGTATATTTGGAAATAGATAGGTATCCAAATACTTATTGTGATTGTGTATATTTGGGGAATGTTTAAATGTTTAATATGATTTTGGGTTTAAATTTGGGTTGCCTCACCCTTTTACTTGGGTGAGTCTGACAGTAGCTCTTCAAATGAGTATGACTATAAGCAAATCCCACCATAAATACCACCTCTTGATCTGATTGACATGTTGGGAATTATATGCAAAATTATGAGTATGGCTATAAGCAAATCCCACCATAAATACCACCTCTTGATCTGGTTGACATGTTGGGAATTATATGCAAAATTATGCTAGAGATGTATCTTGGGGTAATTATTCTTCTCAGTTCACCTACTCTGGACATGATAATATTGAAAATAGCGGAAATTTTGAACATGTTAAAAATTCTATGTGCTATTGAATACTTATTTAATTCATAATTTAATATTGTAATATAAATAAATTAGAGCTGTTATTTATATAATTATTAATTAGTGATCCATTTTTTTAACAGTATTTGTCTCCAGCGCACATTATATTTACCTTATATCACATGAAACCTACTATATAATTTAATTGAAAGATTTTATCTTTATTAGTATATAATTATTATTTGAAATGTTTTATATTAATTAGTTTATTTTATATTGATTATTTCAAATATAATCTCATTTATTTATTTTTTATTCAATAATTCTGGCCGTTGTATCCGCCAGGAAAGGATTTTTTTAATATATTTTATTACTTTTCTTGGCGGATATACTATCAATGTCGGCGGTTATATCCGCCAGGAAAAGTTTAATGTCTTGTTAGCGTGAAATGGTATTCCTAGTAGATTTAGACAGTTGTCAGCCAGGAAAAGTGTTTTGCCTACGGTTTTAATGCTGGCAGAAACTTTATCCGCCACTGCTTCATAATCCTATTCTGGCGGATTTAACTATTTTTCCTCAAGAAAATTGTTTTTCCTGCCGATTTAATTCCGCCAGGAATAAGTGCTTTTGTAGTAGTGAAAAGAAGTCACAATGAAAACCAAACATACATGCAAATACAAAGTCGCAATTTGACATCAAAATTCAAAACCTTTGTGGCACTCACTGTAATGCACTAAGTCTTTTTTTGTGTAAAGTAATTGCTTTGAACCTAATTTATATGATATTGTGTATATATATATATTAATATAATTAAGGCTTATTCACGCTAATACCCCATGAAAGTAACTTCGATTTTCAATTTGCCCATTGAAACTTCATTCTTCCCACTTTACCCCTAGAACTTTACAAAATATCATATTCTGTCAAGTCCGTTACAAGCTTTGTCAAATAAGCTGACGTGGCAGTTTATTGCCCCTTCTACATAACCTTCCACATAAGTGCCACGTAGGTTTTATTGACGGACTCATAGACAGACTTAACGAAATATGGTATTTATAAAGTTTGAGGGGCAACATGGGAGGAATGAAGTTTCAAGGGGTAAATTGTAAATCGAAGTTATTTTCAGTGGATATTGACGCGAATAAGCCAATAATTAATCCAGTCAGTCACAACTAATTGAATCTAAGTTGTGACTGTCATAATTTAGTTGTGACTGTTCGACAGTCATAACTTTATATTTTAATTGTGACTGACTATTTCACAGCGAAATTAAGAGACTCCTTTAAGGTATAACAATTAAATACTAGTAGGTTACAAGGTCATCAAGATATCATAATATCATATACTAACCTCAATATAAAGACAATATCACCGTACAAATGACAATGCATGTAGATAAGCATACAAGTCCTATCATTTACTATTTTGTAATTAGAGAATGCAAGTTTGGATTGTACACATTTGAACTTCACCTAGTACTGCATATGTACTAGGTCTAATAACTTCAACCTTTCCACAACCTTAGAAAGTTTTCTCTATTTGATGAGGTCTAATGACATAACAATGTGCATATGTAATCAACCAAATTTTCATGACATAACACAGGTGTATATGTAATCAATCAAATTTCCATGTAACTCTGAATTATATAAGCAAAAAATATGCAGAAAAATACTGCAACCTCACTAGAATCAACAATAAGAACAAAGAACCCTTTTGCTCATGAAACACCTAATCATGCAAACTTTACTTTCCTTTTGGCATCTGCCATAGTTTTCTCAGCTAATCAACAGAAGCTACAAAAAATAAAACTCAATATAACCAAAATCACTACCAAAACTCATATAACAACCAATTAACAAAATCAGAAGTTGTGACTGAGATCAGAAAAGATAAGTTTAACACAAAAGCTCACATAAAAAGGGGATTTGCATTAAACAAATACATTAAATATATACGCCCTAAGAAGGAAATTTAACATGTGACTAACTGACTATCAAGTAGAACAACTTGAAATTCATCTTTATCTTTATCTTTCTATATTCCAAACTAAAAAAATGCTGAAAAGATAGAAAAGAAAAAATTTAAAACCACAGATCAAACCCTAAATAATCAAACTAATAAAAGAATCTATTGCAACTAATCACAGAAAGAAAATATTTAAAATGAAAATCAAAACCAAATCCCTAAAAGCTCAAAGCAAGTTGATCAATTAAAAGTCATAATCAACCAAATTGATGAAGAAAACATATTCAAAATGAAAATTAAAACCAAATCTCTAAAACAGTCGAAGCAATGAGCAACTGATCAAATAAACCAAATTGATGAAGAAATCATATTCAAAATCAACCAGAAATCAAGAGAACTTATCTCCATAACCAGATCGACGAAAATCACGAAGGGGGTGAGCAAAATCCAAGAACAAATTGTGTGAGATAAAGCTCAAAAGTTAATAGTTCGCATAATGATCAAACAGTAATTTTTTAACAATTATTAATTATACTAAACCCAATAAACAGGCCAAGGGCAAAATCGAAATATGAAATAAGCCCACTAAAAATGGGCTAGGCTGGAAAGAAGGTTTGGTATCTAATCTAAAATGTTTTTAAGAAAGTTAGTAGCCAAACTAAGAAAAATAGCAATGTGTTGGTATTTCAAAAAGTTATTNTTGACACGCCACCACCTTCCCCTCCCCCACCCAGCCCCGTCCCACCCTCCCGGGTCTTCGATTTGTGTTCAAAATTCTTAAAGTATGTGCCATTTAAAAAAATTTCCAGAGACGTTTCTCCACCTACTTCACACGTTTTTTTGTGTTCAAAATTTTTAAAGTACATATCCTTTAAAAAAATAATTCTTTTTACGAAGACCCAACCACATTTCCCCACCTACTTGGGTCTTCGTTTTGTGTTCGAAATTCTTTATTATTTTCCTCACCTCTCTTTCAACCATGTTCAATATATAGCTTGTAGATCGAGTCCGGATCCTCTGTCCCCATTTTACCTGTCCCTCCCTGTCCCTTGGCCAATATTTTGACACATATCCCACTACTTAACACCAATTAACACCCACTTAAACTTTGTTATCTCCAAATAATTTTTAAAATTAATTTTTTTTGCCTGATTTTTAAAAATTAATTAAATGTAAGTAGCAAACGTGTTTCAAATCACTCCCAACCTTCTTCCTCTTCTAATTGTTTTTTTGTTTTTTGTTTTTTGTTTTTTTGTCTGAGTCCTTTCCAAAACTCTTCATTGTTCTCCAATGAAAAAGAAAGCTACCAAAAAATTCAAAAAGAAGAAGAAAGCTCTCTCACATACAAATTCGACCTGGCCGTAAGCTGAAAACACTGACAGACTTCATCTGGAAGACACCACTGTGGAATTGGACATCTCATGAAAGATTACAAAACAGAAATAGGAAGAGAATGGCCAAAGATTTCTCACATCGCAAACATCAAAATTAATCAAAGATGATGATTAGGTCCAGCAGGATGATTAATTAAGTTCAGATTTAAAGAAGAAGACAAAATTCTGATTCATCCAGAAAGATGACGAAACCGACTTGCAAGAATAGAGAAGTATTGATGATGATGGACTCTGTCAAGAAGAAGAAAGCTCGCCAAGTGCCTTCCTTCTCACTTTCTTGCAGCCTGCTCATGGATCTGGCGTGGAAAACTGTCTTCTTTAAAGAATAGTAAAAAGAAGAGGAAGAGACTCAGACCCAAAAAGAACAAAGAAAAAGAAGAGACTTTGGAGTGAAACACGTTTGATATTTTTCTATTTAATTAATTTTTTATTTTATTTAGAGATAAGAGAAGATAATTAACAGAGTTTAAATGGCTGTTAATTGGTGTTCAGTAGTGGGACATGTGTCAAAATATTGGCTAAGGGACAGGTAAAATGAGGACAATGGAACCGCAATACAAGATACTACAAACAATGCAAATCCCTTTTGATTCTTGCCAAAAGAGATCCCTCTTAAGAAGATTTCCTTTTGAAAGTCCCTGATGCACGGTTGATCCTCATATCATTGGCATCAGGTGGAGCTCCTATATATGGCTTGATCCTGATAGAACCTTGTTCAACCTTTACCCAATCAAGAAGAACACTGGAACCTTTTATTAAGAATAGAGAAAACCTTATACAATTCACGCCTCACTTTTTACAACAAAAACCAGCTTATAAGCTAGTGGCTGAACCACTTATCTCAACAACCCCACTAACTAACTAATTGCAACAATTCAACTAATTACAATTTGACAAGTGGCACAATTGAACCACCTAAACAACCCATTAAAAGTGACCTAGAGGATGACTTGGCTATATAAGTCAGCATCCTAACAATACCCTCCCCTCAAAATCAACCTTGTCCTCAAGGTGCAAAATAAAGGAAACTGAGCCATAAGGTCATAGTAATCCTCCCAAGTAGCATCTTCTATGGGATGATGTTGTCATTGGACTAACACCTCAGTAGCTGCATCATTGTCACATTTAATCATCCTTCTGTCCAAGATGGCTAAGGGAGTATCCTGCAAAATACCATCATTTGTGATAGTTGGCAAGGGAATATTAGGAACCACTGCAGACCCCAAATGTTTCTTAAGACATGAAACATAGAAAACTGAATGTAACTTGGAATTGGAAGGAAGTTGGAGCTTATAAGCCACTGCACCAAGTTTGGCAAGCACCTGAAAAGATCCATAAAACTTGGTTTGAAGTTTATGAAAAGGGTAGGAAGCCAAGGATTTGTGCTGGTAGGGAACCAAACACAAATAAACCCAATTACTAACATCAAACACCTTTTCAATTCGATGTTTGTCTGCTTACCTTCATCCAGCACTGCGCAACTTCCAAGTTAGCCTTTAGCTGAGCTAAAACCCTGGTTCTAGCCTATAAACTTCGATCAACTACATCCAATCTTGTAGTGCCAGGAACAGAAGGAGGTGGCTGGCCATAAACAATCTCAAAGGGAGCCATTCTTGCAACTAAATGGAAGGCAGTATTGTAGCTCCATTCAACCCAAGGCAGCCATTGTAACCATTGTTTGGGCTGCAAGCTACAGAAACACCTCAGATAAGTCTCAAGACAACGATTTAGCACTTCAGTCTGACCATCAGTTTGAGGATGATAACCGGAACTCATGCATAGAGCTGAACCCTGGAACTTGAAGAATTCCTTCCAAAATGAACTAATAAACACAGGATCCCTGTCACTAACTATGAAAGTGGGCATGCCATGTAGTTTAAAAACCTGATCCACAAAGAGATGGGCTATTGAAATGGCAGTATAGGGTTGAGATAAGGGCAGGAAATGTGCATACTTGGAAAAACGATCCACTACCACCAAAATGACAATTTGACCCTTGCAAGGAGGTAGACCAACAATGAAGTCCATAGAGATATCAGACCAAACTCTAGTGGGAATAGGGAGAGGCTGTAATAAACCAGCAGGAGCTAGAGTCTGGTATTAATGTTGTTGACAGATTGAACAATTAGCTACCAAATCTTTGATATCATTCTTCATGCCTTCCTAATAGAAGGACCTAGAGAGTCACTTGTAAGTTTTTAGGAAACCTGGATGGCCAACAGTAGGACTACTGTGATGCTCTTGAAAAATCTTGGTTTTCCAAGAACTTGTAGGACTAAGGACAATTTTATGCTGAAACTTCAAAAATCATTATCCAGATGAAACTTTGGATGTGGTGTAGCCTGATTTCCTTTATTTTAGCAACAATCCAAGAATCTTGTTCATTATATGCCTCCTCAATTCATCTAACCAGCCCAAATAAGGGTAAGAGATTACTAGACAAGCCTTGGTATCCAACTCCAACTCAGCAGCTTGTAACTCAACAACAGTGGAATTCTTAACATCACTATACAATCTTGAAAGAGCATCAGCAGCTTAGCTACCCATTTTATAATTGAATTATACTGAATTCTTAACTCAATTATACTGAATTTCATAATTGAAACCCAACAACTTAGCTACCCATTTTTGCTGAAATGGGGTATTCACCATGTTGTGCAAAAAATACTTAAGACTGTGGTGATCAGTCTTAATAACAAAATGCATGCCCAACAAATAGGACTGCCACTTCTTAACTGCGTGAATGATTGCCATCATCTCCCTCTCATATGTAGAGAGTGCCTGATTCCTAGAGCCAAGAGCCTTACTAGTGAAAGCTATAGGCCTTCCCTGCTATAGAAGGACAGCACCAATACACGAACTGGAAGCATCACTCTCGATCACAAATGGTTGAGAGAAATCTAGTAAAACCAAAACCTATGGGGAAAGCATGGCCTGTTTCAAGTTGTGAAAAGCTTCAGTGGTAGCAGGAGTCCAATGGAAACCCTCTTTCTTGGTGAGAACAGTTAGAGGCCCACAAATTCTACCATAATTGGGTATGAAATTCCTATAATATCCAGTTAAACCCAAAAAGCCTCTTAAAGCATTAATAGTTTGTGGTAAAGGCCAATCTGCTACTGCTTGCAACTTTGCAGAATCAACACTCACACCTCCGTAGAAACAACATACCCCAAATACTTAACATGAGACCTACCAAAAGCACACTTAGACTGTTTCACAAACAACTGATGACTTTGCAAAATCTGGAAAATCATCCTCAAATGCTGTAAATGAGACTCCCATGAACGACTATAAACCAATATGTCATCAAAGAAAACTAGAATAAATTTGCGCAAATAAGGCCTAAAATTTCATTCATCAGACTCTGAAAAGTTGCAGGAGAATTAGTAAGCCCAAATGGCATTACTAAGAACTCATAATGTCCATCATGTGTGCGAAATGCTGTTTTTTCAATATCAGCAAGATGAACTCTAATTTGATGATAACCAGCCCTTAAATCTAATTTGGAAAAATATTGAGTACCAAGTAATTCATCCAACAACTCATCAATTAAGAGAATGTGATACTTATCTTTGATGGTGAGCTCATTTAAAGCTCTGTAGTCCATGCACATCCTCCAAGTACCCTCCTTCTTCTTAACTAACAGAACTGGAGAAGAAAATGGGATGTTACTGTCTCGAATGAAGCCTGAGTCCTTCAATTCCTGAACACATTTTTCTATTTATGTTTTCTGGAAAGGCCCATACTTGTAAGGCCTGCTACTTGGTGGTTTGGCACCTTCCACCAATGGAATTCTATGATCTTGAGAACATAGGGAGGCATGCCGGAAAGTGGCTGAAAAACATCCTGAAACTCCTAGAGAAGTTGGTGTAATTCTGCTTCCTGAGATGTGGTCAGATCTGGAAGTGGCTGGCTGGAAACAATATGCTCCACCAGAAATAGAAATGCTCCTAGTTGAGTAGTGTGCAACATTTTCTCCATTTGTAAAGAAATGACTTTAGGGTGTAGTGGTTTGGTGCTAGAAAGGCAGATTCTACGATTATCAACCTCAAATTCCATTTGGAGCTTTTTGAAATCCCATAAAACAGGACCAAGTGTACTAAGCCACTAAGCACCCAACACAACATCACAACCACCCAAGGATATAGCATATAGATCAGTAACAAACTGATAATCCTAAATCTTGACAGAAACACCAGGAAAACAACCCTTGCTAGTAATACTTTACCCTCATCTGCTATCATAATGTCAAAGGTATTAGAGGAATCCAGGTGACCCCTAACTTCTTAACTAAGGAAAAATCCACAAAATTATGGGAGCTACCAGAATCAAGCAAAATCACAACATGAAAATTCTTAATAAATCTCATAACCTTCATAGTTTTAATAGATTTAGGAGCAGGAGTACCAAATAAAGCACAAGTAATGACAACAGGCTAAACATTTTCTTCATCACTCTCATCACTCCCCCTATCGTCATCCTGAAAATTAATAAGAAGCAATTGTTTCTTAGCACACACGTGACCTCGGACATACTTCTTATCACAGTGAAAGCAAAGACCCTTTTGTCTTCTTGACTGGAACTCCTCAGGGGTAAACTTCCTAATTTGGTATGATCGAGAAAAATGCGCAGAAGCGGCCAAAACAGACCTAGAAGTATGCATAGTGTTACCAATTGACTACAAAGGTGAATTCTTAAAACTAGATGAGAAAGAATGGGATTTAGCATAAAAAGATCGAACCTTGAGATCGGACAATTTAGCATCAATTTGATGGGCGAGGGCAGACGCTTCATGGACATCATGAGGACGCATAAGCTTAACATTATGGCGCAATTCAGGCTTTAACTTCCAAATGAAACAACTCTTCAACATAGTCGGACTAATGTCCCGAACACGATTAGCCAATCGACGAAACTCAGCAACATAATCTTTGAGAGACCCAGATTGACGAAGCTGCACCAAAGCCTCTGCATAAGCGTCAAAATCAATAGGCCCAAATTCCTTACAAAAAACCCTAGTAAAATCATCCCAATGAGGATAATTCTTGATGCAATTAACCTACTGAAACCATTGGAGAGCCTCATTTAACATGTGAAAAGAAGCCATTTTCGCCTTACGATCGGCTGGAACGCCAAAATAATCGAAATAGTGCTCAGCTCGATAAACTCAACCCAAAAGATCATCGCTATCTGAAAAATGGGGAAAATTAAGCTTAACCAAAGGAGGATGAGGGACAAAGAGGGAATCTTGACGATGCAAAAGATGATTCGGCGACGCCACCTCTGAATTCTAATCAAGATGAACAGGAAGATCTCGACGGAGCTTTTCGCACTTCGAATCGACAGCAGAAATGCGAGAATCAACCTTGGACGTACATGAATCGATGGACTTGAGGTGACCCAAAATCTCCGTCAACGCATCTTCAACCTTGGACATGCGAGCTTCCATTTTTGCAGCACGAGTAGACTCTCTAGTCATGAAAGAGAAGGGAAGCAAGAACCGAGCACTGGTTTGATACCAATGATAGAACCTTGTTCAACCTTTACCCAGTCAAGAAGAACACTAGAACCTTTTATTAAGAATAGAGAAAACCTTATACAATTCACACCTTACTTTTTACAACAGAAACTTATAAGCTAGTAGTTGAACCACTTATCTCAACAACCCCACTAATCTAACGAATTGCAACAATTCAACTAATTACAATTTGCCAAACAATTCAACTAATTACAATTTGACAAGTGGCACAATTGAACCACCTAAACAACCCATTAAAAGTGACCTGGATGATGATTTGGCCGTATAAGTCAGCATCCTAACAGATCCGCAGGTTAATTCATGAGGAGCATATATCCGCAGGTTCTCTTCGCTTCAATTCAAATGTAACTCTCACGATTTGTCATATCAGGTTATTTGATTACCAATTCCAACACCACCAAGAAAACAAAATCAAGTTTATGTTGCCTGCTGCCTTGTTAGTCAAGGAAAATACTCGAATCAGTTTGATGCAATAAACATAAAATTAAGTGTTATCAAAACATTATTCAAGTATTACTCCAGTGATCCGTGTATTATTTGATTAACTGATATAATTTATATATAACAAATAAAACTTTCTGTAAACCCAAATATAACTTTATTATTCAAAAGAGTTTTGATAATAATTTTAAAAGGTAACGTAATACCATAATTTTCTTCCCACCCATTTTCTTCTATATTCTCATCCAATTGTAACTTCCATCACACTGCACATGAATTCTAGTATATATTATATCACCATCAATCAAACGTAGTCAACTACGAATCCTACATATGAGACCTGCTTTTCCCCCTTAATAACTTATTAAGGCACTAATAAACCTGGAAACCATTACCTAACTAAATAATGCAAGCTAGTTGTTACAGTTGAAAAGATACAGTAATGGAGACTAACAAATGAGATTAAATACAATGCCAAATACCAAGCAATAGAGGCACATGGGAACAATTTACAACACTTCAGGTGATAAAGCCCACTGGAATACTTCACATCAGTAAGAAAAGGCAGCAATAAAACAGGAATCACCCCCGAGTAAAATGCCAGCTAGTAAGTAATGTTAGTCTCCATTAATCATGGTTGAGGATCTCCATTAATCATCGGTGATTGATTAGGAAACCTCTTAATCTCCACAAATGTCGAATAGTCATCGTCCATCGGCTGCTTCCATGGTTCCCCATCCATCTGCATATATGCATTTCTCCATTCTCCACCTCTAATTTCCAACCGAATAGCAGCAGCCTAAACAACAACGGTGTAGTTTGGTTCAATAAAACAGATCTCCAAATTCGACTCCAGCATATCACATCACAATAACAAGCATACATAGAACATAGAAAATCAACAATGGCAAGCACTCTGGAGAAATGAATTGGCAAAAGAGAAGGCACAGTAATCCCACTTTCAGACTCAGACTCATCAACCAAAACAAAAGAAAATCAACAATGCCTTACCTTTGCATGATGAGTAAAAAGTTGACCTAGAGCATGAAAATAAAAATTATTGCAGTACCTGGGCAATGTGTTTGGCGGAGATAAGTTCAACCATAACAAAAGATGCATGCCACCCTTGTTTCAGGCCAAAAATTTCTAAAAGACCGTCATCAGCATGCGCCTCAACAAAGCCTCTCTGAAACAATAAAAATTTAAGAAAACCATTATTACCTTGGAATTCAGCAGTCAATCTGATAAGCAGCATTTAACCTAGCACGCAGTTGCATGTTAAATCATAGCTCATAACTTAGATTTGAATTCTACAAAATAATTCTGGAGTGAAGTCATAAGAGGAAAAAAAAAAAACCTAATAAGGCCCAGCAATTGGTGTATAAACACCAATTAGAACTCCAGGACCTTCTTCCAGGCATAAGATAATGCAACAAGGAAACCCGAAATTGCATAAGAGAACTTTAAACAATCAAAAAGAAAAAAATGTGTTGGGTGTGTCAGCTCCTCTGTGTGTGGCCTAAAAACACAACATCCTTCAAAGTACTTATAGGCAACACCACACCATTTCACTAAAGAGCTATATAATACCTTTTCCAAGTACTCTGGCTTCAGATTACCCCATGGATTTCTTCCACTTCCATAGTTATGAAGATTTAAAGCAACAATTGCCCTTACGCTGAAAGAAGACAAAATAACAATATAAGCTGTTATGATACAAACAGAAACAACAAAAGGAAAAAACTTTTGTCCTTTAAAAGTACTTCATGTCTGGCAGCATTGTAGTTTAAACTATTTTACGTTCAGAAAAAAAAAAATCCCAAGCACCAGACACACATCTAGTCTGTATTAGATGACGACAAAAGAAAGTGACACATAGATTATTTACAAAGATTATTTTTAATTTTTCCTAGGTGCAAGTGATGCAGACTTATTTAAAACAAAAAAAGGAGGTAAGTGAGAAAGAGAAGCAAACAAAAATCATTACCAATAATTTAAAATTATGTTGTCAAAATTGTACCAGAAAAAAAAAAAAATTTACCTTGAGGGAACTGGAACCTGCTCCCATTCTGAGCAATTGACCTTTTTGACATGCAATTTTAGGATGTTCTTTAGTCCCCTACAACCAGATATATTATTAGATGCATGAGAAAACGAATAGAAAAACAGAGAGAGCATTACAAGTCTTTGAACCTCCAAATTCAAATTGAGGTTTTATACTATTGCTACCACTGTTTAATGCATAGCAAGCTTATGATTTAGAAAAAGCAAAATGAATAGCAGATCTACTATTTCAGCATTTTAGGCTCCTAAAACTTTTGAAGAAACATGAGAGAAGATTAATTGGAGACAAAATTAACAGGACTGTCGGTTTTATTCCAAGATATAATCACCCAATAAAAAGGAGAACAATATCAAACGAATACTGCATTGTAAACATAGATCAAGCAAAACCATTAAGAGGCCATTTTACCTCAACTCCCACACAAACTCAAGGATGATTTCATCTAAAATAAGGGAGAACTTATCATAGGATAGAAGTATTGTATTCTTAAAAGTCCAAATATTCAAATTGATACTAGAAAGCTAAAGACAATTACAGTCAAAGAAAAATAGAAACCCTATTTAATCAAAATAATATATTGTTCAGTATAAAACAAAATAACAAGCAGAGCAACCATCAAAGTAAATAAAACAATGCTTCAGTTTTGAGATATCAAACCTTAAACTTGGATCACTTGCACAAGGTGTGAAGAACCAACCTTGAGTGCAACTATAACCAGAGTAAACCAACTGCAATAACAGATGGATCAGTCACAATCTAAAGTTAGTTCTGTACCACCTAAAGCCCTCAGATCTAACAAACAGAAAACAGCTTAAATTTTATGGTTAATCATAAAATGTTAAAACATGATTGTATGGGAAACATAATGGAAATGGTGTGATTCAATTTATAATGTAGTATTTTCTATAATTTCAAGAAATAAAAAATAAATTACATAAAGATTCCCAAAATTTGTTTTCTTCTTTCTGGAATTTCAGTATTTAATAAGGAAGACATTTTTTCCTGGCCAAAAAAAAAAAGAAGGAAAACATTTTTACTTTTTATTGATAATATACTCAAATATATTTCTATTCAAAAGAACATTGTTCTCTAGTCATATATATGCAAATGAATTCATTGATAAAAGCACACCACAAAGGAAATTCAAATCATATCTAAAGGTAAAGAAATTCAATCATGCCTTGTTTGGAATTGGACCTTATTGATAAAAGCATGTCACCAAGGAAATTCAAATCATATATAAAGGTAAAAAGAGATAAAATCAGACCTTATTTGTAATTGGACCTTGTGCAAGATAGGGTTTTTCATTTCGTAAATGGTGGAACCCATAAGCAACTTGGGCATCCATTCCTGTAAGACCAAATAACAAAAAATAAGAAGGTTCACATAAAGGACAATTCCTCATAAGCAAGAACCTATAAGGTTGCATTTCAGTGCAAAGACTGCAGATCTTCAACTACCATACTTTTAGCATCTTTAAATCATCTTTCTCTGAAAAGAATATCTTTGCACAACAAAATTCTCATCTTAGGTGAAACGGTTTGTGAACCAGGAGATAGTAGATATAAAACATTGTTGACTCAAGCCATCTACAAATATTTGTTCAAGATAATGTAGAGTTAAGGGACATCTTGACAGCTGAACAAAATGTGTAGGAATCGCAACTAAATCTATTGTCAATATAATAGGTGATTTATAGAAGTGCAGTTCCTTACTGGAAGAGGAAAAGGACCAAGATTGTTAACTGGAAACACATGAACACAAGAATGGTATTGGTTCAGTATACAAATCACACCTCTGGTCTAACTTTCTATTAATTGCTTAGTACCTAGACCCTTTAGAGTGTATGCTCTGCATAGAAGCTTATAAGATATGCCATGGGCATGTATCATGATCATACCATCTAACACCATGTTAAAAGCCATAGGCGTCAATAAATATAGCCAATCTACTAATGTAGCCAGCATACCTATGCTAAAGTAATTATAAAACACTCCTTCGTAGGAAGTCATTTTCTCAGGTAAATCCCCTTGCACTTCCAAACCCTGCAGTCACTAAAAAGTTTCAATAATAAAGAATAGACATATAGAATTATGATATCCTTAGGGCCATACGAATATAAGTTTCAATCAAATCAAACCATGTCAACAATATAATGTATTCAGTATTCCTTTAGCTTATTTCATCCATATTTACAAACCACCTCATATGTTTTCATCAAATGCTTTTTGAGCTCACATTCACTAGCCAAAATATTTCATTCTCAAAGACATACTACTAGTGGCCAAAAAATGTACAAAAATATCAAATCTAACTTTTAATAGATACAGAATTGCATGTGATGAAAAAGGAAAAAATAATCCCCCTTTATGGTGAACAAAAAAGAAAACATGGTAAACCAAGTAAATACATACAAAAGTCCCCCAGTATACGATGTAAGATAAATTTACAAGAAATTTTAGCCAAAGCCTCTAAAGGTTTCATGGGCTGGGCTTCCTATACAAACATGGACCAATCACATCTACCATGTGATGTAGGTTAACCCAGAAGAGTAACACAGAAATCAGGATATGTATTTGCACAGTATTTGACATCTGAATGAAACCTTTTACTTGTAAAAATTTAATATTCACAAGGTAAACCCAGAAAGTAGCTAAGTGATGCAAATGGCAGAATGTAAAGTAACCAGATTTACGACCTCATCAAGAGTCCACTCTTCTGTAAGCTTCAAACAATGAGATGGCTCCACTTTTACACCAGCTGGCACTGTCAGCAGAATACGCCAACTGCACCATGAAAAAACAAATATTAATATAACTGCTGGCTTGATAAAAAAGCATAATCAAATAGTATTATTGTTACTACAAACAGAGTTGGTTATAACAGGCCTCATCCCAAATTATATAAATATAAGCAACACAAAAAAATTATATGCTATATCATATAAACTAGTGCACAAGAGAACTATTCAACACATGAACGTCCATTGACCTTTTAGAAAATATGCGGGGTATCACTGTTCATTATAAGAAATAATATTTCCAACCAAAAAAAAAAATTCACGATCAATTTCATATATTTTTCTTACTTTTTATCTCGTCTTCTAAACCTAGTAGCAAGCACAAGCATTAAACTTGCCTATAGAAAAACATTAAATCCAGACCAACCACCAAATAAAACCCATTTGCAATAGGTTTATTACATGAGAATTTTTCTTTTAAAAAGTATAGCATAAAAAAAAAATAAAAAAAATTATCTGCTCTCCTCCTTTTGGGGAAAAAGAGAAAAAGAAACAGTAAATTAAAAACATTTTAGAGAAAGTTGACGAAATGTTACAACTTGGTCAAATTCTGTTGACTCTGTAAATTCTGATAACAATTTAAAGTATAATTAGGTTAGACAGATCCATGAAATAAATTAGCTGCACACAACTGCTGAATTCCCAGACCACTAACTCAGCACAATCATTCCCTAGACATGATTAGAAAGAGGCATCAATTGTACCAGCCTTAGAATTGAAAACATGTACCAATGGTTACCTAATATTAGAAGACTTACCTATCCAAACGGCATATGGGACCCATAGTAGCCCTGAATAGGGTTTTTTTTATGGCTGATTTCCAGGCAAAAGGGAATGAACCACCCTGGTGAGAACATATAACCCAATGCTCAATGATGCAAGAAAAATCTCCACAAACTCAAAATTCATTTAAGAAGGCTTACCCAACCAAAACTCCTAGACAGATCATTTCCCGTGCCAAGTGGAACAATTCCTACTGGAGGAACTGGTTCCCGACCCTGTTTCTGAAGTTCAGATAGACAGCCTAGTACCCAACCAACTGTACCATCACCCCCTGCAACCTGCCCAATCATCCCAGTATCTTACTGTGTCAAATTTAAATATTGTAGGGATCTCACTAGATGCCAAAATTCATAGTAGTTATGGGATATGAGCTTTAAGTAAATGTGCTCCAATGTCATACCATAACCCGAATCTTCTCACGACACTCTTTGGCACAAGTGTCGCCAAGGGTAGCCAACAGCTCTAGACAACCCAATCCATACTGAACAAATTCATGAGGCTTCACATCTGAGAGGTCAAAAACCTGCATAGAAAATTAAATCCAGTTCAAACAAACCACTTTGTACACAAATTAATGAAGTATGAAGAAAGCCTCTCAAGAAAATAAACAAAAATTACTGAGAAAAAAAAATAAAGGAATAAAAAAAAGACACACACACAGATGAAAAAAGGTCAGCCTACTCCAAAATGCACAATTTCAAGCTACACATACATTTGACTAAATGGTTTTAATCTCACATGTGTTTTTGTAAGCACACTCACACAAAAGCTTCATGGCAGGCATCAACATTTAGTAATCTAGGTGATAGTAACCACTTCGACTATGAGGTTATATCTGTTAGGCAGAATCGATCCTAAAAATCCTAAACCTATACCTTGGAATGGGGCTTTTAGAAGCAAATGAATCCAGCATTCCCATTTCAATGTTTGGAAATGCTGAAAATGTAAGCATGTCTACGAAGACACCAACGGAATTTAATTTTTTGGAAGCATAGTATAAGTGTACAGTTGTCATTATGAATTCTTATCAAGGAATAGGAAAACTCAACTCTTCCTTTCTTTTTGGCCTGAAACCCAACTCTTCCTTTAATAATGCAAAACTTCAAGTTTATGAGTGTTTTTTTTTTTTTCCATTGGCCAGTCTCAAGTTTATGAGTTTGCAAACCCAAAGTAATTTGAACTTACTAAACATGATAAAGCATTGTAGAGAATGCAAACCAATTACATAACCACAATTCTGAGAAACAAACATAACCTTAAAGGAGACTTAAGAAGACGATGGAAAGAATCGATTTTGCTCAAGGCAGAGGCAGAGATCGTTTTAATAATCAAGGAGGAAGGTTTTCCTCTGCTAGCAGACTTGGTACTTTTGGATCAGACAAGCTCTACTCCTTTTGAGCAAAGAACTCCTTATTTCTCATTATATGATTTTGACCATAAAGTAAGAATGAGGTGGAGTTCTAGAGAGAGTGTGAGACAGGACCAGTTCATGACTCTTGGAGGGGGGGTCTTCTATACAGCACAGAGAATGGGACAGGGATGTGAAGATTGAACAGTAGAAATTTTTCATTGTTCAGTCATCCACTAAGCATTTCTGACCTGATTATAGTCATGTTAATTGAACAGAACTAAGGTAACTAGCAAACATCCCAAAACTTCCAAAACAACACAATAAGCCCACAACGTACCCCAAGTGCATAAACTCCCCAAATATAAACTTGTTTTTTTTTTCTTTGTAACACACCAAAAAGAAGAAAAAAAGAAGAAGACGAAGAACCAATAACTATCCTACGTAACCAAGAACCCCGAAACCAACTTCACGTACACTGTAAGCAAACAAAAAACCAAAAAAAAATCACACGTAAATTCATGCACATACATATGAATTATTTTAAAAAAAAAAAAAAAATGCTTTTCCATTATTAATTACTGACAAAAAATTTCATTTTTTTACGGTCCACAAATAAAATTCTCAAAATAAACAAAAATTTTGAAATGGGTCGGTGAGAAAATTGAGAAACAACAACATACAAACCTGTTCTTCACCCATCAACTGCTGGAGCCTCTCCTTGAGCATAGGGCCATGTCTCCCACCGCTCTTGGGATTTATAAACACTACCATGGGCGACTCCGGCGCCGACTCCACGACGTTGTCTTGGGAAGGGGCGGCAACAAGGTCTCTGCTGCCGGGAAGGCGGCTCTCTCCGGCACTCGGGTCCTTTAACCGAATCGAATCGCGCATGGCGAAGCGGAGGTACTGCGGCATCAGCAGCTTCTTCTTGAGGTCCTCCTTGTCGATCGTCATCCCCGAGAGGCTGCAGCTCTTGAACGACTCAATCATCGACGATCGCGCTGAGATCCGCGTCGTCGACGACGGCGAATCCATTTCGCTCTCTCTCTCTCTCTCTCTCTGTTTGTCTCTCCCTGGAAAGCGCGTTTGAAAACAATAATTGAAACTCAAAAGGCCAATTGGGGAAGAAGAAGAAGAAAAAGAGAATTAAATCCACTTTATTCAACGATATTTTATATAATAAATACATTTACTATTATTAAAACATCTATATATAGGAGAAAGGAGAATCTTCGTTGTAAGTAAATGTAATGACTATCCCAGTAAGACGAATAATTTTAATGAATATTTAATATTATGAATCAGAAGTTCAGAACTGACTGTGGTAAATGCTAACTAGGTTTTTAATTTTATATTCTTCTATCTTTTTTCTGCCTATCATGTTGTGTATAGTACAATCGGAATTAATTATTTTCTAGAGCACCTTTTATTATTTCTATAAAAAATTAATAAAATTAAAAACTTGTTTAGTCATTTATATATGTTATCAAGATAAATAGATGCCGAGTCTATAATCAAAACTATTTATTTATTTTGTAAAAATTGAATAACTAAATAATTTTTCAATTTAATAAATTTTTTTATAAATATGAATAATTTTAATTATAAAACTACATTATATAATGAGAAAGAGAAAAGAAAAAATGTCAACTAGTATTTTTCAAAAATAAGAATGCATAGAAGAAAAAAAAAATACTAAATTTAAAAAATTGAAAATAACAACGATATGATAAAATTAGGATTTATTTTTGCTTACCATGGTGAACATTACTACAATAGTAGATGAGTGACACATGTCACCTGACTACCTTTTTGTGATATATATCACTCATCCATCATGATGGTAATGCTTACCGCAGTAAATAAAAATGGACTCATAAAATTATATTCATTAAAGACGTGGTTAGGAGAAATTATTCTATACATCTGATTCATCACATGGCATATCCTAATAATATATCTAACCAATAGTATTAAGTTTGGACTATTTTTTTTTTAGATGAAAATAGTTAGGTTTCTACCCCCATTCAAAACATAGGAGTGAAGGGTACTTTCTTGGGTTCGATATGGTGGCGAAATGATAATCGATGTTGGGTGGTGCTGCCAGTTGTTTTTCCATAGCTGAGGAAGGATATGTTGGCTGTGGGTGCTGCAATGGTGCCGACGGTTGAGGAAGAAAATTTAACAGGGGAAGATAAAAAAAATATATAATTTTTTCTTCTTTACTAGTTTATAATATCAATGGCAGCCTTTGTAAAAAGTAAAAACATTGTGCAAATGCCTTAATACTTTTGGTATGAATGTATGATATACCACTAGGATATACAGCGTGGTTATCAGATGTATGGAATAATTTATTCATTGTTGGAGGTTGGGACTTGGGATTACGCAGTGACTAGTGGGCTGTGGGCAGACAAAAAGATCGAACAGTGACGGGGTAAGCTTTTTTTATTATTATTATTTGTTGTATGTTTTTTGCTGGTTTTTTGTTTATTGATAATGCCCTTACGAATTTCAATTTTCACTTGCTTATAAAAAGGGCAAGATGTGCTCAATTGCTCACTGCCATTTTCTAATGGAAAATACCAATTAAGAAACAATCTTAATTTCTTGATTAATAAAATACACAATCTTAACTTCAATAGGAAAAAGTTAATGGTATTGTACTATTGTGCCTTACTTCTTTTTTGGACGAAAATTGTGCCTCAATTTCTTAATTGCTTGTAAGTGTAACAGATTAGATTCTTTGTTTGGTTGGATGCCTATTGATCATATTGTTCATGCGAATCAACAATGATTAATGGATTCAAATCAAAAGATTATGAAAAATAGTGTTAGAGATCTCAAATTTGTATTTTAAATTTGAATTTTAAATGGCGTGGCATCATTTGATACATTTATATTTTGGTTCACATTTATTTATTCATAAGTAAAACGCGTACGCATACACTATCACGATTACATCATTTAGGATCCAAATTTAAGAAATAAAATTAGAATCCCTAATATTATTCTTAATTAAAATAGAAGAGTATGGCTCCTGATGGACTAATTATGAAGGATTGTAAGAGACTATTTTATATTGTTATAAGAGCTCTTAGATTAATCAAATGACACATGATTTTTTCCATAATGTTAACTTAACATGCAATCTCCATAAACCTCATTTTATTCTTAGGAAGGTATATGGTGAACTCGTCGGCAGATGGGATAAAAAAACAAGACGATGAATAAAATGAGTTTGGGTGAATTTTTTTCTTAAGGGTCTGTAATTTAAAACTGGTTATTAGGTAATATAATGGGTATGGATGAAGTTTTAAGATAATAAAATATATGTTATTTAATTAATCTAAGGATTTTTATAAAATAGTCACTCATAATTAATCCCTCGTAGAAACCATTCTCTTTTACACATTAAATAAGAAAAAAATGTACTTGGGACTCAATTTTCTTCTCAGTTCTCATGACCTCACACCAAGCTAGAAGCCTAATTAAGATTACAAATATATCATCAATACTATTATTTATGGAGAGCTATCAATATGACGAGGATGAGGATCATAAAAGCCATCCCATGCTGACAGTGACGAGTAATGGGATCCCCCCACTCGATCTTCGATCTGTACATTTCTAGAACCACACATTACAGAAGCAATCTCACTACTCATAATATACGGCTTATTAATACTATTTCTCATTCAATACTAGCTATGTGGGTGACACTTGAGAGCTACAAGTCCATATTCCATAACCACATCATATTTTGAAGGACATTGATTGTCATTGAACACTTGAACTACCTGAACTACCTGAACTACCTGAACTAGATGCTAAATATAGTAGTGGCGTAGTTAGGAATTTTTTTCCATGGCAGTGAGATATGAGAAAGCTTTCATATAAATTTTTCCTTACAAAAAACAAATTCTCAAATATTTCTTATTGCCTTTGCTTTACATTTTAGCAAGTATTTTGCCTCTATTTAAGAAAAATATTAAAGAAAAAATTAGGTTATTAGAAAGAATAGATTAGTTGTGTAACATTTCAATAAGGATGTTGTAACTTGACCGAGGAATCACCACGGTTGGCTCTGCAAGTCGAAGCGAACGGGTTAAAACTTGGACTACTCCCTACTAAGTAACATGAATTTTGTTAAATAATTATTTAAGTCGACTCCAAATAGGTACACTTCAAAAATGAGACCTTCATGAAAACTTTTTTTCCAATACTTTCGGATATTGGTACACTTTTTCAAGATTTTGATAAATAGGTTGTTAGAGAGGATGTTGGAAATTTAATGACTTAGAATTAAAATTAAAATTACTTTTGTGTTATAAACTAGAAAGGAAAATATATATGGAAAGCTAAAGTAACAAAGAGTGTTTCTCAATTAGCTAGCTTGTCTATTCCATTTTTGGTGGAGATGTCTATTTATAGGCTTACAATAATAGGACTCTTAATACAAATCATTGACCACCTATAACTGTAGGTTAAAAAACCACTAATCACCATTATTAAAAATTTAAAATATAGGTTACAAAACCATCGTTAATGCATAGATTACATGATATTTCAAAGGTATAGTAATGGTGGTCATCCACACCTTATGATTTATAACATTTTGATGTTTATATTTATATTTGTAACTTTATTTATTTTGGGGTTTATTTTTATTATATTTTTTATATTTTCTTTTATTTAATGATTTATTATATTATTTAATTATGTTTAAAAGTTTCATATATTTATGTGAGTTTTAAATATTTAACCGTTATGAGATGACAGAGAAAACCGTCTTCTTTAACTCCATGCCCCCATTGCTTCCATGCATTTAAGTTCTGTCATTAATTTAATTTGAAAAACAATAATGCTAGTTGTCCCACATTTTTTTTCTCACATTTGTATCTCACCTGACGTGTCATTATTTTACTAGAAGGGTATTTCCATTTTCTTTTTTAGGTTTTATTTTTTAATTTTTAGTGTCCAATATATGAATGCCATGTAAAATTGTATGAAATTGTGGTATAAAAATGTGGTAAGTGTAGCATTACTGTTCAAAACTTTTGCAGCATCGTTATCTTATGTCGGTTACATTTGACCTCCACACTTTAGTACACATTATTGCTAATATTAATTTTGACATTTAAGTTGGTATGAGTATTTGAGTTTACATGCCTTTATCATTTTGAGTTAGCATGAAATTTATATCCAATGTATATCTTCATTTCAATATTTATCCAATGTTGTTAAATAAGTATGCATTGAAATTTTAGAAAATTAAGATTAAATACTAAATATCAATAGTTTTTTAATAAAGCAGCAAGACACTAATTTTTTTTAATTTAGGTACTAACCTATAGTAAAACATTTTGGATTAGGTCACAAATCAGTTTGTTATACAGTTGTGACTGTCGAACAGTTACAGTTGTAATTGTCGAACAGTCACAGTTGTGATTATTTAAAATTTTTAAAAAATCAAAATTTTTAAAGGTTTCATACTTTTGATTTAGATTTGAGGGATGAAGTCCTATAACCCAAAGACTAAACATTAAAGTTTAAGCCTTGCAAATATTGAAAAAACAACAAATCAATAAAAAAGTTATGACTGTTAGACAATCACAGTTCGATATAACTATGTTTTTAAAGTTTGTACATAAACTGAAATTTAGTACCTAAAGTGAAATGACATAAATGTTTTAGTAGTTGAAATGAAAAAATATTATAATTTGGTACCTAAAGTCAATGAACCTTTGAAATTTTATAGTTGTAAGAATATTCAATTATATGTGTATCATACGTTATATTAATTATTTCATATATGGTCTATGAGGTAGTGCTTTATATTAAAAAGAGAGTGTAACGACCCGACCCAAAGTTCACTGGAAGTTAAAATTTTTATTTAACTTTGGTTTCAAGAGGGTTTCAAGGAAGTTTAGTTTTCGCGACCTTGGAAATTTTTTTTAAATTTACTTTGGGAGTTTTGAGAGTTATTTCACGTTTTCACTAAAAATGATTTAACGTTATTTGAAAGTTAAATTTGGATTTAAAAATGTTTCGTTTTAAAATTTGTAAGACTGTATTTTTCTGAATTTTATTTCGAAAAGTATTTTAAAGATTTGGGAATTTATTGTGAATATTTTGGGAATTTATTGAGAAATAAAATGTTTTGAATTTATTTTATATATATATATATTTTTAATTTAAGCTTGACCAAAGGTTGACTTTTAAAATAAATGAGATTTCGATTTTGACTTCGGGTCAGTTAGATATGTTTCGATCCCACGATTTCATAGACACGCGGCACGCGCCAATCCGAGTTACGGATTGAAAGATATAGGCTTTTAAAGTGAGGGGCAATTTCGTAAATGGACAATTGTGTTTAAAAATCAGATTTTTA
>QANW01012158.1:0-13405 GCA_003254865.1 Dryas drummondii | reverse complement strand
TTTTAGTTTTTTCTTTTTTTTTTTTTTTTTTTTTGAAGTTATGAGGATTACCCTATTTAGTATTACTATTGTGAGTTATTATAGAGAATTGATATTCGTTAATATTTATTATGGTGTTGATTGCTTTTAATGTTCATGCATGATCAATTATTGAGTTTACATGCCTTTATCATTTTGAGTTAGCATGAAATTTATATCCCAATGTATATCTTCATTTCAATATTTATCCAATGTTGTTAAATAAGTATGCATTGAAATTTTATAGTTGTACTTTTAAGAATATTCAATTATATGTGTATCATACGTTATATTAATTATTTCATATATGGTCTATTAGGTAGTGCTTATTTATGTTAAAAAGAGAGTCATAATTAATATGTGATGAGGATTGCCTTATACTCATTATAGTATGTATGTGACCCATTCTCAGTTATTGATTAGAATGTTTAATTTCAATTTGTTGAACAATCGTTCAATGTGGGGATTACGCTTTTTTTTTTTTTTTTAATTAAATGTTCTACTTTATTATTTGATAACCATTCAATAATTGATGAATATGAGTTATTACTTACTCTTTTTTTTTTTTTTTTGAAGTTATGAGGATTACTCTATTTAGTATTACTATTGTGAGTTATTTTTGAGAATTGATATTCGTTAATATTTATTATGGTGTTGAATTGTTGATTGT
The DNA here is from genome assembly GCA_003254865.1 of Dryas drummondii. Classification (NCBI taxonomy): domain Eukaryota; kingdom Viridiplantae; phylum Streptophyta; class Magnoliopsida; order Rosales; family Rosaceae; genus Dryas; species Dryas drummondii. Next base: position 12,717 of record QANW01012158.1, on the reverse strand, counting down.
TTTTAATGTTCATGCATGATCAATATACTACATAGAGTGAATAAAATTATGAGTTACATGTTGAATATTTAATTTGTGCATATTACCCTTAATATGAAGCACAAGAGAAGGACATATTTAAGGGTTGGATGTACTTCAACTTATATTAGTTTTACAATTGTGTTAAATTCAATCATTTAATGTGTTGTCATTCACTTGTTTCTCATATTAACCAGACTCTTAATTTGTGAGTTATTTTAAAAAAGTGATGATCATATATTTAAAGAGCATTCAATATGATGGTAATGTGGGCTTATACTTCATTACTCTTTTTAAGACTTATATTTATTAGAGGATTAAATTTATGAAGTTACAAATTTATTCTCGTATTATTTATGTAAGGTTATTTGCATATGGTAATAAATTATTATCATATGAAAATTGTGAGTATTGAGTAATGTGTTTATTTTAATTTGCAGTCAAGTGTAAAAAGTAGGTTTGGTGCACTAAAGTGAACAACTAACAAGACATGGCCAAAAATTATATATGAAAAATGACTAAAAAGTCCTATGTGCCTAGGGGCCGGAGGCTAAATACAAATTAAATGTCAAGGGGCCCCGCAGCCCGTGAGAGGGGGGCAAATTAAATGTCAAGGGGCCGCGGGAAGTTCAATGTGGTAGAAATAATTCATAATGCATGACTCGAGTAGTACTAAGTAGAGTCTCCGTGAGGCCGCGACATTGAGAGTTGGGATGTTCTGTAGTCTCATGACATTCTCTTTTTTTTATTTTTTATTACCCTATTTAGTATTGCTATTGTGAGTTATTTGAGAGAAAACGAAAAATTGAGCCCTAAATTTTATTTTCTTTTCTTTTCCTTTGGTTTCACTGCAACCAAACGAAGCTCAATATGTTCCGTGAAGCTTATGGAGATGCTCCACCAAGTGCGATAGAGATTGTTGTTGTTGCCGATGGCAACTCCAAAGCCCTTCAGAAATGAAACAGAGAGAGAGAGAGGCGTAAAATGATAGAGAGTGAGACTATTAGAGACAAAGTCATACACAACTACATCTAAGACAATATAGTAATTTAACATAAGGTATATTAAAACGTTTTAGACATTGGGTTGGGCTATTGAGTGTTATGTAATTTCTGATAATATGCAATTGACTATTAAGGGATACCAAATTATGTATTGACTAATATGTACGTAATTTGCAAATTATTTGTTGACTTATTTGGAATTTGCTATATATTATATTTGTATATCATTTTATTTAAAAGAAAATTAGAATGAAATATCAAATATTAATAGTTTTTCAGCAAGTAGCAAGACACGATTTTTTTTTTTTTTAGTTTATGTACTAATCTATAGCAAGACATTTTGAATTAGGTCATAAATCTGTACAAAACATGAATTTTTTTACATTAAGCCTTGGGTGGTTTTCCGTTGGGTTTTTTGTTTTTCGATTTGCTATATAGCTATAATTGTTTGTGACTATCTAACAATCACAACTATGTATGAAATTCATAAAAATTGAAAGTTTATAAGTGTTTAATGCTTTTAATTTAGGGTTCGGAGATGAAATCCTACAATCTAGATACTAAACATTAAAACTTAAGCCTCTCAAACACTGAAAAAACAATAAATCAATAAAAAAAAAGTTGTGACTATTGCACAGTCACAATTGAGTTTTTTAAACAGAAAAAATTTCTCCCGAGCACTCGGTAACCAGTTGCGAGCGCTCGATAAATCCATTTTTTTAAGTTGGTACTTAAACTGAAATTTAGTTTCTAAAGTCAAATGACATAAAATTTTTAATAGTTAAAATTACAAAATATTGAAATTTGGTACATAAAATCAAAGACTAATTACAAATAAGTCAATAAAACTTTTCACAATTACATTTTAATCAATGCACTTTTTCATAATTTCATTTTAGTCACTATTAAACAAAATAAAAAAAAATATGAATTACAATAAATTAATAAGTATACATTACTATTCATATTTAAATTTGTATTAGGTTTGTATTTGATTGTTACGCAGCAAAACGGCTTAGAGTTTAGCTCCCTCTACCCAAAACCCGAAACCTAAACCCTAAGCCATAAGCTTCGGAACCCTAATTCTAAACCCTAAACGTCATTTCTAAATCCTAAACCTCAATTATATATATCATGCAGTTCATTTTTATACCCTAAACTAAATTAAGAGTAACGTTATAATTTTACGCCCATAAGTAATGAAAAAAAAAAGGCAAATTGGTATTTTTCAATACACCAAAATACATAACATTATCAAGTAGATTGAATTTAATGACTAAAATGGGCTGGGCCATTAACTAAAATGTAATTTCTCAAAATATATCACTGACTAATATGAGATAGGGAATTTTGTATTGACTTATTTGTAATATTGAAATTTTTTATTGATTTTTTTTGTAATTTACTATAAAATCAACGAACTTTTTATTTAATTTAACATTATTTTATTGTTGTGATATAATATTTTTTGTGAAGAATTTTGCAAGAATTTTATTATATTTCTTATAGGGAAGCAAATGCAGTGACAGATTTTCTCATATTTTTCGAACATTCAATACACAATGCTGCTATATGAATTTGGTCTTTCTTTATAGGGGTGGGCACGGGACGGGTAGGCGAGCAGGGGGGACATGACTAACCTCATCATGTTCCCATCTCATGCTTTGGGTTTGGGATAGGTACGGGACAGGGTGGGTGTTTTGGAGCTCTGGTACCGTCTCGTCCCGAACCAAACTAGTTCGGTATTGGTTCGATACCAACCCGGTCCCAAACGAAAAAAAGAAGAAAAATAGGTGGTTGGGTGGCCTTAGGTTGTTGGGAAATTGGCCCGACGGCGAGGTGGGTGATCGACTGGGCTAGGTCGGGCACGATTTGGAGATGACTAGGTGGCTGGTGCTGGTCACGAGAGGGAGAGAGAGAGAGAGAGAGAGAGAGAGAGAGAGAGAGAGAGAGAGAGGTGATTGGGTGACGGCCTGGGTGGGTGGCTGGTGCTGGTTGCGAGAGAGAGAATAAGGTGATTAGGTGGTGGCCTAGCTAGGTGGCTGAGGTGGGTGGGTGGCTGGTGCTGGTCGAGAGAGAGAGAGAGAGAGAGAGAGAGAGAGAGAGAGAGAGAGAGAGAGAGAGAGCGATAGAGAGAGAGAGAGAGAAGGAAGAAAAAGGAAGAGAAGTGAGGGCTGGGAACTGGGTTGTCACAGGTTGGAGAGAGAAAGGAGAAAAAGGAAGATAAAATGAAAGTAAGTGAGGGTTGGGGACTGGGTTGGAGAGAGAGAGAGAGAGAGATAGAGAGAGAGAGAGTGTTTTAAAAATTTAAACAATAAATAAATGATTGGAGAGAAAGAAAGAAAGTTTTAAAATTCAAAATAATAAATAAAATATAATTCGAGACGGTATAAGACGAGATGATTTTTAAACTTCAAAACCGTTCCCGGCCATCCCATTTAAGAATGGGACAAGACGAGATAAGTGAACAAAATTTCAGGATGGGACTAATCGGGACGGAATGAGACGGAACGGGATGGTTTCGGTATTTTCGGTATTTTCGGTATTAATGTCCACCCTATTTCTTTATTATGGTCTTATTACAAATGTACAATGATTTCTAGTACGGTGGTGCAAATAGTTCATCTTAGTAATAGTTCTTTTTTTAAAAAATCATCACCCTAGATTTGATATCTAGCTGGAGAATATTTTGCTTGACGTGTAGTGGGAATTAACACATAAATTAATCGTCAATGTTATTTGGCGTTAATAATTTATTAAACAATTTTGTATTGTATTGTATTGTATGTTTCACATTTGTATTAGAATATTTCATTGTGGCCCTCTGTCCATGCTCCACATAGAAGTCAGGAATTGGATTCTTTCTTCAAATGTCATTGCCCAAACTCCCAAATAATGCACAAATTTTAATGATTAGTATTTTGCACCGCGAGTACTTTTATATAATAATTAATCATTTATCAAATTTATTTGAATTTATATGTATTTTAAATTTTATTATATTTATTAATATATATATTTTATGAATAAATTTAAGAACTCTAGAATTATTTTATATATTTTGTAGGATAGCATCAGAATCATATGTGATATGGATGCTTTGCCTATCTTATTTTTATTGAATTTTAACTTCAATATTTCTATTACAATTTTAATAATTGACTTCTATTTTTTAGTTTATTTTAAATTATAAAGGAAAATTTTGAAATTTCTAATACACAATTAATCGCTAAAAATAAGGCAAAATATATAATCTAATTTGATAATGCATAAGTTGAAACGAGAAAAATTTATTTATAACAGAGATATAAGTTGAATTGATATTTAAAAAAAATTATATAATGAAGTATAAAAATATAAATATTTTCATATTATTAAATTAAAATATTAAATTAATTATATCACTGTTATAAAAAAATTTATCCGAATTGAAATTTTTTGGAACGTGTTTTTGCTGGTTAAAAAACCCCTTTACTTTGGCCAAAAACAAAAAAAGAACCCCTTTACTTATCGAGTAGGGGCAATTATGGAAATTGGGCACATCGGGTATAGCGTGAAAAGGCAGTGGACTGTGGGACCCACCGATAGACGGCAGCACTAAAACAAGTCAATGGTTACAAACTCACAACAATTGCGCGTCGACTGCGAAGTATTTCTTTGTTTCATTCGTTGGTTGAATTTGAAGTCATAAGTGGAAGTGGTCCTTCCAAGTCGTAACTCATAAGCTCAGCAGTTCAGAAAGGAAATTACACTCAAAAGTCAAAACCCATTTTTTTTTGTGACAAATAACTGAGTAAGTGTACAATAAAAAATGGGTCTTTTCACTCTTTTGTCATGACAGACCTCAATGAATCGTTCTCTCTCTCTCTCTCTCTCTCTCTCTCTCATCTCTTTCTTTCTATCTGCCCCTTCCTCATTGGACCACTAGGGTGGCCAGCGATCCCACTACAAACCAGATTGGAGGCCGGCTAGCTAGGTTGGGTGGAGGTGGGGTGGCTGTTGGGTTTTGCGTTTTTTATTTATTATTTATTATTATATTAATTTTCATTAAGAGTATATATAATAGGTAAGTTGAGGGAAAAAATGAATTTGAAAATAATGAAAATAGTTTAGGGTGGAGTTTTATGTGCATGTGGAGTTTTAAATGAATCGAATTTTATAAGATTCAACTGTTTAGTTATTATTGTTAAAACTTAAAACTTCAATTGAAAATTATAATATATATATAAGGGAAAAGATTATGGTCCTAATATTGTGTTCCCTAATGTGTGCCCTAATGACTTGGAAGTTAATGTGGTTAAATTATTTGTACACCTCACTACTAATTTGCCACGTAACATTAAGTAGTTAACACATCATTCGAACAAAAAGACTATTATACCCATTACAAATCAACCACTAATCGAACAGTCCCTCTCATATTCTCAATTCAATTCTCCTTTTTTCCGAATTTATTTCTCCCATTTCAATCATAGATAGATCTAATTAAAACAAAAAATTCAAAGACAAGAAAAACAAAAACATAAAGCTCCAAATCCATCATAACAATGGTGGAGGAGGACAATGCAAAGGGTATTGAGACTGCATTTCGCCACCGTCCAAAGATCTACACAGTGTACAAGTCTTGTCAATACTGAACTCATGTTCTCTATGTGTTCTCGATTAATCTCCAATAGACCTGATTTTTCATAATTCACATATTTGCCAGATCCCACACTCTTAACTAAGGCAACATGAGAAGTTTGAATCAAATACAAACTCAACCATCCAAAATTCTGTATAATCGTCTTTCTTTCATTGTATAATTAATTATCTCCTATTTTAATTGGAGGCATCATCTAAGACATTAACTAAACACCATGAAGCATGAAATTACAATTTTCTTTATGCTGTTGTTCTCTTTTTCGATTCTAATCACAACATCTCAATCTTTTTGTTTTTTGGTGAACCACAACATCTCAATCTAGACCTCCTGTTTGGTTTTTGGTGATTTAAGGGTGGATTCAAGCAATAGAAACAACCTCCTATCGGTTGATTTCTTTGTTTTTTTTGTTTGTTTGTTATAATTTAGATTTAGTACATATAACAAAGGGATAAAATCAAATAAAAGTATCAAATGGGTAAAATAGATTTTGCAAAATCTATGTGTCAAGTGAATAATGACATAGATTAATAATTAATTAGGAAGATAATTTCATGTCATTAGGGTACAAAAATTAAGATACTCTAGCATTGCCCTCTGTATAATTCAAGAATACATTCATAATAAATAATAAACATTTATCACCATCACCGTAGGCGGGCTGGTTTTGAATTTAAAAATATATATGTGGATATCCTACCGACAACTCAATTTATTACCTAATAAAAAAACTACTCAAGTTATTCCAAATTTCCAATTTCCATTCATTCTTATCCTCAAGATAAATTGATCTCTCTCTCTCTCTCTCTCTCTCTCTCATTTGTGGGGTAGCATCCACTAAATATCTCTCTCATACTGTCATAATGACGGTGTTGAAACAAAAAAAATCTCCCTTTGAAATTTGAAATGAGTGAGGATTATCCCACGTGGGAAGCTTCCAAAGTCCTAAAAATAAAAAATAAAAAATATTAGAGAGAAGAGATAAACAGATAAAGAGGGTCAGATAATTCATTTGAATTTAAACTGAAGTGATCATCAACGCTTTGAAGTTTAAATTGGATTTTATCTCTATCTCATCTGTGGCCTCTAGTGTAGCCTATAAAAGGGGCATTCAGGCTTTGAAAAAAAAAAAGAAGGAAGTTAGCAAAAAGATTGAACGAACAGAGAGGAAAGGAAGACATTTCTTTTCAGAAATTCAAAGGTGCTGCAAAGAGTTAGTCCAAGGTATAACTCTTGTATGAGGATAAATGATTTTCTCTTTGAAGGTTACAGTTTTTCCCATCAAAACCATCTTTCATTTTTTGTCGTTGATTTAATAGCAGCGAGCCTTTGGGTTAGTTGGTGCCCATGGGCACTATAAACTCAATACTAGGCTGCTATTTTCTGTAGTGGCCATGGTCACTACAATCCAAATCGGTGTCCACGCGGCACCACAAATGACCCATCCAAAAGGTAGCCATGGATTCTAAATGAATCTGTTGGGTTCTTCTTTGGATTCTAAGCGAATCCGTTGGTTTCTTCTTTGGATTCTAAACGAATCCGTTGTGTTCTTCTTTGAATTCTAAGTGAATCCATGAAGAATATGTGATCAAGTCATTACTGTTCTTCTTTGAAAATACACCAAAATGGGCAAGAGCCAAGAATCACCTGCAAAGGGAAAAATGGGGTCAGGCCGTGTAAAGATGTAAGCAGAAAAAAATGGTTTCTCTCAACGGTGAAGTAAAAAGAAAAAGAAAAAGAACACTGACCTTTGGAGGGCGATTCACAGAAGATAAATGAGTTTTGTCCTCGCCGCTAGAACAAACAAACAATCAAGTTTATTATTTGGAACGAAACAATAAAGGCTTGCAAAGTGAAAGTGAGATGATGTACCTATCTCTTTTACTTTGGAAGACTGAACTTTGTTTCTGCACAGAATTGACACCTGGAAAGGAAAGGAAAAGGGTTAGCTCTTTGGTCTACAACAGGTCAAAAGGAATAAAATAAAAAAAAAGGGACTTTGTAGCAAGGTGAAAGTGCAACTTACAACAAAGCCATGTGATTTCCTTTGAACCTTTTGACCATCGCTTGGACCATTGGAAACTACCAGGCTGCTATGTTATTTTCGTTTTAACAATTTGCTGAAAGGATAGTATATTATATAAGACAAAATGGACATAGAAAGAAAATAGGAGTAATAAGAGAAAAGGAAAAAATGCAATGATTTGTCATTCTTACAGTAAGAGAAAGCTTGACTTTTCTTTGATTAATCAAAGTATGTCATGGAAGGAAAAGATCTTGCTTTACTCCAATTCCCTACGTGATGAGCCTAGTGTTAGAAAGTTCATTGGATGTTGCAAAGCTTGACTTTTCTTTGATTAATCAAAGCATGTCATGGATGTTGCAAAGCCTGCACAAAACAATCAAAAGTTAGTCTACTCGTGCTGAAAAAAAAGGATTTATATTCAATCAATGAATGGATTCCTTACCTCAGAACCCCGCAGAGAAGATCCCGCACGCACGCTAGCAAAAGAGATTGCTCTCTTGTTTCTTTTTCTCTCTGTACTGACGCGTTTCATCCCCAGCTCACGGGTTCTATTTGAAGAGAAGGATCTGAAAGTGTTGTGGGATAAGGATTCCCATTTCCTGCTTATCTGAGGAAGTCCCAATCCAAAAGAAACAAGGATTCATGTGCATCCTGATATGTTTCCAGCTGGCTTAAACAATGGGCTTTATGTCTTGGGAGTTGGGATTAAGTTTAGCCGTACTTATGCTCCATTTAAATCAGGCATATTAGAGTGGAGGCTAGGTCCATTAAAAGGGTTACCCAAAACCTTTAAAGTTATGGGGAAACAACAAGATCTGTCATAACTTAAAATTGTGGACAAATGGGTTATTAAAATCTTCCATTAATTTTTGGCTCAGCCCAAAATCCTAAATCAAAGCCTCTGCCTGTCTCCCAAATTCTTGTTGCCTATTACAATGAATATATCAATTTAGAAATAATTGATGGACACTTTCCTCAAAATCAGATCATAAGTCTCAAATCTCAAATCAGATACTCAAATTGGTACAAAACCATTTCTCTCAATCGGTACAAAATCGAAATCAAATCCCAACCCCAAAACCAAATTCTCAAATTGGTACAAAACCAAGTCTCTCAAATCCAAATCCCAAAATGGCATAAAGCCAACCAAGTCAAAACAAAACAACCCAAAATAAAATCTCTCAAATTTTGTGAACTACGTCCGGTTTGATCCCACAATGGGTACGTAGGCAATGTGGATTAAATTCACATACAACCGCGGTCAAATCAAATTTCTATTACTCCAAATTTCTTTGAAATTAATTCTCACACAAAGTTACCGAATTAATTTTGCAATTTCTCAAATTTCATTCGGTTTGATCCCGTCATGGGTATGTAGGCAACCTACTAAAAAATCGGGTGCAACCACAGTTAAATCAAGTACATTCAAATTTCCCAGAAATTTGTCTCACACTTAAAATCCCTGAGTTAATTTCTCAAGTCGAATCTAAGGGCTCTAAAATTACACAAATCATTTAAATGGGTCATCCACCCATTTAATTCCCAAAATTCGGAACTACGTGTGGTTTGATCCTGCAATGGGTACGTAGGCAACCTAAAATACAGGTGCAACCGTAATCGCAAATAAATTCCATTTCAATAGGTCTTTTATCTATTGGAAATCTAAACACTCACAAAGTGATCCGTTGGTTTCATTGCATTTGGAATCAAAGGGTATTCCCTTAAGTCAAGGGATTATAATTAAGAGATGTACTCCATCTTGAATGGGTCGTACCCAAAATAATAAAACCCTTATTCCTTAAATGAATTTGGGTGAAATTATGTTGGGTAATAATATTATTATTTATTTACAATTTTTTGTTCAACAGACGGTATCATTCCAATTTTATCAGATGTCCCTGAATGGAGCTGTGATTATGACGGTAGTAGTACATTGATCATTAGGGTTCATCGTTGAGTGCATTTAAAGGTGTTTAAAGACTTGGTGCTAGAGTTAGAACACATTTTTCAAATTTTTTGAAGGTTCTATGTTTAATGTTTGTGTGAATTGTGACTTCAAAATATAATTTGTGTTAACAAAATAGAAAATAAGTTTGGATTTACGAGTAAACAAGGTTGTAATTTGTGGTTTATTGATAAAGAATTCCTTAATTTTTTAAAAGTTTACTTAATGATATAAATAAGAGCAAATTATAATTTATACCTTTAAAATTTGGGGTGTTTCACAACTTATATTCTATAATTTTGATTTTTTTTAATTTAGTACTTAATATTTTAATTTACTTATAATTTTGTCTAATTATACATTAATTGATGAATTGTCAGTTGTGGATCTTTCATTTTTGTCGATCTGTAAGGCTAAATGACTTCTATGCATATACATCAAATTTGATATAAATTTTAAGAGGTTGTTCAAACAAAAAATATTCATATCAAATAGCTAAAATACTTCTTATGAGACAGCTTGAGAGATCATTCAGTTTTACAAGTCAGCAAAAATGTTGGGCCCGCAACTGCCATGTACGTCATCAATAAATGTTTGATTAGACACTCAGACAACAACAATAGTCATTGTAAGTAATCGAAACATTAGATACTAAATTGAAAAAATTAAAACGATAGAGTGCAAGTTGTGAAATACCCCAAACTTCAAAGGTGTATAATAAGTTGTTATTTGCTCTAAAAATAAACTACCACTCTCCCCTTCATCTAGGATGGGTATTTTTAGTAGACAAATAGAGTTTTAAATCGGACCAAACTGATCGGTCCAATTTTTTTATTTTTTATTTTTCAAATTTTGACATAAACACCGAACCGAACTGGCTTGAATATCTCAAACTGTCAGTTTTGACTAAATTAAACTGGGTTAGCTTCCTTAAAAACTAAAAAGAAGAAGTTACATGTTATTTACCTATTGGTTGTAGCACAAACATACTACGGTGCTCCCCATATTAGATCTTTCTTAACCTTAATACCATCTTCTTCTTCCCTAGTTGCCGCTGACTAGGGGTGGGCAAAAACCATCAAACTGTTCAAACCGGTCGGACCAAATTCGAAAAAATAGTTTGGTTTGGAACCAGTCAACAAAAAGTCAACATTTTGGAGAAACTGGACTGGACCTATTTGGTTTCGATTTGAGTTTTTCACAAACTGCCTAGATCAGACCGAACCGGATATATGCAATTTATTATTAATTTAAATATTTTTACTACACACAAATAGTTTAATTGAGGATATTTAACATATGGTTCGATAAAATTAAAAAAAAGGTTTAATGAATAATCTTATATTTAACTAATAATTTTTGTTTAATTATTTGTTAAAAGTTAAAACACACAAATGGTTGAATTGAATCTTTTAATAATTTAGTTTCCATTTTTTCTTTAAACACACCTATAATTATATAATAATTTAACCAATATACCTATCATTATTTATTTATATATAATTATGTATACATTAACTAGTTAGTAGTTATATAAACTAGTTAATGTGGTTAGTAATTACACAATCTAGCTAGTTAGTAGTTATATAAAGTTATAAGCTAAAATTGTCAATACTCTAATTCTAATGTCTTTTTTAGTTTGGCCAATCCCTAATCCAAATGTTTTTTTTTTATTTGGCCAAACCCCAATTCTAAATTACTAATGTATTTTTTTTTATTTGGTCAAACTGTCAAACCAAACCGGTTATTAATAGTTTTGTTTACAACTTATTTTTGTGTCAAATCGGACCAAACTAAACCGTTCAATTTTATTGGTTTGGTTTTTGGTTTGATCCTTAAACCAGACCGCGCTCACCCCTACCACTAACCCCTTCTTCTTCCCCCTTCTCATTCGCTCCATGTCGCACTCTCTATCTCTCTCTCTCTCTCTTCTCGTTGCAGATTTCATCTTCCTCGACACATAAATCTCAAGATCTCAATGCTAAACCATTCTTTGAACAAAACCGAATTGACTAGTCAGTGTACCAAACTTGTCGGCGTCGGTGTCAGTGCCAGTTCTCGTTTATGGCGTACTGCCAAGGTCAGTTTGGTATCACCTCCCTTTATCTCTTTCATCATCTTCTCACTCTCTTTATTAAAACAAAAAACAAAAACATGATTGAGTTTTTTAGTTTTTATTGGTTATGTTTGAGAGTAAGAAGAAAAACAATATGATAAAATTGTCAATTATATTATAGTCAAAGAAAGAATAGAAGAACAAATTATAATGAGACTTATTGGGTTAGATAAATAACGGTTTAGCCTGAATCTGATAAGAAAATTAACTTTATCCGATTTAATTTATCAATAGATTCTTAATAACTAAATCTATATCCAATGCTTTGAACTATCAGATATCTTATTCGAAAATATTTTATTCGTATTAAATAATTTAATGTATAAAAAATCAAATTATTTTATAATTAAATGATTATAAAGCCCAAAATTGGGCTTTCACTACTTTTAAGACTCAAGTCTTTTTTTGGTATTTGAAAGAAGCCCAATTTATGCCAACTCGGTCCTCACTTCCGTCTCCTTCTTTTCTCTCCGTCTATCTCCATCTCGATCCCTCTCTTTCTCTGTCTGTAAGCTTTGCCGCTACTCCCTTCTCCGGCGACTCACCATTGTTGCCGTCTTTGATCGGACAATCGTTGCACCTGCTTGGATCGATCTCGATGCCTTTCTTCGGCAAACCACCACGAAGATGATCCTCCCTTCGCTTTGAGAAAGAGGTAGCATAAGCTGCAGCTCCAGATCGACCTCCTTCCTCACTCCCCACCTCACAAGTATGTCTCTCTCTTCCTATCTCTATATCTCTTTTCTCTCTCAGCTTAGCTTGGAAACATGGCCTATGCTACCACTGAATTGGGGACTGAATTGGGGTTTCTGATTTTGGGACTCCAATTTCAGGTTTAGGACTCCAATTTCAGATTTTGGCACTCCAATTTCAAATTTTGGGGTTTCTCTATCCACTGATTGGTTTGTATGCTAAGCAATGAAAGTAATGGATTATTAAATGATGTTGAGGAATTGAGTTTCTAAA
>QANW01012154.1:10162-105206 GCA_003254865.1 Dryas drummondii | reverse complement strand
TAACCGTCACGCTGCACGACGAAGGGGGTCCCTTTTGGACGCCGATAGGGGGTCCTTTTTGGACGCCGATTGACAATCCTGACTGAAGAACGTGCAGTGCACTGTCTTGTCCGTTGCAGCTTCGCCGCTGCTTTCAGATCTCGACCGTTGTAGGAGTGACGACCTGTTTCTGCGAGGTTCTCAACCGCACCGGCGTCTGGCCAGTAGCCTGAGAATGCCTCGGTCTTGTCCGCCAGCGGGTCGCCGACCAGCTCTTGCGCTTCGGCGACCAGCAGGGCGCATGCTTGGGGCGGCGATGTCACCCGCGCCGTTCGCCGTCTGTGAGGTCGACACCTTGCGCTAAGCCGAACTTCTGGTGCTGGCGAAGCCACCTTGCCAACCCAAATCTGGATGGTCAGTATCCGGGATCACGCTCGCATCCGTTGTACCGCTTATCATCCCGCCGGGCCAAACACCGCAAATTCCATAGCCCACCGCTTGGGGCTCGTGGGTTCGGGCTTCCAAGACCTCTGTAAGCCTGCCGGCGTCCGAACTTCTGGTGGAAAACCGCTCGGCCGCTTTGGGGCGACGTTCGTCGTAACCGGCCTTTCGTTCATGCGGCGGGGGGAGCCATTTGATGCGGCATTAGCGAATATCGTCTGCATAGCATCGCGGTGTAGATGCCGGACGCTCGTGGGAGCAATCCCGACGTCCGGTGGGCGCGAACAACCAAACATTTGGCCTGATGCGCTGGCGAGATCGGGGTTACGCCTCCGCTGACGAGACTGAAAGTGCCGCGACTCAACTAGAAGCGTACCGGACGGCGTGCTCAGATATCCGCCTTCTCGTTGTGGCCGACCGCATCTACAACAGCGGCAAGCTCCAGCTGAGCGAGGACTTCAAGCCTGATCTGAAGGGCTTTGAAGCCGTCTACTTCTTCTCCTATCCGAGCGCAGTAACCGGCTTTTTCAGGGAGGATGGCCCAAGCCACGCTTAGCGGAGACGTTTCTCAACCTCCGGGCCCGTCGGAACGATCGCGACCTCGACCTCGACGATGATCGTATCGCAGTCGCCTGCTCCGAAGCTCGCTTTTGATACAGCCTTCGGATTGGGATCTCCTGTCCAGAGACCGATCACGTCGTCGACCAGCCAACCTGAGAGGCTTCGGCCGAGCCGCGATGCCATATCAGGGTGGATCTTGCGCTTGGCGACTTCGGTGCCGAAGCGATCAACCATCAGTTGGGCCGGAACAACCGGCATGGTGACCCCGCCAGCCTCAGGACCGATGCCGAGCAGAAAGCTCGAGCTCGTCTGCTGCGCGATGTCGTTCATCTGGCTCATCTCGACGGAATAGTGAAACGTCTCGGGCTCGTCCCCACGACGAACGCGCTTCGCCTGAATGAAGGTAGCCCGTTCGCTGAAAGGCGGCGCCGCTCCGCGTCGTGCCCGCAGGATCAAAGTAACGTCGGTCGAGAAGCGGTGACCCTTTTCGATGCCCACCGCGCCCTCTTCCGTCTTCCCGATGACGCGGTGTGAGAGCCCAATGGTCAGGCGTTCCCCACGATCCGTTTCTCTGGCCAGTACCTCCGCGTCGCGCGTGACTTGCAGACACGCTCCGCGCAGGCGTTCGAACAACTTGCCGACGAGATTCTCCTCACCACTCGACGCGGTGAGTGGCACTTCCTTCGCCAAACTTGACGCAGCGCTGGCAAAGGCGCGCCGTAGCATCTGTTCGAGCCGCGCATCCCCGAGCCACGTTCTCGACTCCGTGCTAGGCGCAACGCTGGGGGCGGCCTCACCAGCCGCCTCATTTTGGGTGAGTAGCGGCTCCATTGGATCGGCCGCCTTCGCGAGGATATCCAAAGCAGATCGTGCGCGAAGCGCTACGAGCTTCGAAGGGTGATCAAGCAATGGCGTGATGGCGAGAACGGGATTCGGCTTGGTGATCTCGAGCGCCGCAAACTGCGCCAGAAGATCCTCCGACGCGCTGCCGAACCATAAAAGCGCTTCGGCTACCGCCGCTCTGAGGTCGACATTGTCTCCAATCGCATCCCCTATCGATCTTCGCCAGGCGGCCCGCGAAGCGCCCGACATATCCTTGAGCACAAATCCATCAAGGGACTCGCCCGAAGTCATAGGAAGCTGACGCAGCAGATGGGCGATTTCGATCACAGGCGCCGGCAAGCCACGCGCCTCAGGAATGTCCGCCCAGAGGGCGATCATCAACAGCCCCCACGCCTTTCCGCCGACCCATTTCGATAGCAGGTCGGCTACCGCTTCGCCGTGATCCTGCAATCGGGCGGCGATCGTCTCGGCCAGGACCGCTCTCGCACCCTCCACGCCACCGTCCAGCTGGAGCAGATCGATCAGAAGATCCTTGAAAAGCCGTCCCGACCCGTACAGCTTTGCAACGGCGGCTTGAACGAGACGCGGCTCGTTTCGTAACTCTGGCCAGCTATCCAGCACATCTTGCAGGCGTTGTCCGATATAGCCGTTGGTACCGAAGTTCGCCGAGAGCTCTTCAATCAAAGAGTCGCTCAGGCCGGGCAATGCGCGTGAACGCCAGCCATCGAGCGCGGCGAGGAACGCCGGTTTCAACTCTGCCGGGGCTTCCTTGAGAACCGCCTCCCTGCTGGCCTCGTAGGCACTTCGGGTCATTTCATGCGACGCCAGATCGCGCTCAACAACCGGCAGAATTTGCTGCCAGGTAAGCGCGCTTCGCTTTACCCGACTGCCGTCGGTCTCAAGGTAATCCAGATTGACGCGCCGGCGGAGCGTGGTCATCTCCAGCGCTCGCACGACAGATGCGATGTTGATCGAGAGGTCTTCAGCTTCGGTAGCCAAACTCGTTCCTTGGTGGCGCGTGTGAACAAAGCGACATGGCATATCGCAACGTGTGTCGCGAAATCGGCTCACTGAGTCAAAGTCGCGTTTCTGGTTCAAGTTTTGCGTTGGACTTGGCAACTGAACGCCCGCTTTAGGACCACACCCTCGCTTCCACGCTTTTCTGCAGACGGACCATCATGTGATGGAGCCTTGGCGCGTGCCTGACGAGGATCAGCCGGAGCCGCCGCGATCGATCCTCCTAGAAGCGACTTTCGTCGATATCGCTGAACGCGCCGAGCTTCTTTAGATGCGGCCGAATCTGTGTGATCCACGCCTCCGTCGAGCGATCGACCATGGTCTGCGAAAAGCCGAGCGCATCAAAGAATCGCGGCGCATCGACCAAGGTGATGGGTGTGCCGAGACTGGCGTAGCGATCCGCCGCCTCGAAGGCGCCGGACCGGAACGAGGAGGTTGTGACGAACATTCCTCTGGTGAGGCCGGCCTGAACCATCGCCCCCATCAGGGATCGGACTTGCTCGGCCTCTATCCGGTTTTTCCACCGCTTGACCTGGACGCCGATCAGTGTCTCGCCGTCGGCGAGAATGACATCGATCCCACCATCGTGCGAATAGGCGGTCACCTGCGGCTCATAGCCATAGTCGCCGAATACGCTGCCGACCGTTAGCTCGAAAAGCCGCGGTTCCATCTGCAGCCGATCCTCATATTTGACCGTCAGATAGTCCCGGACCTCTTGCAGTGGCGTCTCAATATTCTTGAGGTCCAGATTCTTAAGCACGCCAAACGAGCCGAGTTCGTAGACGGCCTCTGTATAGGCATCGACCCGTAAGCTGCTGCCGGTTCCGTGGACACCGAGATAAGGTGTTTTTGGAACCGGAGGATGGAGATGCAACGACGGAAGTTCAGCCGCGAGTTCAAGCTCGAGGCGGTGAAGCTGGTGCGGGAACGCGGGGTGTCGGTGTCGCAGGCGGCGCGCGATCTGGACCTGCACGAGAACGTGCTGCGCAAGTGGGTGCGCGAACAGACGGCGGACCCGGGATCGGCGTTTCCCGGACACGGCGTGCTGAAGCCCGAGCAGCAGGAAATTGAGCGGCTGCGCCGCGAGTTGGCCAGGATGAAGGCGGAGCGTGACATCCTAAAAAAAGCGGCGGCCTACTTCGCCAGGGACTCGATATGAGGTTCGAGTTCATTGCGAAGCACCGAGGGATCTGGCCGGTGTCGTGGATCTGCGAAGCGCTCGGTGTTTCGCGCAGCGGCTTTCACGCCTGGCTAGTTCGGGCGCCCAGCAAGCGCGCCCGTAGCGATGAGGAGTTCGGCGCCAGAGTCCGCGCGAGCTTCATCTCCAGCTATCGCACCTACGGCGCGCGGCGCGTCTGGCACGACCTTCTGGCCGAAGGCCTTTCATGTGGTCTGCATCGCATCGAACGGCTGATGCGTGTCCATGGCCTGAGGGCCCGTCCGCGACGTCGCGGCCTGCCCAAGGACGATGGTCTGCGGTCGGTCATCGCCGATAACATCCTCGACCGCCAGTTCACCGCCGAGGCGCCCAACCAGAGGTGGATCGCCGACTTCACCTACATCTGGACGGCCGAAGGGTGGCTCTACGTCGCTGTCGTCATCGACCTGTTCTCGCGCCGCGTGGTCGGCTGGTCGATGAGCGACACCATGACCGCTCAGCTCGTGACCGATGCGCTGATGATGGCGATCTGGCGACGCGGAAAACCCGACGCCCTGCTGCATCACTCGGACCAGGGCAGCCAATATACGAGCGAGCAGTTCCAACGGTTGATGGCCGACAATGGCGTCACATGCTCGATGAGCCGGTCGGGCAACGTCTGGGACAACGCGGCAATGGAGAGCTTCTTCTCGTCGATGAAGACCGAACGGATCGGCCGGAAGAAATATCGAACGCGCAATCACGCAAAGGCGGACGTGTTCGATTATATCGAGCGCTTCTACAACCCGACACGCCGGCACTCGACGCTGGGCTATCTCAGCCCCATGGACTTCGAGCGGCAAGCGCATGTAGCCTAACTTCGTGTCCACGGAACCGGCAGCAGCTCACACTTCGTGAATTTGCCTTTTGCGTCCTTGCAGCGCTTCGGCGCCGGCTTGGCGACAGCTGACGAACACTTGATGAACTTGCCCTTTGCATCGCGGCATGGCGCGGCGAGGACCGGAGTGGCGATGAGGCTGGCGGCGGCGAGGGCATAGATCAAGCTGCGCATGATGATCTCCGAGTCGTGTGCCAGGAGATTGATCTGGGTTAGCGAGCCAGGCAATAGCAGCTGATCGCAGCGCAACGGTGGTTCCCTGTCTATGCCGAGACGTTACTGGCACGTTCTGCTCGCCGCGCTGGCGACCATCTTGGTGACCTACAGCTGCCCGAGGTTTGTTGATCGGCTTCCGCCAAGCGGTCGGCCAACGCCTGATCGGAACGCCCAGCAATGAAACTCGGGATCAATCGATCATGCGGAATTCCGCATGTGCCTGAGCGGTGGTGGATGATCGTCACCGCAAGCGGCCAGCCGCTTACCTATGGGGGCGGTGCCGTGGTGTTGTTCCCGGCCGAAGAAGTTGCTCGGCAATGGATGAGCGCCAGCGACACCGATGTGATGATTTGGGACGTCACCGCGCCGGGATCGCCCGCGCTGCCGCTCAGGCAAGGCTAAGGCCGCCGCAACGACACCTTTACCTGATTAGCCCCGCCTCAAAATGCCAAGGAACAATCGAACAGCAACACCTAGCACCACGCCTCCGGCTATCATGTATTCTCGGCTCATTAGCATCCCCTCCCCCGACACTCATTAGAGTGACTTAACAGCGCCAACGTAGGTTAAGTCAACATTCACAATCGTCGAGGTGATCAATCGCAAGTTGCAAGGAGCAGTAGCGCTGGCGATTCAAGCGAACGGTCGGCTGATGACCAACTCGCGCACGAGCTTGGACCACCCCCGACGCCATAGTGCAGTGTTGCCGCCCGTGGTTCAAAGCCGCTGCGAGAGAATGCGCTGATCTTTCTCAGAATGTAGCTGCAAGCTTTGCCTCAGCTGCTGTAAAGGCGCCCTCAGCCCCGCTCGTGGCCAGCCCAAGGAGTTGGGGTCAGGACGGCTAGAATTCGCCTAGTTCTAGCCGTCCGTTAGCATGGCGCCCCAGCAGTCGAAGAGCCCACGCGGGGGCGGCGGCAGGGCCAAGCGGTTGTAGGCGCTATCAAGCCATCGACCGACCCTGATCAATCCGGCGTGAAGCCCCTGGTAAATGCGGAAAAATACATCGTCGTAAGGTGACAGTCGTCCCCGTCGTGGATCGCAAACGAGAGTTCCGCAAAATTATCGCCGCACTCGATGCCCCGACCTATAAGCTTCCTGGCGCTCCGCATGGCACTCTCACAGGCCTCGTCTTGGTTCGTGAAATCCTGTCCTTCAAGGTCGTGAACGTATAGTTCGCCTTGTCGGACATGGATGTAGAAGAGGGGCATGATATGATCAAAGCAACCGAGTTGCCGCGAGGTTCCTGTGCGCTACAAGACAGTAGCATCGCGATCGTGCAGCATCGTGCCCCAGCGGTTTAATAGGTTCCGCTCATCCGTCAGTCACAGCGGCGTATAATCCCGCCGCAATCTGAAACAGGCGCGGTTTTCCGGCACTTAACGGCTTACGAATCGGGTAATACCCCCGATCAACCGGGCCTCTATCTCCACTTTACCGAACGTCGGTGACCTTGCTGCCTGCGCGATTGATCATGCCGACCTTGAAGTCGCGTTGCTCGCACTCGTGGCAGATCAGCCGGCTGACGATCGCGGGGATCATCCGGGTGACGTGGCTGCGGCAGCGCCGGCTCAGCTTCACGCTGTCGAGCACGCCGACATGGCCGCAGCTGCGTAAGCGTGGCGTGAAGGCCGCGGATCAGGCGGCTTCGACGTTCAGTTGCTGATCTAGCTAAGCCGCCCCCGCGCCTGTAGGCTGGATCAAACGATCGGCGTGCATCGTTGCAGCGGCCGACTTGGGAGAAACGCGGACCATGAGGGCGACTTTTATTCTCGTGCACGGCGGGTTTCACGCCAGCTGGTGCTGGGACCGGGTGGTGCCGTTGCTCGCTGCGGCTGGCCATGTCGTTCTTGCGCCAGATCTGCCGGGAATGGGAGCCGATGCCACGTCGCATGATAGCGTTACCTTAGCCTCCACCGCAGACGCCGTAGTCGATCTCGTTTGTTCGCAACAACACCCCGTAATCCTCGTCGGGCACAGCATGGGCGGCATGGTGATCGGCGAGGTCGCAGAACGCGTTCCTGAAAACATACTCGGGCTCGTCTTCGTCACAGCCGTGTTAATGCTGAAGGCCGGCACGGCGCTGCAACAGTCGAGCGCGAAGCTGGGACCTGAGATGGGTCCCTCTGATGATGGCCATTCCGTGATCTGCGACCCAGATACCGGGCGGAAGCACTTCTTTAACACGACCGCGCCGGAGCTTGCCGATGCGGCCGTCGCTCGACTGGAGCCGCAGCCTTTGGGTGCAATGACCGGTGCGATCACGACGACGGCGGACAGGTTCGGTCTGGTTCCGCGGGCGTTCGTCGAATGCACGCAGGATCGATCGATCCCCATCGCGCATCAGCGAACAATGCAAGCGGCGCTGCCCTGCGATCCAGTTTTCACGCTCGACACCGATCATTCGCCATTCCTGTGTGCGCCCGAAGCGCTGGCCGAGGTCTTGTTAACGGCGGCCATCCGGTTTCAGGCGATGACGCGCCAGACCAGATGAGCGCTCTTCATCGCTTGCAATTTGTGTCCGATCGCAGCCAGCCGCGTTCCAGGGCATCTAGCGACGTAGCAAGCTCTAGAAGTTGCATAAGCGTGGCCTGGAGGCTGCAGATCAGGCAGCTTCGGCGACCAGTTGGTGATCTTAGCGCCAGTTCCATGGCATAAGTTCATCCCAGCGGGTAGCTGGCCACTTGCCCGCGATCTTGGCAATGACATCGGCGATATAGGCTTGCGGATCGAGGCCATTGAGCTTCGCGGTCTCGATGACGGAGTAGATGGCGGCAGCACGATCGCCGCCGGCCTTTGATCCAGCGAACAGCCAGTTTTTACGGCCGAGGGCCACGCAGCGCATCGCGCGCTCTGCGATGTTGTTGTCGATCTCCAGACGGCCATCGTCCAGGAAGCGTGTCCGCGCGACCCAGCGCTTGCGGCCATAGGCGATCGCCTTGGCCATCTCCGTCTTGGTCGATGGCCACACGAACCGGCCACGATCCATCCGCTTGGAAAACAGGCACATGCCCTGACCGTCGTACCAGAGCAGCTTCACCAGATCGCCGCGCTTACCCCGAAAGGCGAACAGCGCACCGGAATGCGGGCTTTGCTCCAGAACCTGCTGCGTCATCACGGCCAGGCCGTCAAACCCCTTGCGCATGTCCGTGGCACCGCATGCCAAGAATATCCGCGTCGATGGCGGCAGCGGGATCATCGCGTCAGGACACCGATCACCCGTGACAAGGCATCGGCATCGGCCGTGGCATCCACGGTCACCCTGATGCCCGACGGCAGCTCAATCTCAATCGAGCTGTCGCCGCGCACCGCAACCATTGGGGCAGGCAACGCAAGCGGCTCACTGATCTGGACCACGGCAAATGCCGGCTCGGTCGGCTTGCGAACACCGGTCAGTTCGCCGGACATCGCCTGTCGCCGCCATGTGTAGATCGACCCGATACCCGGCTAACGACCTCGATCCGAGCACTCATACGACCACTCGTATAAGTAGTCGCTCCACCGCTCACTGTATCTCTGATCTCGTCCGACACAGGCGCCCCATTCAAAGAGCGGCAATCAACCCGTCGGACCGATGACAGGCAAGGCGGCCGTCAGACACCGCTTACGCAGTTGCGGCATTCGATCCGCAGATCGTAGCCGCTCCGGGCATAGTCGCTGATCTGATCGAGTCGCTCGCTCCCCATCCGTCCATGATGGAACCGACGAAGAACGATAGGAAACTCTTCAGCGTTCGGCGGTGTCGATCCAGTCATGCAGCCACGAGCCGCCGCGCCTGAGCGAGCGCGCGGCCGGTATCGTTGGCATTGGCGGTGGCGTCGGCGTTCGCGCTGGCGAGGGCGGCAGGCGCGCGGTCGGCGGCGATGATCCGGCGATCATGCGCGCCGAGCCACAATCGCCAGGTCACGGCCCCGAGCAGCGCGGCCGCAGCGCACGCGATGACGATCACCGCGATGCGATGCAGGCGCTCAGGAATGCCGAACCGCAGCAAGATTGGCGCAAGCAGGGCCACCATCAGGCGCCCCCCGCATAAAGCGCCGCCTCGGCCGCGCGTCGGTTCTTCAGGCCGGTCATCGGCTTGCCGTCGTTGTAGATCCACTTACCGAACTCAGCCTTGGCGCCGGCATAGTCGCCTGCGACGTGCTTCATCGTCAGCCCCGCCGTGGCGATCGCGCCGGTGTTGTAGTGGAACGACACCAGCGCATCGAACTGGCTCTGCGTCGTCGCGGCCGTGCCGATCGCCTTGGCAACGGCATTTACGTACTTCTGGATATCGAGATCGAACCGCTGATCGCACTGCGCCTGCGTCCAGACGGTGCCTTTGGCGATGCCGCTGCCGGTCGATCCCCAGCCCTCCCATTTCTTGATGATCGCAGCCCCGGCCGAGCCGAGGGACCATTTTCCCGGCTTCGGGAATATGATCGCCGGCGCGGGTGATGGCGCGGCGCTCGCGGGCAACGATCCGTTCGCCAGATCTATCGCATCATCCAGCGCGTCGACCTCGGCCTGCGTGAACGGCCGGCCGATGATCCGGCGGAAGGCGTCGAAGATGGGCTTGCGGTTCATTTCGGCTTCGCCGAGCAGCGGACCATCTCGTTGATCCGGTTGAGCCGCGGCCATACGCCCGTCGGCAGTCGCTGACGGATGATGTTGCCCAGGATCGACGCCTTATATCCGCCTCGATCTTGGCGATGGCGTCTTCGTCCCAGCCCATCTCTCGAAATTCGCGCTTCCGTTCGTCGGATAGCGGGCGCCAACCAATGGGCTTGTCAGTCATATCCGTTCTCCGTGCAGGTCTCGACAACCGCACGTTGGCTGAGGCCGCTGGGGTGAACAACCCTGGCAGCGGAGGGCGCCTGCCGCGCAGCGGCGGCCGACTGGCGAACCTTTTCAATCGAAGTAGGTGCTTCTTGGAGAGTTCAGTCAGCTGCCCGCGGCATATCAATCCGCTCGGACAGCCGTTCAAACAGCTTCTCAAATTCGTCGAGCACAACATGTTTGAAGTGATCGCGGCGAGCCGATCTACCCGCTGCCCAAAGGTTGGGTTCATCGAACGTGTCAAGAAAGCTGGAGCGAAGAAAGAGCAGTGCACCACATGGATCAATATTCCCACTGATCTGCAGGTAGAACATTTCTTCGATGAGCAGCCGCTGAGCGACCTGACGAGCCGTAAGTTCGGCAAATTTGGCCGCATGTTCCATTCGGAGCTCCCGCTATTATGTTGTAACGTCAGGGTGGCCGACGTGGGTCGGGCAGGCAACCCTAGCGTCAAAAGGCCCGGGTCATGACCTGGCACCATGAGCGGCTGGGCGCGACCGCCAAGCCGTATCCGGACGTACGTGCGCTGAGGTTCGCCCTCCCCGAGTCCGTACCGCTGTCCAGTTTCCCGCTCTTCATCATGGACACTGCAATGCAGCATAGTGACCAGCGGGTCCGCCCGCCCGTGCAGCGCCTGACGGACCAAGACGCCCGCCACCTGCTTGCCGATGGCCTGATCCGCGTCTGCCACCGTGAGGGCCCGTCCCGCGTCGCACTCGAAGCCGGATGCAACGAGAAGACGATCCGTAAAGCGCGTGACGAGGAAAGCACGCTGGGCCTCGCCTGCGTGATGAACCTCCTCGATGTCGACGCTCACGCGCTCGATGCGCTGTTCGCCGCCAAGGGCTTCGTCCTGATGCCTATGAACGATACCCGCGGCATCCGTTCTACTCGCCCGAGACGTCATCCCGGCGCATCGCGCTGGCCTGGGTGTGGGATGGTGGTCCAAGACAGGACGGCCGCTTTCCCGCTGGCGACTATGTCGCGGTGAGCTCGATCCCGTACGTCGATCGGCATGGAACTTGGCTGCCTATCACCTCGACCATGCTGATCCCGTTCGATGCGGTCTATACCGTGTCCGAGAAGACGCCTGCGTGGCACGAGCATTTGGCGTCGGGTAGACTATCCACGAAGCAGGCCAGAGCGCCTCAGCTTGAGGTAGGGGGCCTGTACCCGCTGCTGCCGGTCACCTTCGCGACCGCCGCATCCATCCACGGCCATGAGCAGACCTGCGACGCCGTACTCTCCGACCTCGGCGACGAGGTGAATGCGTACCTCGATCTATGCGTGGCGCTGGCCTGCAACAACGTCACCAGTCGGCGCACTGCACAGCCGGAACGGCTCAACCAGGCGCGGGTGCGCGCAGGCAAGGCGCCACTAAAGGACTTCCACGTCCTGCAGATCGCCGGTCAGCCGGCGCATGCCATGATCGGTGGGGCAGGGGGCGACAGCCGCCGCTCGCACCTTCGCCGGGGCCATGTCCGCCGTCTACCGGGCGAGCGGGTTACCTGGGTCAATGCCTGCATGGTAACCGGCTCGCGCGCCGGGTTCGCGGACAAGGCATATGCGGTCAGGGGCGCACACGTATGATCAGCGAGCAGCCAGATACCGACCGCCTCCTGCGGCTGCCGAAGGTCATTGAGATCGCGGGGATCGGCAAGACGATGATCTACCGGCTGGTGAGGGAAGACCGCTTCCCTGCCCCCTTCAAGCCCGGCGGCTACGCGAGCCGGTGGAGTGAGCAAGAGGTCCGAGGCTGGGTCAATGGCCAACGCATTGCCCGATCATCTCGCTAGCGCCTTACAGGTGCGAAATGTCGGGCGAGTGCCAAGGAGGCCGCGAAGGCTCCTCGTTTAAAGCGGTACTGCGGCGACCTAATCGGCAAGGGGCTCAATCGCATGTTGATCCGACCGCCGCAGCGCTTGCGAACTAGCTGATAAGTCACGATTTGCCACTCCAGTAATTTTCCGAATGCGTCGGCAGGCTAGGCCGATTGCTATGACAGTCAACGAAGGCTCGTTAGGTGAAGAGCCTGACTTTCCGTGGCTGATCGAGCGATGGTGAGGCTTACCAACCAACAACGACACCGAGCACACAGCGCTTCCCCGCGAAATTCATCAGGGTTGCAAACTAGGGATATTGATTTTTCATATAAACGTACGATCATTTTGACGGTACGGCTTGTCGTCAGATGGTAGGAACCGCGATGAACGATCTTGAAGTCATCCGACCCGGAACGCTCATTGGAACGATTGTCGCTAAAAGCCATGAGAGGGTCGGCGTCGCAGCGGCCTGCATGGCACAAGCCACGGCTTGTGATGAGGCTGCGGCCCGCGAGTTGATCCACGATTGCCTCGTTAACGCATTCGTCGAGTTTCGCGGTGACCTTGGTCTGAGTGCGATCGAAGCGCGCATGCTGGATCTATACCTCGAAGCCATGCGGGCTGGTGACCGTAGCGCAAACGATAACTGGATCGCCCGGCCTTAAAAAAGCAGACCTCGATGCAGCCTGTTTCAGCAATGTTTGTTCATTGCCGCAATGCCGGCGAACCAAATCGTACGGTGAGGGCTCGCAACGGGGTTTTAATGATCAAATCAGAGTTACTGCAGGTTCTTATCGACAAGAATCCCAATATGCGTACCGAGGAAGTAAAACTTGTCATCGACACGTTCTTTGACCAGATCGGTGATCATCTCGCCAAAGGCGGACGCGTTGAGATCCGTGGTTTCGGAGTGTTTCTAACCAAACTGGACGAGCCTCGCCAAGCACGTAACCCGCGCACCGGAGACACGGTGGCAGTGCCAGCCAAGCGCCGCATCCACTTCAAGCCCGGTCTCGAACTTCGAACTCGGCTGGCGCCGGCTGTAAAGACCGCACGGCCTTTTCGATATTCGCGTTGATCCCGCAACGATCGAGGAGGCCAGGGCTCCATGGCTAGGCCCGACCAAAAGGCCCGATAAGGCGCCGATATTCGGCTTCGGGTTGTCCATACCCATCGCCAGCAAGCTCTTCGAGCTTCTGACGATCAAGGATGATAACGAGGCTGCGCTTCGATCGGATCATGCCAGCACCTTCCAGGATGTGAAGGGCCAGCGTGACGCCTGAGCGCTCAGCCGCAATCATCAATCCCATGAATTCATGCGTAAGCGGGATCTGGTCGCTGTCGTAGCGATCGTGACACATCAGCAGCCAGCGGGCGAGCCGTGCTTCAATACGCTGATGTGCGTTTGACATGGCGCTATGGGCTGTTTGCAGAATGAATGTTTGCACATAGCGCAGCAGCGCTGTTCGAAGCGTAGGACTTTGGTCGACGGCATCTATGAAAGGTCTGGCAGCAATGCGCAGGCCGGCATGGCCCTCGACCTGGATAAAGGTGTTCTGCGGGGTAATGTCAGCCCCCAGTAAAAGTGAGGTGCCGGCGAACCCCTCTTTGCCGAAGATACCGACTTCGGTTGGGCCATGGTCGGCCATAGTAGCAACAATCGAGCCGACCCCGCTTTCCGGGAACCATACGTTTTCAATCGGCGTAAAAGGCGGGATGAGCACCTTTCGATACTCAAGTTTCTCACGGACAAAATGTGGGGCAAGCAGCGCCAGATCTTCTGGCGACAATGCTGCTAACAGGATGTTTGTAGTAAATTCGTTACGGATAGATAACATGCGCAAGCCCTCGTTATCGGGGCATAAGCGCAAGTTCGCTTTGGTCGCTCGCGCCCAGATCAATGACGAGCGATGATCGCGATATAGTAACCTAGGTCGGTAAAGGTAGCGCTGGCTGCCAATGGTGTGATGTCGCACAATCGCAATTGAATGTTACCGTCCGCTACCGGTCGCCGCATACCGGATCGGCTGGCCCAGATGGATATCGGGCGGCCAGAAGTCGGCCACCAGCATATCGGCCCACTCGCACGCGAGCTCGCGCCGGCGCGGCATGTAGGCGGCGCGGTTGTATGCCCCCTCCACCTTGTTGTCGGGGATATGCGCCAGCATCAGGTCGATGATCGCGCGATCGGGGGAGAACCCCGCATGCCCAGCCGCGCGCCAGGCGCGCTCTGCGCGCTCGTTCATGATCGTCGAGAAGGCGGCGCGGAGGTGCTGTCAGTCTAATGCGAACCGCTCTCCACACGATGCGGCTTGCTCTATGATGACGACGTTTCAGCCCATGAGGATCTGCCACTCGGCCAGTGCGGCCGAACGGCGGGTCTTGTAGGTCTGGCGGTCGACGAGATGACGCTCCTGATTGAAGTGGTTGTGAATGCTCCCGTGGACGGAAGCGAACTTCTGCAGGCTCTTCATCTGCCTAAACCGGAGCATTGCACGCTCTCGTCGTCGGAAGGGCAGGTGGCTGTTCTCGACCCGGTTGTTAGCCCAGCGGCCGATCTGCTGCTTCTCGGCGTTGCCAAGGCCCTTCATTGCGGCGCGGTACGAGCGTAGGCCATCGGTGGTGATCGTCTCGGGTGAACCGTGCCGCTTGAGCGCCTTTTTCATGAAGGTAAGGGCGGCTGCCTTGTCGCGGGTCCTAGTGACGAAGCTCTCGAGGACCTCGCCCTCCTGATCCACGGCCCGCCATAGGTAGACCATTTCGCCGCCGAGCTTCACGTACATCTCGTCGAGGTGCCAGCGCCATTGGCGGTAACCGCGCATTCGGCTCACCCGCTGGCGACGAATGTCGGCGGCGAACATTGGGCCGAACCTGTTCCACCACATCCGTACCGTCTCATGGCTGATGTCGATCCCGCGCTCGAACAGCAGGTCTTCGACATTCCGCAGGCTGAGCGGATACCGCACATACATCATCACCACGAGGCGGATCACCTCGGGTGACGAGTTGAAATAGCGGAACGGGTTGTCAGATTTTGCCTTGGAGTTGGTCATGCGGGCGCAGCTATCAGCGCGAGGAAAGGAGTGCCAGTTGCTCTGACAGCGCCGGCGGAACCGCTCCCACCAGCTTTGAAAGGCGAGTGACCCCGTGCCGCGCCTGTTCGGGAAGACGAGCGAGCAACCCTCGTGCTTCGGCACCTCGTCGAGCACCGCCAGCGCCTGGCTGTTCAACCAGATGGTCTTCCGCCCGGTTTTGCTGTCGGGGAGGGTCAGATGGGGCGGTTTGACCCATTCCCATCTAAGATCGCGTATCTCGCTGATCCTCGCCCCCGTGTAGAGCAGCAATCGCACAATCGCGACCTCGCCGGGGCTGGACGCCTCCGCGTCGCGGAGCGCCGCTCCGATGCGCCGATACTCAAGCGGTGTCAGATAGCGTTCGCACGGCGGGCGCTTGTAACGCGACATGCCCCGGCAAGGGTTGGAGCCCTTGCGGCGGAGGCGAAGCTGTTCGGCATATTTCAACAGGGACGCCAGCACCGGAAGGGTGCGGTTGAACGTGACTTCCCGTCCGCCCGCCAAGCTGTCACGCCAGCGGAGCACGTCAGCCGGAACGATGTCGGCAACTCGGATCGCGCCGAAGGTGGGCAGCAGTTCGCGCTTCCACGCGCCAAGATTCCGCTTCTGCGTCGATGGTTTCCAGTGGCGGGCGATGTCGCCCCAGTAGGTCTCGACAAAGTCGGTGAGGATCGGCGTGGCCTTAACCACCGTCCGCTTGGGCAGGCCGTCGAGCGCGACCTCCGCGAGCAGCCGCCGTGCCTGCGTCCGCGCAAGCACGGCATCGACATCGTCGGTGCAGCCGAGCGTGATCCGCCGATGCTTGCCGCGATGCCGAAGGCGGACGAACCAATAGTAGCGCCCGGTCGGCCGCACTCTCAGTCCGAACCCTGGCAACTCGGTATCCCAGATGCAGTATTCCGACGCGGCGAGCGGCAGCTTCCGCCGGGCGAAGTTTCCATCAAGAAGTACCCGGCGACCGGGCTTGTGCCCGCGGGGGACCATAAGGCCATCATCATTAGCAGGACTGGACCCGAAAGTCGCGCAATTCTGCGGATTTCGTGGGACCGGTTGGCCATCGGCAGCATGCGAGCCGCCGAGCCTCGCCAGCATCTCCTGCACTGATTTTACAGCACTTTTCCCCATAAACTGCGGCTTAGCCGCGTAAGGTGTGCCCTATTTGTCTTCAACTTTGGATGCGGTGTCCAGGTTCTGACCAGCCAAATCTTGGCTGCTAAGTGGCCGAGAACCATGGGATTTTGTAGCCGACCGCGCGCTTGAGGGGAAGCCCCGCCGTGCTCAATTTAAGGGCTGGAAATTGCTCTTCAGAAGCAAATAGTCATTTTCCATTGGCTGACCTGACAGACGAGCCGGGCTTGTTGCGCGCACCCGTCAGGCAAGGCGAAAATTGAAGATTAGTTGTGGATCGAAGTATGATATCGGCTCTCAAACGTGGAGGATCATCTGCCAAAAAGTGACCTTCGAGGTGCATTCTTCGACGCCACGACTTTTGCCCTTCAACGCATCGACAGTCTGTTCGACTTCGCCTGGCCGACTGCCGCTGCGCTGTGGAACCTGCGTTGGCAGGTTCGAGGTTTTGTCGACGAAGTTCCGGACGCGTCACAGGATGATTTGAACGGTCGCTTTGCAGCGGGGAGCGGCGTCCGTGGCCTGGACCTGCGCAAGAGCTGCCTCACCACGACTTGGGAAGAGCAACAGGAAATATTCGCAGGCTTCATTCTGACCAACGCCGTGGCCATCTACGAACACTGGTCCGACGAGATCCTCGCGGCCTTCGGTGAACCTGCGCCGCGAGGTGGACATCCCCTGCAACTCGATCAGCCTATGCTTGGTGTTCAGGCATGGGTCACAAGTAAGCAAGCCCGCCTTTCCGACATTAACGATAAGCAGTTTTTCCCGGCATATCGATCTCATCGGAAGTACAGCTGGCCGCTGGTTGCAAACCTGATGAAAGCCTTCCGCTATTTCAAGCAGGGCCGAAATGCCCTGATCCATCGCGGTGGCATTGCGAATGTAAGTGACGAGCAGGCCTATCTCGATTTCGCGCCAGTCAGCGGTCGCGCGTCCCTTGGAATGCGAGGCAGCCTCGAGCATAGTCCCTTCGTCGCAGGGCAACGGGTGACGCTGAAACTTCGCGGTGTGGTTGGGTTTTGCGATATCCTGATTCGCTTGATGCGCAGTATCGATGCCGAAGCGTCCCGCTCGCTGCACGCCGAGAACATAACCAAGGAACGTTTAGCTAGGGGACGTGGAATTCGGTGGACGTTGAGTGGGGATGAGAGAATCCGCGCGCAGCAGATAAAGCAGATCTGTCGAGCGGGCGGAATGCCATGGCCGGTCCATCCGGAGGTTGTTTATGGCTTCATGGTATCGGCTCGGATGCTGCGAATGTAGCGCGCAGTTGCGGTTTTCGATCAGTGGCGCCGCCCTTCCCCAATGTAGGCCATTTGGCGTGGCATCAACGCGATGGGATCAATAAGAATGAGCGACGATAAGGACGAGAAGCGCATCTGCGATCAGTGCGTCGGGGACATCTATCTCCGCGAGCTGATCGCAAGTGAGGGCTTGGTTGGCGAGTGCTCATACTGCACCGATCACGAGCAGGCATGCATCACCCTCAAGGAACTTGCGGACCACGTCGAGGGCGCTTTCGACCGCCATTACCAGCGCACCTCGGATCAGCCAGACATGTATGAATCGATGATGCTGCGCGACAAAGAGAGCAACTATGACTGGGACCGGCACGGCGAGCCAGTGCTGGACGTCGTTGGGCAGGCGGCTGTCATCGAGGAAGAGGTCGCGCAGGACCTGCTGGAAATCCTTTCCGATCGGCACGGCGACTGGGAGGCGACGCAGATGGGGGAGGAATGCGAATTCGATCCGCAAAGTCATTACGACTGGAAACGGGCGAGTTCGGCCGAGATCGCTGCGGAATGGTACGATTTGGAGCGTTCGTTGAAGCTGCAATCCCGCTATTTCAACCAGCAGGCCGAGAGGGTCATGAAACGGCTGTTCGATGGGCTGGAGCAACTCGTGACAGATGAAGGCCGGTCGGTCGTGGTGGAGGCGGGACCGGCCAAGGAGATCAAAACATTCAGCCGTGCCCGCGCCTTCCATCATCAGAAGGATCTCGATGAGGCGATGATCAGGCCGGATATGCACCTGGGACCGCCACCGGCAAACCACGCCAAGGCGGGAAGGATGAACGCACATGGGATTGCTGTTTTCTACGGGGCCGACGATCGGGATGTCGCGCTTGCGGAGGTGCGACCGCCCGTGGGAAGTAAGGCGTTGGTGGGCGAATTCGAGTTGCTACGTACGGTGAAGCTGTTGGACGTGTCGGCGTTGGAGGCCGTGTATTTCGAAGGGAGCGTGTTCGACCCGGCCTATGCAGAGCAGCGCTCGCTGGCACGCTTTATGGGCAGGTTGAGCGATCGCATCACAATCCCGGTAATGCCGGATGACGAGCCGACGGAATATCTCATCACCCAGATGATCGCGGACTACGTCGCGAGGCGGCCGGTGCCTGGGCTGGACGGCATACTTTTCAAATCAGTGCAGCGGCCGGGCGCCAGACGCAACGTGGTCCTGTTCCACCACGCTTCGAAGGTTGAGCCAATCGAGATGCCAGAAAACGTGGAAGTTTCAGTGCACCAGTTCCAGTCGACCGATGATGGGCCGGAGCAGGATTACACCGTTTGGGAAGAGATGCCGCCCACCGCGGAGGCGGCGGAAGGAGAGGCAGGTCCTGCGTCGGACTCTGGACTTGGTAGCATACTAAACTTTCGGCCGGACCTGTTCCGGTTCGACCCTGACGCTGATGATCGCGAGCCGTATTTGCGGGTGAACAGGGACACGCTGGTCGTGCGCCACGTGTTGGGCGTGACGTTCGACACTGCCGATTTCGCGGTCCGACGGCACCAATCGGAGAAGCACGACCTGTTTTGATTTTGCCTTCACGCGCGCGCAGTCAGCACCGGATGACCTTAGTACGCGCACCATTTAGTGCGAAAAAGCCTCTGCCCGCTTCTCTAATTCTATGTAGCCTGAAGTCTCTTGAGGCCGCCGCGATCGACTGCTTTTGGGTATGAGGTCTGGCTAATTTACACGCAGGACCATAAGTGCGGCCCGCACAGGGTGGACATTTATGCTCGACAAGCAGTCGCTAAGTGAACGTGATATCTGCACGAAGTTCATCACGCCGGCCGTGAAAAAGGCTGGCTGGGACGAAATGACGCAAATCAGGGAAGAGGTCAGTTTCACGAAGGGCTCCCACACCGAACCGCGTCGCCGCAGCCCGGCAACTCATGCTCTAGTAAACCTCGGCCGGCGCTCGGGAGCGAAAACCCATCGACAGCGGCTTGCCCATCCATGCCTGCCTGCCTGCCTGCAGCCAGCCACCAGCGAGCGGCATGAATGACATCAGCATCCCAGTGTGAGCCCCCTCGAGTCCGGTCGGCCAGCAACGCTC
This sequence comes from Dryas drummondii, assembly GCA_003254865.1. NCBI lineage: Eukaryota > Viridiplantae > Streptophyta > Magnoliopsida > Rosales > Rosaceae > Dryas > Dryas drummondii. The sequence continues at coordinate 85,930 of QANW01012154.1, read as the reverse complement.
CAAACTCATCGGCAAACTGGACTCCAGTCAACGCAACTCATGGACGAGTTTGATCGGCAATTTCCCGCATTTGGAAACCGCCGCACTGTTTGGCGCTGAGTTTCCTGTCCCATTTCAAAGCGGGTCCTTAACTCCTGTCGGGTCGGCGTTGACTACGAGGCGTAACAACGCTCGTTGACTCAACAAGAGGCCGACGGGATCGTGGTAACGTTTCTTTCTGGCTTGCTGTTTGAATAATTAAATCTGCATCATAACCAGGTTTCTTTCGCATCAACTCTCGTCTTGTGGTCGTTAGGATGTAGCGTCGTAGCACAGCCGCATTAGGCACACGCATAAATTTAGCAAGTATCGACAAGAGTACGATGGGAAAGGAAAATAGGACCCATTGTTTTAACAAAGTTATCAATGTACCATCTCTGTAGAAGATGATTAGCGTGGCAATTAAAGCAGCATACAGCGAAGTCTGGATAAATGTTTGGGGCCCTGACACGTACCGCTTGTAAATAATACCTAGCATAGCACCCCAGAATCCGCACCACAGCACCACTCCGGCTAACCCGAGCTCAGTCCATCCTTGACCAGGTAACGACCGTGTCATCCCAATAGGATTTCCATAATCGAACAAGTAGAACAGTCTAATCGGCTGACCTATCGGCTTATTATGCCAAAGAACCCGTGGAACTGGCTCAGTAAATACCTGAAGCAAGTCCACAAAGTACTCATAGGTGCCTGTATGATCGGGCACTTTATCGACTAAAAACTCGACAAACTCAAGATTTCCAAAGTCCATACCTTCTAGGGGAGCTAAAGCTTCTTGACGATAAGCTGATTGGCCTTGCTCACCGGTAAGCAGTGTTCGAACACTCTGACCGCGATCGGCACCTACAAAGTTAAAGATGATAAACGCAAAAATCGTCGTCGCGATGATTGGCCAGCCCGGACGTAACTTTCGCCTTGAGTAAAGATATAGTGTCATCGCGACTACAGCTAAGCTAGCAATAGGACCACGTAAGCCGGTACCTGCCATTACAAGAGCCGCAAGTGAAATTATAAAAATCCAAAATGGTCTAAAGTTTTTTATATATGCAACTATTGGCACAAGCAATATCAGGAAAAGAAATGCCGATTGAACGTAGCCATTCCCTTCCGTGTTAATTGTTGTTCCAGTACTTCTATCTATTATTAAGTTGGATGCGCTTGATGATCGAAGCAACCAAGACTGATGGAGTGAATATATTATCAATGGAGCAAGAACAACAGTTACAAACCAGATAAGTGAGGATAGTTTGGATATCTCAATTGCGGAAGCACGATCATTCTTAAATGTCATCTTGACGTTACCCCAGCGAATGCTGGTATATGCAAAGCTAATTAGTCCTAGGTTAGTGACGATAAGCGTCAATGTTTTTACGTAATCACCAGGTATGAAGAGGTATAAATTATATATAAATCGATATTCATAGTAATAGGACATTATCGGGCGGAAGGTAAAAACCACACCATGAAATGCTAAATAGAATGTTAACGGGTGGAACCAACTAGCGGCTGGATGGCGGAGGTAAATCATGCACACTGACGCGTAGATCAGTACGCTGATTGTTAACACTGCTATATACAATTTTCGGTCTCCGGTGAGTGGCTCATTCTTGGGGTCGGTTCGCTTTCATCTAAATGATTTAAATCCTACAAATTTGAAAATCAAGTATGTGCGATCACCAATTGTAAACTTATCGACTATTTTGTAGTTATTAATCAATAGAGGTAAAAAGATTCTAGTTGCAGCATTTGGATTGTTCTTAGTTAATGTCTCTTGATACACTAAAACAACTTTTGGTTGTTTATTCATGATACGTATAACTTCTTGCTCCGGCGGAGTATCGAGAGCTTTTACCTCTTCGTCCCCTGAGAGATGCTGAGGAAAAGCAAACCGCGTCGGTATGCAGGCATGGGTTGTCCGGTATAAAACAGGATCTCCATCAAACATGAACAAGCATTGATTATTGAGCTGCGAAAGGATCAACGCTGTCGCGCGTGCTACCTCACTCCGCGTACCGCCTTCGACAGGGTTGTTCAGGGTGCGGGGTACAGCCATTGCTGCACCGATTATAGTTGCCAGCGCAACAACAATAAGGCGCGTTCCCTTAAATCCGAAAACGGCTGCTCCGAGTGTCATAAGCGGTACGAGTAATGGGGCGCGATAATGATCAGAATATGGCCCCAGGAGCAAGAATCCGAAAATTGCCGAAAGCGACCAGAGGCTTAGAAAAAGAGTAAGCTTTATATCAATGGGTGTACGGGCTTGGCGGATAGCGAGGTATGATGCGATTCCGGGACCCGCCAATGCAACCGCACTCTTCCCCGCCTCTGCCCACCAACTCTTGAAAACTTGTCGGTATAAGATAGATTCGAAGTTCGCATAGAAGAAGGCATGCCAATATCCTAGTTCTGCATAGAACAGACTTACAGCCACAGTCGGTGCAATGGCGCAGGCTACCCATAAAATTGCGTTTAGTAGCAATTTAGGTCGATAGCCGCTGGATCTAACCTCTAAAACAAGCAAAGTTATTCCGAATAGGGCGCCTTCAAAAATAACCGTGTATTTGATCTGAATTGCGACACCAATTGCCAGCATGATACCGCATCCAACACTCAATATATTAGGCTTCTTGTTCTCAGTTATAAGGCGAGTAATCTGCCATGCTGCCCATGCTACCGGTAAGTTGTAAAATACCGGAGATTGGCCGCCAAAACAATGAAATGCAGATAGGTACAATATATAAAGAGCTGCTGCGCACAACGCACCTGATTTATCGGCAAGCGGTTGCGCCATTTGATATATTATCAACCCAGTTGCGCTACTAGCAGCCAATGCTATTAATTGATAAGCAATGACCCCGTCGCCAAACATTGCTGCGAAGGCATATATAAGAAACAGGCCTAGCGGTTTGCGATCCCAAAGATCGACAAAGGGCAGCTTTCCATGAAGCATTTCAGCTCCGACCAGAAGGTAATACTGCTCGTCAACCCAAATCACTGGATTGTAAAAAAGGGGCATTCTCAACATTATGGCGAATACAAGTATAATGCTTGCAGCGGTGTAACCCGATTTTCTTGCGGATGATCTATCAAGTTCCCTCTGCCGCTTCGGTACTCTCGCTTGGCTTGGCATTGCTCTTCCCTTTATGCATAAGCAGGTCATTCTCATACGAGCTATGCTGGTCGGATAGAGTGACTATCAGCAATCCGCATTTTGCAACAGCCTATGCAGTGTCAAATCGGTAGTCGGCGATGCGGCCTCAAAGCCAACCAGAGCATTGATCTGATCTGGACTTCTCGATTTGCAGAGCGTGTGACGATGGAGGTGGTAGTTGGCGTTGTGGGGTTGTCGGTCAAGGCGTGGACTGTGATCAAGCCAGAGCCGCCGAGGAACCAGCCTAACGTCTGACGGCTCGATCGCCGGCGGATATTCTCGGGCATCATCCAGGTGCTGAAAGTCGGCCGCGAATGTTGCGACTGACCGGCGCAATATGATCCTTCGACATCGATCTACAATCGTTTTGTCCGCTGGTGACAACTCGCGATCTGCCACGTTTGCTCGCCGCGCTGGTCGACGCGAATATGGTGACATACAGCTGTCCGGAACTCGTTGATCGCTTTCCTCCATACGATAGATTGTCATTCACTGGGTCAATAGCTTCATGAGGCTTGAAGGTGAATGGTCGGGTCTTCTGTCACTTGAGCCTGATCGACGGTGTATGATTGTGATTAGGCCCTGTTGACATAGTCGGTTAGCCAGAGCTTGGCGGCAGCGAGTGACAAGAAGCCAAGGAAGGAAGCGGCGGTTTTGTCGTAGCGCGTGGCGATGCGGCGTGATTGCTTGAGGCGGTTGAACAGACGCTCAACCTGGTTGCGGTCACGGTAGCGGCGAAAGTCACAAACTGGCGGATGGCGCCGATTTGCCTTGGGCGGAATGATCGGCAGAATGCCGCTCCACAGCAGGTCTTCTCGGACGGCATCGCCATCATAGCCCTTGTCGGCAAGGAGGGCCTTGGGCTTGGGCACCGGCATATCGAGCAGCGCCGGCACGGCCCGATAATCGGAGACTTCGCCGCCCGTCAGGACGAAGCCAAGAGGGCGTCCCTGACCGTCACAGCGGGCGTGGATCTTGCTCGTAAAGCCGCCGCGGCTTCGACCAAAGCCCTCCTTGCAGGTCCCCCTTTAGCGCCCGCTGCCTGAGAGTGGCCGCGGACGATGGTGCTGTCGATCATATGCTGCCAGTCGTCGGTCAGCCCGAGATCGACCAGCGTCGCAAGCAGTGCATCCCAGACACCCTGCTCGGCCCAGCGGCGGAACCGCACGTAGACCGAGTTCCATTTGCCATAGCGCTCGTGCATGTCGCGCCAGGGACAACCGACCCGCAGCACGTGCAGCATGCCGTTTAAGAACCGACGGTTGTCGTGGGATGGCCGAGCCTTACGCCCCCGTTCTGCGGGGAGCAGCAACCCGATGATCGACCATTCCTCGTCCGACACATCTCCTCGACCCAACGCAGCCTCCAAAAGGCAGTCTTGAATCAGAGATCAAACCGTTTGGGAATCCACTATGTCAACAGGACCTAGTTTGCTCTGACAATGCCAGCTGTATGGCGGGCGCGGTGTGGGCGAGTTGCGCCGACTCAAGCAGCTCGAGGACGAGAACCGCAAGCTCAAGCAGCTGGTAGCGGACATCACCCTGAACAAGCACATCCTGCAGGACGTGCTGTCAAAAAAGTCTGAGGCCTGCTCGGAAGCGCGAGATCGTCCGGTATGTTCAGTCGAGCCATACGGTCAGTGAGCGGCGCAGTTGAGCGGTGCTGACGTTTGATCGGCAGAGCGTAAGATACCGGTCGGTTTGAGCCGGTCAGACGCCTCTCATCATGCGCATTCGGGACATCGCACAGACCCGGATGTGGTACGGCTACTTCAGGATCTACATCCTGCTTCGCCGCTAAGGCTGGGTCGTGAACCATACCCTCGCCAGCTCGAACGCCGAGGCCACCGCCAATGGCAACTATGCCGGCCGCGCGCTCGCACAGGCGCGGCGGCTCGACGCCAACGAAAGGGCCATCGCCAATGCCGAAGCCTCTCACCCTGCCGAGGTCCGCGATCCTGTTGGCCGCTCTGTCAACGCTCTCGCTCATGAGTTGCGCGCCCGCAGCACGAAGGCTGGCGCTACCGCCGGCAATTAGGGCCGAGCCGATCGCGCTGCCGACGATCCCCGCTGGCGAGGCGCAATGCGACGGTCGGGCATGCCTGTTCGATCGCGAGACGGCGCAGCTGATCGGCGCCTATGATGCGGCGCTGATCGAGGCGAGCCGCCGGCTCGCGTGGATCCACGATTGGATCACCGCGGCCGGGGGCTAACGATTAGGCGTAGCTGACAGCAACCAGCTGCCGCTTGCGCATGGCAGCGCCAACGACGCCGAAGCCCAGCACCATCATCGCCCAGGTCGCAGGTTCGGGAACGGCGGCAGCGAGTCCGATAAATGCCGCGCCCTCTCCAGACGGCGAACTGGTAGCAATACCGGTCAAAGTGTAAAATCCGGCATCGAGCAGATAAGTGCCGTGGGTGTACGCAGGATTGATTGCCGCGATCTCTGGATCATTGTCCGTCGCGTCATCGCCGTTGGGCGTGCTTGTATTGCCCAATGACACACCATTCAGAAAGAACTCGAACACATCGCCCGGAACATATGCATCAGTAATCTGAAGCTTGGCGGCCGACGTCAGAGTAAAGGTATATTGTGTGTCATTCGTCGCGGGATCGTAGATCGAGCTACCGGTATCACCAAAATAGAACGCCTTGTAGCCATCGCCAACTACCAGCGGTGCCGCATTTGCAGGTACGCTGAAACCAACCGCGGCAGCCAGTGCTACGCCAACCAAAGCACGCATCAATTTGTCCCCCTATTCGCCGAATCGGCGTGAGACATTATGTATCAAGACGTATGCATTTTCGCCAACAATTTGGATTGCGACCTCTAAGCGGTTTACAACGGTCGGACCGGCATAACGGGCTGGATGGTTGCCAACTACCTCGAACATACCCGGCCGACCACTCCGGCCACCATGGCAAGGCGGCAAGCGGACACTCGCCCGGCACATTGCCGATCGCACGCCGCGGTGCCGCACGTCCGCCATAAAAACGGACGGCTAGAACTAGGCGAATCCTAGCCGTCCTGACCGACTCATTATGTTGGCTACGAGCAGGGCTGACGGCGCCTGTACAGCAGCTGTGCCAAAGCTTGCAGCTACATTTTGAGAAGGATCCGCGCATTCTATCGCACCGGTTTTGAACCACAGGCGGCGACTCTGCACTATGGCGTCGGGGGTGGGTCCGAGCCCATGCGCGAGTTGATCACCAGCCGACCGTTTGCCTAAATCGCCAGCGCGACTGCTCCTCGCAACGTGCGATCAATCGCCTTGAACCGCGCCGGGTCTGCCGGAGGCGTTGGGTTGTGAGTCACGCTGCCATATCGATGTTGTCTGCGGCAGCATAATATTGATCTTCTGCTTCGGCAGGCGGGATGTTGCCGATAGGCTCCAGCAGCCGGCGATGGTTGAACCAGTCGACCCAATCGAGGGTCGCGTATTCCACCGCTTCGAAGGATCGCCATGGTCCACGGCGGTGGATGACCTCGGCCTTGTAAAGGCCGTTGATCGTCTCGGCCAAGGCGTTGTCGTAGCTGTCGCCGACGCTGCCGACCGACGGCTCGATCCCGGCTTCGGCGAGGCGCTCGGTGTACTTGATAGACACGTATTGCGACCCGCGATCGCTGTGGTGCACCAGGCCGCCGCGATGCACCGGCCGGCGATCATGCAGCGCCTGCTCAAGTGCATCCAGCACGAAGCTGGCATGGGCCGTCCTGCTGGCCCGCCAGCCTACGATCCGCCGAGCATAGGTATCGATGACGAAGGCGACGTAGACGAACCCCGCCCAGGTCGCGACGTAGGTGAAGTCCGACACCCACAGCATGTTCGGCGCTGGCGCGTAAAACTGGCGGTTGACGTGATCGAGCGGGCACGGCGCTGCCTTGTCGCTGATCGTGGTGCGCACCGGCTTGCCCCGGATCACTCCTGCCAAGCCCATCTCGCGCATCAGCCGAGCGACCGTACAGCGGGCGACGGACACGCCCTCTCGCATCATCTGCCGCCAAACCTTGCGTACGCCGTAGACCGCGAAATTCTCGGCGAACACGCGCGCGATCTCCGGCTTGAGGGTCATATCCTGCCGTGCCCGCGTCGACAGGCGTGTCGGATCCTGTCGCTGCGCGACGCGCTCGTGGTAAGTGGATGGGGCGATCGGCAAGACGCGGCAGATCGGCTCGACCCCATAAGCATCACGGTGATCGTCGATGAACGCGATCATCGCCGGAACGGGCGGTCGAGCTCCGCCTGCGCAAAATATGCTGATGCCTTGCGGAGTATCTCGTTGGCTTGCCGCAGCTCACGGACCTCGCGCTCCAGCGCCTTCACCCTGTCGGCGACCTCGGTCGGAACACCGCCGCGCTTGCCGCTGTCGACCTCGGCCTTCTTTACCCACTCATGCAGCGTCTGCGGAACGCAGCCGATCTTCTCCGCGATCGAAACAACCGCCGCCCAGCGCGACGGGTAATCGCGCTCGTGATCGGCCACCATCCGGATCGCGCGCTCGCGCACCTCCGGTGCAAACTTGTTCGTTGTCTTGCTCATACTGGCTCCACCTTCTCAGGAGTTGGAGCCTCCGGCAAACCCGGCGCAGTTCACCTTCGATGATTGTGAATGTTGACTTCACCTACATTGCCGCAGTTAAGCCATACTAATGAGCGTTAGGGAGGGGGATGCTAATGAGCCGAGAATACATGATAGCTGGAGGCGTAGTGCTAGGTGTTGCCGTCCGATTGTTCCTTGGCATTTTGAGGCGGGGCTAATCAGGTAAAGGTGTCATTGCGGCGGCCCTAGCCTAGCCTGAGCGGCAGCGTGGGTGATCCCGGCGCGGTGCCGCCCCAAATCTTCACGTCGGTATCGCTGGCGCTAATCCATTGCCGAGCAAAATCTTTGGCGGGGAATAGCACCACGGCACCGCCCCCAATAGGTAAGTGGCTGGCCGCTTGCGGTGACGATCATCCACCACCGGTCAGGCACATGCGGTATTCCGCACGTCAATCGATTCCGAGTTTAATCGCTGGGCGCTCCGATCAGGCGTTGGCCAGGCACTGAATCGCCCCCGGGTTTGTCGGCGGCTCCAACTCAGGAGAAGGTGAAGCCCGTATGAGCAGGACGACGAACAAGGTTGCGCCCCTAACGGTTTCACGGCTGGCTCCTTTGTCGCAATGCACATAGTGCTGTGTGTACGAGTTTGGTGCGGAAAACGATTGGCCAAGGTTGGCCTGCACTTGGACCGACCCGCGCTGTCGCGCGCGGGTCGCCGCATACCGGATCGGCCAGCTCAAGTAGACCTTGGGCGGCCAGAAGTCAGCCACCAGCATGTCGGCCCACTCGCATGCAAGCTCGCGCTGGCGCGGCATGTAGGCGGCGCGGTTGTACGTCTTTTCCACCTTGTTGTCGGGATATGCGCCATTGCCAGTTCGATAATCGCGCGATCGGGGTAGAACCCTGCGTGCCCAGCCGCGCGCCAGTCGCGCTCGGCGTGTTCGTTCATGATCGTCGAGAAGGCGGCCGTGCGGGACGTGGCGCTGATAGTACCCGCCGCGGATCAGCAGCGCGCGGAGCGTTTTCTCCGATATTGGCTTGTGGTTGTGGCGCTCGCTGGGGAACACGTGTCGAGGTGGCCGGATAGGCGGCGCAGGGCGCGCAGCATCTCTGTCGACTGCGGCGCGCCCAGCGGCACGACGTGGTCGCCGTCCTCTTCGGCCTTGCGCTCGTCATCGCCCTTCATACGCTCGGCTGGGATGCGCCATGGGTCTGCTGACGATTGCTTTCCAACCTGGGGAATAATTTGCTAGTCGGTGCCCTCAAACTCGGACCGGCGCGCCCTACGGATCTCGCCTGGCCCGCGTGTGCTGGCCAGATCGGCGTAAAGACGCTGTGCAGGCATCCTGAGCACAATCCACTCGACTTCGCCGCCAACCAGAGCGAACAGCAAAGCCCGACGTGCAGCGCCTGAGCCACTGGCGCCACGCTCCTCAAGAGGTCCGCCTCTGAGGGGCAGAGCCTCGTGGGAGCAGCAATCAGGCTGCTGGCCATCGAGGAAGCCGCATCATGATCAAGTTGAGCGACACCCAGCGCGTCCTGCTGTCGAGCGCATCGCAGCGCGAAGACGGCAGCGTGCTGCCACTACCCGCGAGCCTTGCAAACGCAGGCAGTCGGATCGACAAGTCGCTAGCAGGTCTGCTGACCCGCAGCCTTGTTACGGAACGTGAGACCACCATTGCTGCCGCCGTCCACCGCGCTGACGGCGACCTGTGCTACGGCTTGTTCATCACCCCAGAGGGTAGCGCAGCCATCGGGTTGGATGATGGCGATCAAGGTGAGGGCGAGGTCGATCCTGCGGCTCTGCCGCCGCCGTCATCGCCCCCTGCCGCTTCTCTGCCAAAGGCACCCACCAAGACCGCTGCGGTGATCGCGCTGCTACAGCGACCACAAGGCGCCACGCTCCCCGAGCTGATCGCCGCCACCACCTGGCTGCCGCATACGACCCGCGCGGCGCTCACTGGCCTGCGCAAGAAGGGTCACGCGATCGCACGGTCCAAGCGCGATGATGCGACCTGCTACCGCATCACGGCTACCAGCTGATGGCAGCGCTCGAGGCAAGGCTCGCAGCGCTGGCGACATTGTCGTCGGTGGCACTGCGCGAGGAGTGGGCTTGCGTGACCGGCTCGGTCGTCCCCAGGGTGTCCCCTGCCATGCTGCGGCTGGCACTGGCCTGGGAGATCCAGGCCCGCAGCTTGGGCGGCCTGTCGCGCGCCGCGACTCAGGCACTCGACCAGCTTGGCCGCGGCATGACCACGACCAGAGCGCCGGCTGCCGGTATGCGGCTGGTGCGCGAGTGGCAGGGCAGGGTGCATGTCGTCACCATCGGCGAGGACCAGGTGATCCGCTGGAACGAGCGCGAATGGCGCAGCCTCAGCGAAGTCGCCCGCGCGATCACCGGCACGCGCTGGTCGGGGCCCGCGTTCTTTGGCTTGCGGCAGAAGAAGGCGGTCGCGGCATGAAGACGATCCGCTGTGCGATCTATACCCGCAAGTCGAGCGACGAGGGGCTGGAACAGGCGTTCAACAGCCTCGATGCCCAGCGCGAGGCCTGTGCCGCCTACATCCTCTCGCAAGCCAGCGAAGGCTGGACCGCGCTCCCCGAGATCTACGACGATGGCGGCTTGTCGGGCGGGACGCTTGAGCGTCCTGCGCTGAAGCGACTGCTGGCCGAGGTTGCGGCAAACCGCGTCGACATCATCGTCGTCTACAAGGTCGATCGGCTCACCCGCTCGCTGTTCGATTTTGCCAAGCTGGTCGAGACGTTCGATGCGGCAGGGACCAGCTTTGTCTCGGTGACGCAGTCGTTCAACACCACCACCAGCATGGGACGCCTCACACTCAACATGCTGCTGTCGTTTGCGCAGTTTGAGCGCGAGGTCACCGCCGAGCGCATCCGCGACAAGATCGCTGCCTCCAAGGCCCGCGGCATGTGGATGGGCGGCACTCCACCGCTGGGCTATGCACCGGCAGAGCGCACGCTGATGATCGTCGCGCCGCATGCTGCGATCATCCGGCAGATCTTCGCGCGCTACCTTGCGCTCGGCAACGTCCGGCACCTCAGCGACGAGCTTGCGCGTGACAGGATCACGAACCCGGTGCGGGTGAGGGGAGGGAGCGGCACAAGCTATGGCGGCGGCGCGTTCCACCGCGGACAGCTTTACGCCATCCTCAGGAACCCGGTCTATGTCGGGCGGATCCAGCATGGCGAGCGCCTGCACCAGGGGCTGCACCCGGCGATCATCGACACCGCCACCTGGGACCGCGTGCAGGCGCGCCTCAGCGATAATCGCCAGGGAGAACGCGCAAAGGTCCGCGCCAGCACCCCAAGCCCGCTTGCCGGCAAGGTCGTCGATGATCAGGGTGAGCCGCTCATCGCATCGCATGCCAACAAGAACGGCAGGCGTTACCGCTACTACACCAGCCGGGCACTGCAGGCGGGTAGCACCCGCACAGGCCTGCGCATCCCGGCGATCGAGCTCGAGAGCGTGGTTGCCGAGCGCATGGCGCAGGCGTTCGCCGATCCGTTTGCGCTGGTAGGTAGCGCCTGGCTCGTGCTGACGCCGGCCAGAACCGCAGACCTTACCGAGCGCGCTGACGCAATCGCAGCCCAGCTACGCCAGCGTGACCGCACAACCCTGCAGGCGCTCGTCGAACAGGTCCGCGTGCAGCCAGACAACATCGCCATAACCTTCACCGTCGCCGCCATCGCCCACGCGCTCCAGCTTGAGGTCGCTGCTGATGCGCCGCCAACGATCACCCTTCATGCCGATGTCGTACTGACCCGCACTGGACGGGCAATGCGGCTGGTGCAGGAGAACGGCGCAGCCGTGCAGCGTGCCGCCAACCCGTCGTTGGTCAGGTTGCTGATCAGGGCACGGCGCTGGTGGAAGCTGCTGCGCGAGGGTGAGCTCGACATCAAGCAGCTGGCGGCCAGCGAAGGCATACAGGCGTCCTACGTCACCCGCGTGCTCAGGCTGGCGTTCCTCTCGCCGGCGGTCACCGAGGCCATCCTCAAGGGCAACTTGCACAGCAAGGTCGATGCTGCGTCACTCACTGCCGCCGATGGCATCCCCGCCTGCTGGCAGGCGCAGGCCAGGGTGATGTTGCCGCTGAGTGTGGTGACCTGATTTTGGATTGGGGTGCTATCCAAGCTGTTCAAGGCTACAACTGATGCTTCAAGAGACGACAAGGGGTAAGCTCGGTGGACCTGGATGATCAGCTAGTCCGCTACTTTGGCAGCAGTGACACCGCTTCCATATCGCCTGAGCTGTTCGCGGCCGGCACTGAGCGCATGCGTGTGGACTTCGGCCTCGAGAAAGACCGGGGCCACCGCTTTGCGCTCTGGACCGTCATGCACATGCTGAAGGTTGCACCTGATCTCGACGTCGCCTTCAAGGAAGCCGCCGACCGAGATGCGGCGCGAACGTTCATGGACTTGCTCGATCGCGCGGCCAAGTAGCAGGTCATTAGGGGCGATGGCCGACGACAGCAGAGGCTTTGATGACAATACCCAAGCTTCGCGTTGCGCGCCCGACCGACGATATCAATGCGCTTCTTGCCTTTTATCGCGATGGGCTTGGTCTTGAGGTTCTGTATCGTTTCGAGGGACACGACGGCTTTGATGGGGTGATGCTGGGCCGATCAGGCGCACCTTATCATTTCGAGTTCACCAGGGCGCACGGCCACGCTGCTGGTCGTGCGCCGACAAACGACAACCTCCTGGTGTTCTACTATCCCGAACCGGCGGAGTGGGAGGCTGCCATCAATCGCATGGAGAAGGCGGGGTTTGCGAGCGTGGAGGCGTTTAACCCATACTGGGATCGAACAGGCCGCACTTACGAAGACCCTGATGGTTATCGCGTCGTCATCCAGCAAGCCGCCTGGGACGCCTGAAAAGCGGCGGCTTACCTGCAGACGCGCGGTATGATGATTGTCATCTCGGTGCGGTCGCCGCCTCTAGCTCTCAAGCTTGCGCCTTTTCATCTCGGCTTCCGCCATATCCATGATGGGTGTGGCGCCCGCATTGCGGAAGATGTCATGCAGATCTAGCAGGTCTTCATCGTCTAGCCGTTCGATGGATGCGCTGATCTCGCGCACCATGGTGAGTGCCCGGCTACCGCGATCGGCACGCCAAGTCTTTCGCGTTTGCTGCATGAGAGCCAATAACGCACCCGTTCTGCATTGTCATCGGTCAGGTGCAATAGGATGGCCAATGACGCGAAGTACTGGAGTATGTTGAGCCCCGGTGCTGGACTGCGCACTCGGGCGTTCGGCATGGTGATCTAGAGATTCTCAAGCATACGAACCTGCCAGAACTAGCAAGCAGGATCTCGACAGTTGCCGGTGTGAGGATCTGTTTGTGCGCTGCCACCACGGCCGTCCTGCCTGGCGACAGCAGGCGCAGGAAGATCTCAACCGCACCACGTAAGGCCATAGCTTGAGAGTGCCCTGGTCTTGTCCGCCAATGTGTCGACGAGCACCTTGTGCGCCTCGGCGATCAGCTCGCTCCACGCGCTCGGTAGCATCGCCACGGCCTCACACCGGCCACTGCATTCTGGTGATCGCGCCGGGCGTTGGAAAAGGCGCCGCCGCCGCGCACGCGATCGCGCGGCAGGTAATACTAGAGATTCGTTTCGCACTCCGCTGGCGTGCGTTCGTCCAACTAACGGCGATAAACCCGGCGATCGTCGTAGCTGCCCATGCCGCTCGGCACAGAGAACTACCACTCGCATACGGATCTACACATCTGGCAATCATCGATGTGTCTGTGGAAAGTTTGGTGGAAACCGGAATGACCGCTTTGGAGCGGTAAACCTAGGAAAGCGGACGTTCGTTGGCCGGCTTCGGCGCGTCAGCTATGCGTCCCGATTTCAGTCAATCACGTCTTGATTACGGCCGACTAGGTCCTGTTGACATAGTGGATTCCCAAACGGTTTGATCTCTGATTCAAGACTGCCTTTTGGAGGCTGCGTTGGGTCGAGGAGATGTGTCGGACGAGGAATGGTCGATCATCGGGTTGCTGCTCCCCGCAGAACGGGGGCGTAAGGCTCGGCCATCCCACGACAACCGTCGGTTCTTAAACGGCATGCTGCACGTGCTGCGGGTCGGTTGTCCCTGGCGCGACATGCACGAGCGCTATGGCAAATGGAACTCGGTCTACGTGCGGTTCCGCCGCTGGGCCGAGCAGGGTGTCTGGGATGCACTGCTTGCGACGCTGGTCGATCTCGGGCTGACCGACGACTGGCAGCATATGATCGACAGCACCATCGTCCGCGGCCACTCTCAGGCAGCGGGCGCTAAAGGGGGACCTGCAAGGAGGGCTTTGGTCGAAGCCGCGGCGGCTTTACGAGCAAGATCCACGCCCGCTGTGACGGTCAGGGACGCCCTCTTGGCTTCGTCCTGACGGGCGGCGAAGTCTCCGATTATCGGGCCGTGCCGGCGCTGCTCGATATGCCGGTGCCCAAGCCCAAGGCCCTCCTTGCCGACAAGGGCTATGATGGCGATGCCGTCCGAGAAGACCTGCTGTGGAGCGGCATTCTGCCGATCATTCCGCCCAAGGCAAATCGGCGCCATCCGCCAGTTTGTGACTTTCGCCGCTACCGTGACCGCAACCAGGTTGAGCGTCTGTTCAACCGCCTCAAGCAATCACGCCGCATCGCCACGCGCTACGACAAAACCGCCGCTTCCTTCCTTGGCTTCTTGTCACTCGCTGCCGCCAAGCTCTGGCTAACCGACTATGTCAACAGGGCCTAGAAGCTGACGCTCACTCTGGCCGCTTCGCCCCGCTCAACGACAATTCGGTTGCCTATATCTGTTAGTTGGATCGGTCGGCGTCCGAAATGCTCGCTTCTGCCCCTCGCGGACCGTAAAAAGCGCTATATGGCGCTGCTGCTTCCGTGAAAAACTTTGCCTTCACCGCCTCGTAATGATCCGACGCCAACTGCGCAGCGATCGGCGGCAGTTCCTTACCAGCGCGATCAAAATCGTCGAGCGCGATTGGCGATTTAGGCACGGGCGGGGCGTCGATCCGAAGAAGTTGATCGCGACCGATGAGCAGCCCCGCCTGACCCAGCGCGTTCTGGCCTGCAAGACGCATCGCCGCGGAAATGATTTCACGCCAATGCCATAGACCGCCGAGGTGCACCTGCCTGTCGGTAATATACATTTCCGACTCTCCGCAGCCTAACGACAGAATCTGTACTTGGCGGCGATCAAGATCGTAGGAGGTCAGCGCGTCGACTAGCGCGACCATTGTCGGATTGTTCGCCCACACGCCGCCGTCAGCGAAGCGGCGATCATTGTTCAGGTACACTGAAAAAAACGTCGGCGCGGCCGAGGTGGCGAGAGCAATGGTGACCATCTGCTCACGCCAGTCCATTTTGAAATCAGGATGATGCGGTGTCTTGAAGACGTTGACTTCGGTGAAGCCGTCGAACGACGGGATGCACAGCCTCCGCTGGGCTTCGCCGAACTGGCGGTGACCAAAGATCTTGCGCAGGTACCGTTCAAGCGGCTCCCGCTCATACTGGTATCGGCTGAGGGACCGGATTAAGCGTAGTTTGGCCTTGAGCCACCTGAAGGGAGGACGTGTCGGCGGGAAGATTTCCTCGCCATGCTCCATGTAAATCTGAAGGATATCGCTTGCCTTCAGGCCGATGGATAGGCCCAGCGCGATGATACCCCCGGTTGAGGTTCCGGCGATCATGTCGAAATAATCGCCGGACGAACGACCTTCTGGCAAGCCGGCTTCGAACTCGGTGAGGAGCGCGGCGGGCAGGATGCCGCGGATGCCGCCGCCATCGATCGACAATATCCGGAACGGCTTGTCCGCAGGCCAGGGTAATCGGTCCCGTAAGCCCGGGAGCGTGCCCTCAGACCGCCGCGATGGCTTTACTGCGCTGGTCAGTTCCATTGCGTTCCTCGGCTGTGGCATGACGGCCGCCACCGCGCCATTTCTTGGTCGCTAGCCAACCTTCGTAGAAGAACAGGTAGCGCGCGGTCCATGGCAGCGTTGTGTCGGCCAGAAGATCGGTGGGGGTCCATTCGGCTCGGTAAGGGTCGAACAGGCAGAGATAGGGAAGATCGGGCTGATCCCGATTGAAATAGACGTGAGGGATCGGTCCCTCTTCGTAGTCGCTGTGGCGCTCGAGAAGGGGATCAAGAACCTGCACGCGCGGCTGGATCTGCAGTAAGGAAAACGCCTCGATCGCGTAGGGCACACGATACGATATCCGTATCTTGTATCGGCGTTTAACAGGCTCGATCCAGCCTTCCCAGGCCGCGAAGCGATCGGAACGCTCGACGATCTTAAAGCCCGGCCAACGATCGGTCATCGCGACAATCTGGGCTTCGATGCTGGTCAATCCGGGATGCATCCACCACCCATATTGGTGCTTGCCCGCGCCGCCGTGCTGGTGGCGGCACCGATGATTGCGGCGGAACCGATCAGCACGCGGCCTGTCCGCCCGAACCGCATCGCGCCGCGGTCGGCGGCATGACGGCTGGCATCCAAGAATTTCTCGACCGCGAAGCCGGCGGCGGTTTCACCGAACAGGTCATCAAGGATTGTCCGCATTTCGGTGATGGTGAGATTGTCGCGGCGAAGCCGCGACAGCTGACGCTGCAGATGTTGAAGGTCGCGCACATAGACATCTTGCGCGGCGACATCCTGGGGCCAGCGATCGGTGAACACGTCCTGGATATATGCTGGATTGCGAACGTCGAGCGTCTCACGGCGCTGGATATGCTGACGCAACTTCTCGCCGATATGTTCTGCGATGTTGAGCAACTCATCGGTCAGGCCTGTACCGGCGGGCGCAATTTCGAGCGCCAGAGCGGCCAAAACGACAGACGGTGGCTTGCGGCCGCCTCGCGACCGGTACCGAACATCCCGGTTTCGCTTGAGCAGCTGCAGAGCGACGACGCGCGCCGATTTCTCGGTGAGTGGAACCCTGTCGGGCAATGGATCGGTGGCGGCCTTGGCCAAGACGCCGTCCACCAGTTGCCGACGCGCGTCGAACATGGTGGCAAACACTGGATCGAACGCGACTTGCGCATTGAAGCGCTGCGCGAAACCCCAGGGGTTCACCGGCTTGTGATAGGATTCGTTGGTTTCCCGTCGCCAGTGGAATAAATGCCCCGTTTTTTCGGGTTCGCCGGCTAGCCGGGCGATGGGCATCAGATCGACCCGGGTTCCATCGTCATAGGTGATTGTCACGCAACGGCTGTTGCGCTCGACCCTGCCATAGTAGCGGCTGCCCGCGACGCCGTTGATCGCGTTGAACAAGGTCGTGAGCATCAGCTGCGGATCATACCAGGCCGGAACGTCGATCTCCATCACTACGTCGACGTCGTGCTGATCCTTCGACACTTTGGATGCGATTGCGGTTCCAGTCGCAAAGCTTCCGCTCGGATAGCAAGCGATAACCTTACCATGGAGCGGGCTTTCGGGCCGATCCACATAGGAGCACAGGGCATGGTAATGCTGTTCGGCTTCATCATGCTTGGTCGGTGACAGCTGCACCCTGCGGGCGACATCCATCAGCAGCGCGTCGGCGGTGCTGGGTGCCCGGATCGGCTCGTGAAAGGTCATTTCCCTACTATTCCTTCTATCCAGCGGGCGGAAACTTATCCCGCCCATGGCTGTCGCGCTCGCGAATCTGACCGTTACGGCCATGGATCAGGAGCTCTGATCCCTGATTGCGAACAATGGCGCGACCGCGGTCGATCGCTTCGGCTTGCGTGCGGTGAACCGAGGATGCGCGTTGTCCTCCTGCGGGTTGTACCGCCCACCCGCGAGGGTGGGGCGTGATGTGCTGGTTCTTGGACAATGGCTTCCTCTCGGTATCGATGCGTCTGACGAATTTGTAAGATATACCGAACGGCGCGCGCAATCAATCCCCCTGACGGAATCGTTCGATTGACCGAACGATTCGGGACTCTTATGGGGCGCCTGGCGCGATAGATTGGGTTTGAAGGAGAAGGCCGCTATGTCGTTTGCGACGAAGCTTCAAAAACTTCGTACAGCGAAGCGTCAGTCGCTTCAGGACGTTGCTGACGCGATCGGCGCGTCCAAAGCGCATGTCTGGGAACTGGAGAAGGGGACGGCGAAGAACCCGTCAATTGAACTGGTCCGAAAGCTTGCCGATCATTTCGGCGTTTCGATCGCGAGCCTCGTTGGTGAAGCGCCCGACGATGCGACGGACGAGGAGCAGTTGATGGTCATGTATCGCGATCTGAAATCGCTGGATGAAGCAGATCGGCTGGTACTGGAAGATATTATGAAGGGCATGCAAAAGCGGCGTTCCGGGGCATAGGATGAGGATCGATCGGATAGAGCTGGCCGACTGCGGATCGCCCGAGAGAATTATCGGTGAGATCCTGCGGCAGATTCCCGACATGCCGATCCCGGTGCCGATCGAGCAACTCGCCGCCGCAGTCGACATCACCGCCATTCACCGGCTGACGACCGCCGGTTTCGAAGGCGGTCTGGTCACTCAGCCCGAACGTGTCGATGGAGTGATTCTCGTCAACGCAAGCGGCTCTGCGCAACGCCAGCGCTTCACCATCGGGCACGAGCTTGGGCACTATTTGATCATAGCCCATCAGCCTTCGATGGCCGGGCAATTCACTTGTTCAAAGGCGGACATGGCAGTTCGCAAAGCGGACCGAGACGATCGGGCGAAGCGGATGGAGATGGAGGCGAACCGGTTCAGTGCCGGGATTCTGATGCCGCTCGTCCGCTTCAAGCCGGATATGCGAAATCTCGGCTCGCCCGATCTCATGCACATCCTTGCATTGGCCGAGCAGTATGACATGAGCAGAGAGGCGACAGCGCTTCAGTACGTCCTTCATCATCATACGGCGTGCGCCGTCGTGCTGTCCAAAGATGGCATCGTCAGGCGAACATATAAGCCAGCCCGCTTTCCGTTCATCGAAATTGGCACGGGCAGTCCACTTCCCACGCCGTCGCTGACCGCACGCATGAATAATCGGGCCGGATCCGCCTGGGATGAATTGAGCTCCGGAGTTTGGTTGTCCGCGCGTGACGGAAAACAGAGCGTCTTGCAGGAGCAGGCTATGCCATTGAGCGGTGGCTGGACAATGACCTTGCTTGTCCACGAAGAAGCCGACGACGAAGATAACGACGAAGGGAATGTCCGCGATGCATTCGACGTCTGGGAGAACCCCCGGTTTCCATCGAAAAGCCGCCGCAGATAGTTCTTTAAGCTTCAAACCGGGCTGCGAGATTTTTCGACATTCAACAGCGTGCGGCGTGCTTCCGCTGCCAATTGGGTCCGCTAACTCACAGTCGGCACTCAAAAGCTGCCGATCCGCTATCGGCCCAATAGCAGTCGTCTCCGTGCCTGCTGCTTCAAACGGCCTGAATTGGACCGTCAATTGACTGGCAGGTTTCGGTGATGAGGCCGAGAATGCCGCCGCACGCGGGCTAGTTTCTCGACGAAGTCCCACCGCCCCGAGTTATGCTCGTTCTCGATCTCGCTGATTTAGGAGCAATCGACCTCGGCTGTCGCCGCCTGGCGTCCTGCGTCATGCCGTGTTCCGCTCGGAGCCTACGCAAATTGGCTGCAATTCTGCCTCGCCGTGGACGGGTGGTAACAGCGGGCGCGACTCTTCGGCATTTTCTCGGCATGGTGGGTTGATCAATCACCGGGACGAGCGATGCCAGAGACGAGTAGCGAAGCCAGCACGATCATGGCCGCACTCGAGCAATTTGAGGCCGCAGAAGCTAACCTGCTCAAGCTGGAGCGCATCTGGGACGAGATTTCAGCCATCGTCCCGACCGGGATCGGCTCTGGAGAGAATATCGAGCATGAGGATCGTGCGCGCTCCTTCGAGCTGCTGATGGCCGCGCTGCCCAAAATCGACGGCTGGAAGCCGACAGCCGTGCCGCCCAATCTCGACGAGATCGCGCAAAGCCGCCTCGACGCGCTCGAGATCGCCGAAGTCGGTGCGCAGGCATCGGTTGAACGCTGGGTTGAGGAGCCAGGCCGCGAGTTGCGCGAATACCGCTTCCGTCTGAGGAACACACGCAAGGCGCTGATCCGCGATGCGCTGGTTAGCCTCATCGATCAGATCGACGCAGACTTGCGCGAGCTTCGTGCGCTCGCGGGCGCCCACTCCAAACCCGGCGCACAGCTCGACGCGGAAGTGTGGGCGCCGGTGCGCGAGCATATGAAGCAGGTCGAGGTGCTGCTGGGCTCAAGCGTCAAGAAGCCCGTGCGCTGGTCAGACATGATGCGTCACATTAAATTTGGCTATGCTGGCGATCTCGATGACATCGAGCGGGTGGACTGGCCCAATGTGAAATCGACGCT
Organism: Dryas drummondii; assembly: GCA_003254865.1. NCBI lineage: Eukaryota > Viridiplantae > Streptophyta > Magnoliopsida > Rosales > Rosaceae > Dryas > Dryas drummondii. The sequence goes on along the minus strand of QANW01012154.1, from coordinate 65,860 downwards.
GCGCAAAGGCCTTTACGGCGTCAACGAACCCGTCCCCGTGCGCACCGACGATCTCGCCGCGTTGGTCGCAGCGCGGCCGAAGGGGCCGATTTCGACCGCGCTCGATTGGTCGAGCCTCAATGATGAGGGCTTCGAGCGGCTGCTCTTCACACTGATCAGCGACACGCCGGGCTACGAAAACCCCGAATGGCTGATGCAGACCCGCGCGCCGGATCGCGGCCGTGACCTGTCGGTCATGCGCGTCATCCAGGACGAGCTCTCGGGCACCCTCCGGCTGCGTGTAATCATCCAGTGCAAGCATTGGCTGAGTCGTAGCGTCAACGTCGCCGAGGTGGCTACCGCGAAAGAGCAAATGGCGTTGTGGCCCGCACCGAGGGTGGATGTGCTGGTGTTCGCAACCTCTGGCCGCTTCACTTCCGACGCGGTAGCCGCGATCGAAACGCACAACGCCGCCGGGTCCCTGCCGAGGATCGAAATGTGGCCCGAAAGCCATTTGGAGCGGCTGCTCGCGTCGCGGCCTGCAGTGACCGCGGAGTTCGGGCTGCGTGGGCACTGACCGCACCATTCGCAACGACAGGCGCATATAATGCAATATGCGCTAGTCGATGGCGCGCGTCGCGAGGCGTTTCCGGGCGGCCGCGGTACCTGCCCGACCTGCGGGGTGGCGACGATCGCCAAATGCGGGCCGCGCATTCTCCACCATTGGGCGCATGCCGGCCGAAAGAACTGCGATCCTTGGTGGGAAAACGAGACCGAGTGGCACCGGGCCTGGAAGGACCTCTTCCCAGAAGCGTGCCGGGAGATTTCGCACGTCGCGCCCGATGGCGAGATCCATCGCGCTGACATCAAGACCCCCACGGGTATCGTCATTGAGGTCCAGCATTCGGCGATGACCGATGCCGAGCGCATCTCGCGCGAGCAATTTTACGGCAATCTGGTGTGGGTGATCGATGGCCGCGGCTTTCGCGACAATTTCGACATCTACCATCTGCTACCCGATCCCGCGTCCGAACTCGCCGAGGACATCGTCTGGGCGAAGGCGAGCCGGCCGATGCAGGGCGCGGCGCACGGCTTGTTCTTCCGCCTTTCCGAAGGCCGGCGCGACTATCCTGAGCGGGCGATCACCAAGGCGAATCTGCAGTTCGGCGAGCTGCACGGCATCCACGAGATCCGCAATGAGGTCGATCAGGCCTATCGTGGCCATCATCAATATGACTGGGTTCGCCCGCGTCGAACCTGGCTCGATGCGACCTGCCCGGTCTATATTGATTTTGGCGCCGACTATCTGGTGAAGCTCGAAACCTACGACGCATCCGGTCTGCGGTGCATCTTCCTGGTGGCGAAACGCAAGTTCCTGCACGACGTCATGGTCGAGAGCGATGCCCGCGCGATCGCGACGCGCTTCTACCCGATCGGCGGGCGCGAAGGGTTCGGGTCCGGGTCCGGGTCCGATCCGGTACGGTGGGCGCTGTGAGCGGGCAAGGCGTGCCGCGGCGGCTCTACAAATATCGCGATTTCAGTAACCGGACCCTGTCGATGCTGATCGACGACATTGTCTATTTCGCCGATCCGAGGACGTTCAACGATCCGCTCGACACCAAACCGGCGCTTGCCGCCGACATCGACAACGCCGCGCTCGAGACCATCCTCGCGCGGCTGATCGAGGACCGGACCGTCGCCGAGATGTCGGCCGCGGCGAAGACGATCCGCTACCGTGGCCCCAGAACCCTCGATCATATCGAGCGGCATGGCCGCAAAGCGGCCGAGCGCGCGCTCGCCGACCTGCGCTACAACGCCACTGATCCGGAATATGAGATCGAGGATCCCCAGCGGTTCTTGCTTGGCTATTATGTACAAGAAGAGCTGCTGCGCCGCTACGACAAGGGCGTATTCTCGCTCGCTGCCCGCGCCACCTGCCCGTTGATGTGGAGCCATTATGGCGACCAGCATCGCGGCCTGTGCATCGGCTATTCGGTGCCGCCGGCAGCTGTGTCGGATGTCCGCAAGATGCGCTATGGCGGGAGCCGGCTTGTCCAGGCCAGCGCAGTCGCCGCCATGCTCGGGGGCGACGACGCGGCGCGGCGGCGCGTTGATGACGACGTCCTGCTTCGCAAAGCCAAGCCCTGGATCTACGAGCGCGAATGGCGGCTGATCGGCCCGCGCGGCGAGCAGAATTCACCGCTTGAGCTCGAAGAGGTCGTCTTCGGCATCCGCTGCGCGCCGGCGGTGAAATACGGCGTCGTGCAAGCGCTGGCGCAGCGCAGTCGGGCTGTGCAATTTTTCGAGATTCGCGAGCAGCGCGAAAGCTTTGTGCTCGCCAGGCACAGGGTCGATGTCAGCGAGTTAACTTCGTCGCGTCCGCGGCGGTGCCGCGACATGGACGGCGTCTTCGACGCCTTCGCAGTCGAGGCCGATTCAGCCACGTCGGGCGGGGGTGGAACCGGCGAAGGATAGCGATTGTCGGCACGTTTGCTCCCCACCCCCCTCGCGATGATCGAGGGGCAAGCGGAGCTGCTCAGAAGCGGGCGTCCAATCAAGATGAACGAGTATCCGCTCTCGGGCGGTGCCAGGAGGACGTTGAGTGTCCGGCTCTGGGTCGCGCTGAAGAAGTACAGGGACGGCAGCTGCCGACCAACATACGCCATTCCAGTCCATCGGCGCGAATGACCGCTCATGTCGGAACTCGCCAACTGTTCATCTTGGTCGCATCTGGGCGTGGCAGCGAGTCCACAGGTTCTCATCACCGGCAGTTAAAACATCAAGAGACAAGACCGAGCGCGACGGAAAGGATCGGGTGCGTCGTTAAAGATGCGGTTACAAGGAGAGTACGATGATGAAACTAGGTTACTTCGCCGCCCTGAGTGCGGCTCTGGTGTTTGCCGGTTCGGCTCAGGCGCAGAGCGTTAACCAGCGCCAGGGACGTCAGCAGGAGCGCATCAACCAGGGCGTCGCGAGCGGCCACCTGACTGCCAGGGAAGCGGTGCGTGACGAACGCCAGCAGAGCCGCATCAATGCTACCGAAGCGCGCATGCGCGCCAACAACGATGGCCGCCTCAACGGCAATCAACGCGAGCGGCTCCAGAACCGGCAGAACCGGGCCAGCTCGCATATTTATCGCAGCAAGCACAACGGTCGCCACTACTAAGCGAATAGCGCGGGCCGGCAGTCGCGTACCCGCGCTCGGCCTTTTGCGAGGAGAACATCATGAAGAAGATTGTGTTGGCCGCGATCGCGGCTGGAGCAGCGTTGACGGCGGTTGCGGCGGCGGCGCCCGCACAGGCTCGCCAGGGCTGTGGCGTCGGCGGACATCGTGGCCCAGCCGGCCATTGCCGTCCCAATCGCGGGCGTGCGGTCGTTGCCCCGGTGGTGCGGATCGGGGTGTTTTACCCCGGGCGCGGCTACTGGGATGGCCGTCGTTACTATGCCCACCGCTATCGCTGGCATGGCGGTTGGCGGTATCGCTAGATCCTAATCGCTGCAGGGAGGCCCATCGGCTTTCCTGCAGCATCCCAACATCGACGCCGGTATGTTGCGCCGTTTAATCGAAAGCCATGTGCATGAACCTCTTAACCCGCATGATGCTTGGCCGAACCGCGGTGGCCCTATTGCTATTTGCGCCGGTCGCGGCATGCGCCAAGCCGACTGATCAGGCGGCGGCCTCTTCCCGCGAGACCAGCGGGAAGGCGGCTGGCTTGACGGCGGCGACCTTCGTGTCGCGACATGAAAAGAAGCTTATGGCTGGCGATACGGACGGCAACGGCAAGCTCAGCCGCGCCGAGTTCCTGGCCGCTGCCAAGTCCGGCAAGGGCGATCCCGCCAAGCGATTCGTCAAGCTCGACAAGAATGGCGATGCCACGATCGACAAGTCGGAGATCGACGCCATGCTGAACCGTCGCTTCAAACGCCTCGATACCAACGGCGACGGCCTCCTCAGCGCGAGTGAGCGAGAGGCGGTCCGCACCCGCAAAACACAGAATGCAGGCGACGCTTCGGAGCCCTGATTGTGGATCGACCGGGATGGGCATAGGGCAACTCGCGCTTGAGCGATCGGGATCAGGATCCAGACCTGGGGCTGGTCGAGCGCGTCGGACGCGGCGAACCCGCCGCGGCGCGGTTGCTCGTGGCCGCCAAGCTCCCCCGTGTCCTGGGTCTGGCGACGCGGATGCTTCGCGATACGAGCGAAGCCGAGGATGTGGCGCAAGAGGCGTTCGTTCGCGCCTGGCGCGGCGCTGGGGCCTGGCAGCCGGGTCGCGCGCGCTTCGACACCTGGCTCCACACCGTCGTGCTCAACCTGTGCCGCGATCGGCTGCGCCGGAAACGCGAGATCACCGGCGATTCCCTGCCGGAACCAGCCGATCCTTCTCCCGATGCGGAAGCCGGATTGCTCGAAGCGGAACGCGGCAGCGCGGTGGCGGACGCGATCGGCGCGCTGCCCGATCGGCAGCGCGAGGCGATCCTGCTGGTCCATTATCAGGATATGTCCGGCGCGGATGCGGCCTCGGCGCTGGACATCAGTATAGAGGCCCTGGAATCGTTATTGGCGCGAGGGCGACGCACTCTGCGCGCCAGACTTGCCGAACAGCAGGAGGCTTCGGATGCGTGAACTCATGACCCTTGCGCGGTTCCAGGAACTGGCGGATGCCTACGGCGGGGTCGTCGCACGGTGGCCTGAAGACTATCGCGATGCCGCAAGGGCGATGGCGTCACAGAGTGCCGCCCGCGACATCCTCGAGAACGCGTCCGCGCTGGATGACGCGCTCGATACATGGCGCGTGCCATCGCCTCCTTCGCTGCTTCGGGACCAGGTGATCGCCGCCGCACCAGCGCCGGTAGACAGGTTCATGACGCGTGCGCGACTCTGGTGGTCGGGTGTCGGCATCGCCGCCGCGCTTGCGGGTGCGACCGCCGGAACTGCCGCAGTCGCGATCGCCACACCGACCGACGCCACGTCGGACAGCGGCACGTCGTTCGGAGATGTTGCGGGATCGGAGACCTGATCGATGAGCAAGCTTCGCGTCGCCCTGATTGTGTCGGTCATCCTGAACCTGTTCCTCGCCAGTGCGCTGGTGGCAGGGATCATCTCGGTTCAATCGGGCGGTCGCATGATCAACGCAGGATCGCTGCGGATCGTCGGCGCGGAGCTACCTGTGGCCGAGAGGCGGCCTTTCCGGCAGGCGTTGCGGCAGGCGCGGCGAGCGATGCGTTCGACCATCATTGCGTCGCGCAAAGACAAGACGACAGCGGCCACGCTGCTGCGCCAGCCGACGATCGATCAGGCCGCGATCATCGCCGCGCTCGACCGCGCGAGCACGGCCGACCGCGCGGTGCGGGCAGCGGTGGAGCGACGCGCCGTCGCCTATGCCGCGACCCTGCCGCAGGCGGACCGGGCAAAGCTCGCCGACGCGATCGAGCGCCGTGCTAACCGGGCTCGCCCGGCGACGGATTGATCGCCGCGACGGAAATCCTGCGCTCATGCGTTGAAGCGGTAGTGGATCACCATCGAGGTACGACCATTGCCCGCCCAACCCCCTTCCCTCTCACTTGCCGCGATCGCGCTCAACCGCTTCGGACTGGGTGCGCGGGCCGATGATGAGGCACCCGCCGACCCGCAGCGCTGGCTGGTGGATCAGTTCACTCGCTTCGAGGTACGCCCGACCGGGTTCGCGGCACTCGCCGACGCGGGCACGGTCGTCAAACGCTACCGCGACGAGCGGCAAGCGAGCCGCCGCATGGCCAAACAAGACGGCGCTACCGAGGCCAACGCGGACCTGAAAGCCGGCCGGCAGGATTTTCGCCAGGACGTGCAGGCGCTTTACCGGGACGGAGTGCAGGCCCGTGCCGACAGCGCCCTGACGACAGATGCGCCGTTCGTCGAGCGGATGGTCCATTTCTGGTCTAACCACTTCTGCATTTCCGCCGACAATGCGCGGGTGACCGCTTTCGCAGCCGCGTTCGAGCGTGATGCGATCCGCCCGCATGTGCTGGGCAGCTTCAGCGACATGCTGATGGCGGTCGAACGACATCCGGCGATGCTGATCTACCTTAACCAGTTCCAGTCGATCGGCCCCGACAGCCGGGCCGCCGCGCGCAATCCCGACCGGAAGCGCGGGCTGAACGAGAATCTCGCGCGTGAGATCATGGAATTGCACACGTTGGGGGTACGCTCGGGCTATACCCAAGCGGACGTCACAGAGTTTGCGCGGGCGCTGACCGGCTGGACCGTCGACGGTCTGGGCGGTGGTCGGGACGGCAATCCCAACAATTTCGCCTTCCGTCCCGGTCAGCACGAGCCAGGCGTGCGGACGATCCTCGGCACCCGCTACGCGCCGGACGGGGAGGCGCAGGCACGCGCCGTGCTGATGGATTTCGCGCAAGGCCCCGCGACGGCGACGCACATCGCTACCAAGCTCGCGCGCCATTTCGCAGGGGACGAACCGCCTCCCGCGATGATCGCACGGTTGGCCGACAGCTTCACTCGCAGCAAGGGCGATCTGCCGACGGTCTACCGCACGCTTGTCGCCTCGCCCGAGGGTTGGGTACCGACGCCGACCAAGTTCAAGACGCCGTGGGAATGGACGATCTCGTCGCTCCGTGGCCTTGGTCACCGGCAGATCGGCAATATCCAGATCGCCGCGCTTCAGACCCAGCTTGGTCAGCGGGTGTGGAAGCCCGGTGCGCCGGCTGGCTGGGATGATGTGGCGGCAAGCTGGGCCGGATCCGACGCACTCATGCGCCGGGTAGAGATCGCGCAACGGCTCGCCGCTCCCCTTGGCGAGCGCGTCGATGCGCGCGTTCTCGCGCCCCGGATCATGCCGGCATCGCTTAGTGCGGCGACCGCCGACCAGATCGCCAGATCCGAGAGCCGCGCCGGCGCGATCGCACTGATGCTGGTCTCGCCCGATTTCCTGAGGAGATGATCCGATGATCGATCGCCGCCACTTTCTGGCCGAAGCCGCCATCGGTGCCGGAGCAGTGTTCGTAGCCCCCGGCGTGGCGCTCGCCACCGTGCCGACCGAGCGCCGCTTCGTGTTCATCATCCAGCGTGGCGCCGCGGATGGCCTTGACATCGTTCGTCCAACCGGCGACCCGGCGTTTGCCGGCCTTCGCGGCGGCCTGATCGGCGACGCGGCAGGTACCAAGCTCGACGCCATGTTCACGCTGCACCCCGCGCTTGTCGAAGTCGGCAAGATGTATGGGCAAGGCCAGGCCCTGTTCGTTCATGCGATCGCCTCGCCCTACCGTGACCGCTCGCACTTCGACGGACAGAACGTTCTCGAGACCGGCGGCGCGCAGCCCTATGTATTACGCGATGGCTGGCTCAACCGGCTGGTGACCATGCTGCCGCGCGCCGGCGACGAAGCGATCGCGATCGCCGCCACCGTGCCGACCGCTCTGCGCGGATCGGTTCAGGTCGCCTCGTTCGCGCCATCGGCGCTGCCCCATGCGGCGGACGACCTGATGACGCGTGTGACCGCGCTCTACGATGCCGATCCACAGCTGCACCCGGCCTGGTCCGCAGCACTCGAAACCAAAGGTCTCGCCGCCGATGCTGCCGCGGGGCAGGATCCGGCGAGCCTCGGCCGGCTTACCGCCAGCTTCCTGACGAAGCCGAACGGTCCACGTATCGCGATGCTCGAGACCTTGGGCTGGGACACGCACAACGCGCAACAGGGCCGCCTCTCCAACCAGCTCAAGAACCTCGACGCGATGCTCGCGGCGATGCGCGACAGGCTTGGCCCGGCATGGGCCAACACCACCGTCCTGGTCGCAACCGAATTCGGCCGTACCGCCGCCGTCAACGGCACCGGCGGCACCGATCATGGCACCGCATCGGTCGCGATGCTGGTCGGAGGCGCGGTCAAGGGCGGCCGTGTGCTGGCGGACTGGCCGGGCCTCGCGCCGGGCAAGCTCTACCAGTCGCGCGATCTGCGACCGACCACAAGGCTGGACGCGCTCATCGCCGGCGCGGCCGCCGATAGCCTTGCTCTTGATCCCGCACGCGTAAGCCGCAGCCTATTCGCGCAGGTGACGAGCGCCACACCACTGTCCGAGCTGATCGAAGCCCGATCCGGCGAGTGATCTAATACAGGCCGTAGCGCAGCACGAGCAGGCCAGACAGGGTCACCACCATGATGACCACCAGCGGCAGCCCTGTCCGGGTGTAATCCGCAAATCGATAATCACCCGCCGACATGATCAGCATGTTGGTCTGGTAAGCGACCGGCGTCGCGTAACATAGGTTGCAGCCGAACAAGACGGCCAGGACCAGCGGTTCGACAGGGATATTCAGCTGATGTCCCAGGCTGAAGGCGATCGGCGTTCCCACGGCGGCGGCTGTAGTGTTGGAGGCAAAGTTCGTAAGCACCGTCACGAACAGCATCACCGCTGCGAGCACGCCCGCCGCCGGCAGGAACTGCAATCCCATGGCCATCAGTTCACTCAGCCACGTGGCCGCCCCGCTTTCCAGCACCACGCGGCCGATCGCGATGCTCGCGGCGACTAGAACCACCACCTTGGCCGACAGCGCCCGGCCGATCCGATCGAAACGGACGCAGCCGGTGACGAGCATGGCGATCGCGCCGCCCAGCGCGGAGATTGCTATTGGAACTAGCCCGATGCTGGCAGGCACCACTGCGCATGCCATGATCGCAAGCGCCAGCGGTGCCTTGACCGTGCGAGGCAGCTCCTTCGCCCCTTCCAGAACTAGCATGTTCTCGGCAAGTGACATGCGCTCGATGCTACCGAGCGCTCCGGCGACAAGTAGAATGTCGCCCTCGCCGAAAGGCTCATCGATCACGACATCGTCTTCCGGTTTCGTCAGCCAGGAACGGCGTACCCGGTGCACACCGAGGATGGCGACATTGTACAGCTCGGCGACGCTGGCAGAAGCTATCCCCTTGCCAACAAGACCAGAGTCCTTCGTCATCGCCAGCTCGGCGACGGTGAGGTCTTCGCCGGTACTGGCATAGCTCGCTCGCAGGCGGTCCATCAGCCACACCGGAGCCGCAGTGGCCCCGAGGATGCGCATAGTCTCTTCCAGATCCGCGTGCGTCGCCCGCACCAAGAGCCGACCGCTCAATCCGGCGCTACCAAGCATCTCGACGCCGGTCGGTAGCCGGGCGGCCACGAGTTCCGGAGAAAGGCCGTGCGACATCGCGTTGTCGCGAAGGCGAAGTACGGCGGAGAAGCGTCGGGGCTCGTGTCCCGCCTCGACTGAATTGTCGGGGAGCAGCCGCGGCATGACCAGCCAAATGAACGGCAAGGCGATGAGAGCGGCCAGCAGCACGATAGGCGTGAAGTGGAACACGGTCATTGGCGGCATACCGAGATCGCCTGCGATCGACACGACCAACAGGTTGGTCGACGTGCCAATCGTCGTCGACATGCCTCCGATTAACACCGCACTGTTGACCGGGATTAGCGTCCTCGAAGCTGGCATCCCGCCGTTCGCCGCGATTGCTGCCATGACCGGCAGTAGCAGGACAAGCACTGGTGTATCGTTGACCATCATGCTCATGCCGAACGCGAGCAGCAGGGTCACCAGCAATCCAATCTGGCGGTTGAAGCGCCAGACCCGTATTAGCACGCGCGAGACCGGTTCCAGCGCGCCGGTGGTTACGAGACCGCGCCCGAGCACCATCAGTGCGCAGATCGTGACCAGGGCGTAGTGACCAAACCCTTCGAACGCCAGCTTGAGCCCGTCGATAGGTGCCTGTCCCGGCAAAGGAAACAGATAGAGACCCAAGGCAATCGCGGTAATCGTCAGCAACGAGATGATCTCGACCCGTGCTCGCCCGGACACGAAGCCGTAGAACATCGCCGCCGTCAGCAGCATCGCGCCGAGGGCATGAGGTTGAGGCGCGGTAAGCATGATGGACGCGGAAAGCCTTATACTGGGTCAGTTGCCTGAACTAGCGCAGTGCCGCATCCTCACCAATGACGCTGTTCCACCATCAGCCACCGGCTAAGAAGGGATTGCGCGGCTTAACCTTCCGCGGGTGCGCCGACAGCCACGCCGACCAGGCAGATGATACCGATAACGACGAATCCGATGATGTTCGCGGCCAACGGTTGCGAACCCGGATCGACCGTGAATGTCTTGAGCGAGAACTCCGCCAGCAGCTTGAGGTAGTAGGCAACCGACACAGCGTAGGCGAGCGCCAGCACGCCTTGCATGACACGGGCCAGTCACGCGACCGGGTCGTTGAAGCGTACCGCCGCGAGGTGGTTCTCGACGTGGATGATGTTGAAGCGGATCACCGCTCCTGCGGCGTACGCGATGGCGAGCAGAACGGCCATCGCATCCAGTGCTGCGCCGCCGAACTCCCGCGCCAGCAGCGGCCCGCAGATCAGGAAGCCGGAGCCAATGATCGATGCCAGCGGCGTGATTGTGGCATGCCAGCCATCGGACCGCGCGAACTTGCCGAAAGTTAGCGCGACGGTGACCAGTAGGGCTCCGATCAGGGCGACGGTGACAATCATGCGGTTCCTCCCAGCCAGGCGTTGCCGTCGCGGAGACGGCGCTTGTAGTCCGGCTCGGCCAAGGCACGAAGCAGGTCGTCGGCCCGCGTCAGAACTGCCTGACGGCAAGCGCCTTCCAGAGCGACCTCGGCCAAGGCGCGAAATTCGCGCGTTTGGCGGGCCAGCGTCTCGACGCGACCCGGATCGTCACAACTGAGCGCCACATCGCCCAGCGCATTGAGGAAGCGCTTGCCCGCGATCATGTCGGCGCTTGCGTATTGCGCAAGCGCGCCGAAAGCACGGTTGATGAAGCCGTCGAACGTTGTTGGATGCGCGATCACCCGCAATGTCTCGTCATCATCGGCGCGCAGGCGAGACGGCAAGTCACGCCGGGCAAGGTCCGCCAGAGCTGCGCCCAGCCAGTCGAGGCAGCTGTTGGCGGTGAAGGGATCATTGACCCCCGGTGACAGCGCGCGCGCCGCGATCTCGACCAGTTCGTCGATCAGGAAGCGCAGATCCTACAGCGCCGTGCGGCGCGAGCCGATCGCAAAAGCCGCACGCAATGCCTTGGCCGCATCCTCGTCGCAGCGCTCGGCCGGCCAGGCTTCCAGCAGCACACTGCCTTTGTGCGTGAAGTCACCCGATTGGTATTGCAGGCGGATCACGAGATCGTGGTGCCGCGCAGCTTCCAGCAACGTCTTCTCGTCGATCAGCTGGATGTATCCGGTGTCCTTTGCACGCACCGGCGCCCGTCGTTCGTAATCGGCGGCGGTGGCATTGACGCGGAAAGCCGATGGAATGCGCGGGTCGTCGGCCCGTTCGACGAGCGGCACGCCCACGAACACCGGAAAACGGCTGTCGATCTCTTCGATCAGGCGATCGCCGATCCGCTCGATTACGTTGTTGATGTGGATCCGCATCGGCACGTGGTGGATGAAGAAGATCAGCACCGCGATCGAACATAGAACCAGGATCAGCGCGATCAGCAGTGCAAGCTGTGGCACGAAGGCGGGCGCGCCGGCGCCGCTCTCCCCGGCCGAGCGGATCGTGCGAAGCACCACCAGTGAATAGACGAAGGTGGCGATGAAGGTGCCCAACGTGACCTGGTTGCCGCGATCGGACATGAAGTTGCTGAGCAAGCGCGGGCCATATTGCCCCGAGGCGTAGACCACGGCGGCGATCGTCACCGAGAAGGTCGTACCTGCCACGCCAATCATCGATCCGCCGATCGAGGACAACAGGCTGCGCGCGCCGTCCGGCCGGGCGGCATAGAGCCAGCGAAATCGGTCCATCCAGGTCGTACCGAAATGGCTGTCGACATAGACCATCGCCAAGGCCAGCAGCAGTGCGCCCACGGCCATGACGGTAGGTACGAACCAGTAACTTTCGCGCAAATCGTTCGACAATCGCAGCAGGTGGGCTCTCATGCTTTCTTCTTCGCATCAGCAGCGGTAAGCCGTTCCAGCATGCGCTTGATCGTTCCGCCTTGCACGATCACCGAAAACAATACGACGACATAGGTGGCGGAAAGGATGACTGAGCGCGCCGGGCCGTCCGGCAGACCAAGCGCCAATGCTATCGAGATTCCGCCGCGTAGGCCGCCCCAGATCAGCGTCACCGGTGCGACGAGGCCATAGCGATGGTTCGGCCGGATCGCTCGCATAGGCAACAGCACCGACACCGATCGCGAAGCGAGCGCCAGTGGGATCGCGCCCGCTCCGAGCAGAAATAGCCGGGGGTCGCTCGTGATAGTCACGACCTCCAGCCCGATCAGCAGAAACAGCACGGTATTGAGGATGTCGTCGATCAGATCCCAGAACTTGTGCAGATAATCGCGCGTGGTGTCGCTCATCGCGTGGGCGACGCCGGCATTGCCGATGATCAGCCCGGCCACCGCCATGGCCACGGGACCGCTGACGTGCAGGGGCCTTGCAATGGCATAGCCGCCCATGACCACGGCAAGGCTGATCAGCACCTCCACCTTGTAGTCGTCAATCGAGCGCATCATCCGAAACGCGATCCAGCCGATCGCCAGGCCCAATAGGATGCCACCGCCCGCCTCGACCGCGAACAGCTGCGCCGCATGCGAGATCGTCAGCCCCTGACCCGAAATGGCCGAGGCGAGCAAGATCGTGAAGATCACGACCCCTACGCCATCGTTGAACAGGCTTTCGCCAGCGACCGTCGCTTCGAGCCTTGGCGAGACGTCGGCCCGTTTCAGCACGCCCATCACCGACACCGGATCGGTCGGGCTGATGAGTGCACCGAACACGAAGCACCAGATGGCGGGGAACTCGAAGCCAACAAGCCGTGTCAGCAGCCAGAACCCGCCGCCCACCAGTGCCGTGGACAAGGCCACGCCGATCGTGCTGAGCACGATGATGGGCCAGCGTCCGCGGCGCAACTCGCCCCAGTCCACATGTAGCGCGCCCGCGAACAGCAGGAACGACAGCATGCCGTCCATGAGCGTGGTGTGAAAGTCGATCCCGGCGATGAACCGCACAATATCGTGAGCGAAGTCTGCGCCCGGCAGTAAGCGGTCGATCGCGACGACGACCAGAGACGCGATCGCGCCCATGACGGTCAGACCAATTGACGATGGTAGCCCGAGGAAGCGGAAATTTACATACCCCAGCGCGGCGGCAAGAACGATCAAGATCGCCGCCGCATCGAAGGAACTGAGCGTTACTCCGCCGATCACGGCGTCGTACCATTTGACAGCGTAAAGCGTTGTCTTGCGCGAGGCGCGGGTCGCGGGGCTATGCCTTGCGACTTCAGCAAGGCGGCCACTGCTTTCGCTCGTCTTTGTGCCAGGTTGGGCCTTGCTGAAGGCACGATCACCTCACGCTTGATCTCCAAGCTAACCAGAAGCAAGAACACGGCCATGGCCCCATCATTGATCCGATGTCCGAGGGAGAGCGGGCCGATACCTGTGTGCCACATCGCGTCGTAGCTCAGCCCGATCGCCGAATTGGCGACGATCAGCGCTACAACGGCGGCCACTATCAGCACGATACCGGCCGACGACTGTGCCTCAAGAGATCGAGGGATCGCGGTTTGGCGCGCATGGTTGCGGGTCATGATGGTACCTTTGGGTTAGCGTGTTGTCGCTGGCGGCCCGACCAACGCAAAAACCTGCCCTTCCTGACGATTGTAGGACGGACACCCAAGCGGTTCTATCGCACCCAGCGTAGTAGACCGCAACCTCGCTCGGGGGCAGAGATTAGACGTCTGTAGCTTTCCTAGCTGATAGCGTTTGGCTGGCTTAAAGTCGGCCACGGCAACGAACGCCGGCGAGGAGAGCCATTAGCAGGTTGCCGCATGCCAAGAAGCCTAGTTCTTGACTGGCGTAGATCACTGGCCGCGGCTTGCCGACAAAAGACACCATTTACAGCGAAGAAGCAGGCCGCCCGCCCCATGCCCGATTGCCGCTAAGCGGCTAGCCGATTTCTGGATTCAGATCCGTGCGTTCCTATAGCTTGGTGAGTGCCCCCTGATATTACCTGATCGTCAACTTTGCCTGACGATCGCGCGATAAAGGTGGGTGTCAGCCAAGGAGTAATATAGCCAGATCTCATTCCCGACCGTCACCACAGACGCTGCGAACGCGATATCGGTGGCGGTTCGCTCAAGCGAGGGCGGCGGCGTGATGAGCGGTTCGACGCAGCGTCCGACGACTTTGGTGTATTCGGCATCGAACGCGATCCAGCCGATACGCCAGCGCGCGTCGTGGGTAGCGCCGTTATAGAACATCACCGGGCGGTCCTTGTCGGTGGTGAGCAGCGGACCAGTCGATAGGTGCCAGCTATCCCAACTGTCGGGACGCGGCGCAAATGGGTCGTTCTTGTCGACCCACGGGCCGGCGTCGTGGTCGCTGACCGCAAGTCCCACCAGCGACTTTTCTTCCCTTGCGAACTCGTAGAACAGGCGCCATCCGCCGCTCCTGGTACGGTCGACTGTCGCTTCCTTGATATTGCCCTGAGTGGGCGTGTTTTGCATGGCCACGCCCTGCTTCTCCAGCCGGTCGATCGATGGGCCGGTGGCGTACAGCATCTCGCCGTGCGTCCGCGTTGCATCCACGCCTGTGTAGTAAATGACGACGCTACCGTCGGCGCGGAAAACAGGAGTCGGATCCTCGCATCCGCCGACGTCGTCCGGCCCAGGTCCGGGGGACAGCACCGGCATGTCTGTTGCGGTGAAGCACAGGCCATCGCTGCTGGTTGCATACCAGATCGTGCCGGTGTCGCCCGTCTCATCGGGGCGGGGCACGGCGCGGACCAGCATGGCATAGCTGCCATCTTCCTGACGCCAGACATAGGGGCTCATGAGGTCACGCCGCGAAACCGCCTCGTTGCCGACCATGGTAAGCGGGTCGATCTGCTCGACGTTAAAATCCAACAACACCGTCATGCGCCCTGCGCGACGGTGAGCGACAGCGCTCCGTCGATCGTGACTGTTGTGCCGGTGATGTAGTCGGCTGCGGGCGAGAGCAGGAAATTGACCAGCGCTGCCACCTCGTCAGGTCGCCCCGCACGCTTCCACGGAATTGCCATCTCCTTGCTCGCGAGTTCCGCTGCATCGTCCAGCGCGCTTTGGTTCATCGGCGTCAGGATCATGCCGGGCGCAACACCGTTGACGGCGATCCCTTTGGGCGCGAGTTCGAGCGCCAGCGTCGCGGTGAGTTGCGACAGGCCGCCCTTTGCGGAGTCATAATCGACGCCGCCGGGCCGCGGTGCACGCTCATGGATCGACGAGATGTTGACGATCCGGCCCTTCATCGTTTTGGCTTCCAGCCTCCGCACCATGGCGCGGCACGTGAGAAACGGGCCATAAAGGTCGGATCGAATGACGCGGTCGAACTGCGCCAGCTCCATGTCGACCAGCAGCACGCCGCTCATGTTCAGCCCGGCGGAATTGACCAGCAGGCTGACGGTGCCGAACGCCTTTTCGGCAGCATCGAACAGGGCGGTCACGGCCGCCTCGTCGCCAACATCGGTCTGCACGGCGATTGCCCGGGACGCATCGCCGATGGAATCGCACACGTGCTGTGCTGCGGCCGAGTCCCTGAAATACGTGATGATGACGCGCGCTCCGGCGTCGCCGAGCGCCTTGGCACAGGCAGCGCCTATTCCTGATTCGCCACCAGTGACGATGGCTATGGCATTATCGAACATCGACTCGCCTCCGGAGAAATCTGGATCAATCGATCTGCTTGATGAGCGTCGGGAAGCTGTCCCGCAACAGCGCGGACACAATGCGGCTCGACTTCCTCATTTAGGCTGATGCAGAGTGATGAGGGAATGTCCATTTCTGACGCAAGCCGACTTTTAAAAGCCAATTCGGGAAGGACGGCTTTGTCGCAATGCGCGGTGAAATGGCCCCTCGCCGGAGGCGAGGAGCCAACGGGTTAGATTTCGGTATTCTCGGCAAGTGCAAGCGCGTCTTCCACGTCGATGCCGAGATAGCGCACTGTGTTCTCGATCTTGCTATGACCGAGAAGGATCTGGACGGCACGAAGGTTGCCGGTCGCCCTGTAAATGATCGATGCCTTCGTTCGGCGAAGTGAGTGCGTGCCATACTCGCTTCGCATCAGACCGACCCCCGTCACCCATTCATCGACAAGCCGGGCATACTGTCGGGTGCTGAGATGACCGTTATGATCAACCCGGCTTGGAAAGACATAGTCGTCCACTGTACCGCCCCGCCGTTCCAGCCACGCCAGCAGGCTAGCCCGCGCGTCTGAGAGCAATTCAAACTGGACCGGCCTACCGGTTTCTGTTGCATGACGATCGCACGCGTTCGGATCTGCCCGCCGCTAACAAGGTCGCGGATCTTCATCTGCACCAGGTCGCAGCCTCGGAGCTTGCTGTCGATCGCTAGATCGAAAAGCGCGCGATCTCGCAAGCGGCACCGCTGATTGAGGTAAAAGCGGATCTCCCAAATCTGCTTCGGCTTCAGCGCGCGCTTTGCGCCGATGGTCCTCCCGGCATTCCAGACTTGGCGCTTGGTGGCAGTGGGTTCGGTCTCAGGCATCTCCATGATCATTCTCCGATGGCCAGAGTGGCCGTTCGAAGAACGCTTCGGCGCTCGATAAGCAGGGATGCACCTAGGCCCCTGCCACCAGATCAAGCCATTTATCGATTGATCACCAATGGCCGCTGTTGGCGAAAGCGGTCTTCCTCACTATCGCGGCTCGGAGATTTAGCGCCACGCTATTCTGCTTTAGAAGTAACCCGAGAGCGAATATGTTGGAGCCCTGCCTTTTCGCAGCTCACAAAACCAGAAACTCGAAGTCGCCGTGGAATACCGATATTTGCCGCTGTGAAACCGATACGGTCCTGAAGCTTTGGTGCGGCAGCGAAACCTGCATTTCGGGAGACCGCGCTTGGCGGATAACATAAAACGATCCGAAATAGATTCCAACCGCAAATCTTCTAAAACATTGGAACTCGTCAAGCGAAGGCCCCGTCAGGTTATCGCCATTGGTGGGTTGCTGGCGACAACCGCAGGCTTGTTCCTTTACGCCGGTGGTTTCCTCAACACGGAGCGATTGAGCGGCACCCGGATAACTGACCAACTCGAGGCCAGTGGTGGCGGGCCGCATGCTGGATTTCGCCGAGCCCATGCAAAGGGCATATGCGTTGCGGGCTCATTCGTGGGCAGCGCAGCGGGGCGTGCCCTTTCAACAGCCGTCGTATTTCAGGGTGCCAAAGTTCCTGTCACTGGTAGGTTCGCCGTTGGCAGCCCGGACCCCTACGGCAAGGACACCGAAGCTGGCGTGCGCAGCATGGCCTTGCGGCTTCAACCTGCCGGCGCGCAGGAATGGCGTATGGCGATCAACGATACGCCGGGCCTTGCGGTGTCGACGCCTCAGGCTTTTTACGAAAATGCAGTCGCCTCTGCGCCCGATCCCGCTACCGGCAAGCCCGATCCTGAAAAGATGAAGGCATTTCTTGCGAGGCATCCCGAAACGGTCGCCTTTAAGGCGCGGATGATGGCAAAGCCCATGGCGTCCGGTTTTGCCAATGACAGCTACAACAGCATCAACGGCTTCCTGTTTGTCGGACCCGATGGCAAGCGCCGCCTCGTCCGCTGGTCGATGCAGGCAACAGATCCCTTCGAAACGTTTTCGCCCGACATGCGCAAGGGACGAGCGGCAAACTATATGTTCGAAGATCTTCTCGTCCGCGTCGCAAGGGCGCCGATCAAATGGCATCTGATTGCTACCATCGCCGAACCCGGCGATCCCAACAGAGCCGCCGAACTTTGGCCGGACAACAGGAGGAAAGTCGATATGGGCGAACTGGTTATCGACCATGTCGAATCTGAGACGACCGGCAATTGTCAGGACATCAATTTTGACCCGCTGGTGTTGCCAGCAGGCATCGAGCCGTCCGATGATCCCATTCCGTTCGCTCGATCGGCGGTCTATGCCGAAAGCTTCAGACGCCGCGCGGGCGAACGAAAGCCACCGAGTGCCGTGTCTGGCCAGTCTACAGGAGCGGGGCGATGAACCAAGTCGTCGCGCGTTTCCCTCTTCTATCCCGCGTCCTGCACTGGGTGATGGCTACGCTGATCCTTGTCATGCTGTTCATCGGCATCGGCATGGTGAGCACAACGTCGCCCCGCTATCATATGTTGCTCTCGATCCATCGCAGCATCGGGATCGTTATTCTGATCCTGGTGGCGGCGCGCCTGATCAACCGACTGCTCAATCCGCCTCCTGCACTCCCCGCTGACCTTCCTGGCTGGCAGAAGCTGCTGGCCAAGGCGTCGCATTGGCTGCTCTACGGCCTGATGTTTGCGCTGCCGATCATCGGCTGGGCCATGTTGTCGGCCGGCGGCTATCCGATCGAGATTTTCGGCTCTGTCGATCTGCCGCCGATCCTGCATCACGATCTTGCCCTGTTTGCTGGCTTGCGGTTTGCGCATACGGTGCTGGCCATACTGCTCTTCGCGACCTTTCTGGCACATCTGGGAGCAGCGCTGTTCCATGGCCTTATCCGACAGGATGGCGTGCTGAAAAGTATGACCTGACAGACGATTTGCGGCCGATTAAGCGAGACGACCTGGCATTCGCTTTACCACTTTCACCAGAAGTCTAGGGTCGGCATGATGAATTTCTTAAAGGGAAACCGCATGCGTAAAATCGTCCTGGCTGCGCTTTTGCTGGCTTCGCCTGCGCTGGCGATCGACCCGCCTTCGGGATCGCCCCCCGGCATCGTGCCAGCCGTCGCGATGAACGACCGTCCCGCAGACGCTATCGCCCTCGACCCGAGCAGGAGGCCGGTCGAAATACTCAAATTCCTTGGCCTGCGGCGTGGCGATCGAGTCCTCGATGTCATGACCGGCGGCGGCTATTATGCCGAGATCATGGGCAATGCCGTCGGCAGCTATGGCACGGTGTTGGCGATGGAGCCTCCGGGCTTCTTTGACGACAAGTCGCGCGCCGCATTCTCCATGCTTGTCAAGCGCGTGCCCAACGTCACGTTGCTCGCAATCCTGCCGACCGAGCTTGATCCGCCAGCCAACAGCATCGATTTCACGTTGATGCACCTCGTCTATCACGACACCTATTGGGTGAGCGACAAGTACAAGTTCCCGAAGATGGATCCGGCAGCGTTCCTGAAGCGCCTTTACGATGCGACCAAACCAGGAGGCATCGTCGGCGTCGTCGATCATGCGGCGTCAGCCGGCGGCGACACGAGGGCCGTAGTTGAAAAGCTGCATCGGATCGATCCGGACATCGTCAAGGCGGATTTCGCGCGCGCCGGTTTCACGCTCGAAGCGGAAAGTGACTTGCTGCATGTTGCAGCCGATGATCATTCAAAATCGGCTTTCGATCCTGCAGTGAAGGGCAAGACCGATCGATTTGTCATGCGGTTCCGTAAGCCCGCCTAAAGCCACGTGGCTGTTCGCTCTTGTTCGACCGGTGACGCCGACATGCCATCTCAGCGCGTGCAGCAGCCATCGTCAGGTGCTCAAGAAGCGTAGTGCAACCCCGTTCATGCAATAGCGCAAGCCGGTCGGCTTTGGTCCATCTTCGAAGACATGGCCGAGATGGCCGACACAGCGCGCGCAATGCACTTCCGTTCGGGTCATCAAGAGATCATTGTCGGTATGCGTCGCCACCGCGCGCGGCAGGTGATCATAGAAGCTGGGCCAGCCGGTGCCGCTGTCAAACTTGGTCGTCGACGCAAACAGCGGCAGCGCACAGCCGGCGCAGACGAACCGGCCCTTTCGATGCTCGTCGTTGAGCGGACTTGAATAGGGGCGCTCGGTGCTCGCTTGGCGCAGGACGGCATAGGCCTGCGGCGACAGCCGTTTGCGCCATTCGGCATCGGTGAGGTTGAACGCTGCCTGGGTGGCGGCAGCCGCAGATGAGGGCCCTGTATCGATTACCCGCCAAGCGACGGCGCCAAGCGCAGCGGTGCCGCACAGAGCGAGGAAGCGGCGACGATCGGGGGTGGCAGGCAAATCGGTCATACCCAAGATACGCGCCAGCCCGCCAATCGGTTACACATATACCTGCATCATTTGTAACCGACCGACCACTCCAACCGTATAGGAGGAAAGAACCCCAGGAGTTGCGATCATGCCCCGTCTCGCCCCCCTAGCTGCCGCGCTTCTTGCCGGCGGTGTGATGTTTGCCGTGATGAGCCCAGGTCTGGCGGCCGAGCAGGTCGTCCTGGCGCCAGCCGCTACGTTGACTGAACCCGTCACCGGCCACAAAGAAACCGCCATCTTTGCCGGCGGTTGCTTCTGGGGTGTCGAGGGTGTCTTCTCCCATGTAAAGGGCGTGATTAGCGCGACCTCCGGCTATGCCGGCGGCAAGGCATCAACCGCAGACTATGAAACCGTTTCGTCCGGGACCACCGGCCATGCGGAGTCGGTGAAAGTGGTATTCGATCCCGCCGTGGTGAATTATGCCGATCTGCTGCGGATCTATTTTTCCGTCGTGGCCGATCCTACCCTGGTCAACCGGCAGGGCCCGGATTCCGGCACGCAATATCGCTCGGCCCTGTTCTCGGAGAGCCCTGCGCAGGAGAAGGTCGCTCGCGCCTATATCGCACAACTGACCGCCGCCCATGTCTATAACCGGCCGATCGCGACCCGGATCGAGACCGGACGGCCCTTCTTCGCTGCCGAGGCATATCATCAGGATTTCATGGCCCGCAACCCGACCTACCCATATATCGTCTATAACGACCGCCCCAAGGTTGAGGCGCTCAAGCGGCTGTTTCCTAATAGTTGGAAGGCCTGAGTGGAGGACAGTGCGCACTCAAGGCTGGTCCGAAAGCTCCCAGTGCGCTAGCCATACGTGAACAATGTGGGAGAGCGATTTGGCCTTCACCCTCTATGCGGCGACGGTCCCGTCCTGCCTGCAGATCCTGAGTTCCGTGGAACGCCTCGTCGCCAAAGCGGAGGCATTTTGCACGGAAAGGGGATTGTCGCCCGAGGCGCTGATTGACGCGCGCCTGGCTGAGGACATGCAGCCCTTCGCCTATCAGGTGAAATCGACTTCAGTCCATTCGATCGGAGCGTTCGAGGGTGTACGCAAAGGCAAATTCTCCCCCGATACCTCGCCGCTGCCGACCAGCTTCGAAGAGCTGCATGCGCGGGTGACGGACACCGTCACAAGCCTTAAAGCGATTGACCCTGAGGAGATAGAAAGCTTCATCGGTCGCGACATGCGCTTCACGTTCGGCAGCAGCCATATCGATTTTCTGGCGGAGGACTTCCTCCTGTCCTTCTCCCAGCCAAACTTCTATTTCCATGCAACGACGGCCTACGACATTCTGCGGATGAAGGGGCTGGAGATCGGCAAGCGTGACTTTAACGGAAGGGTGCGCAAGAAGCCGTAGGTCTGACCCTCCATCAAGGCAGTAGGCTAGATGCCTGCATACCATTGGTAGTCGGCTGAATCCTCCCAATATCCACCTTTGCCCGCTCCTACTTTGGCGAGGTCATCGACCAGTTCTACCTGCATAACATATTTCGCCTGCTTGTAGCCGAGTTGCCGTTCGACCCGCAGGCGAAGCGGCGCCCCGTGGCCCACATCAAGCAGCTGGTCGTTCATGCCCCAGGCCAGAATGGTCTGAGGATGATAGGCGTCGATCAGGTCGATGCTCTCATAATAGGGATCGCCGTCGAAATCGTCCGCGCAATGGAACACGACGTAGCGCGCGGCCGGCAACGGACTCGCCGCGTCCATCAGCAACTTCAACGGCAATCCCGTCCATTTGCCGATCGCGCTCCAGCCCTCGACACAGTCATGCCGCGTGATCTGGGTTCGGGCCGGCATGGCCCGGACCTGCGCCAGCGACAAGGACAGCGGGCGTCGAATGAGGCCATCGACGGCAAGCTTCCAATCGGCAAAGCGCCGGTCGGCATGGGCCCGATACGCCTCGCTCGCGGGCATGCTGTTGCCGTTCACCCGGAAGTTGGGCGACATGTCGGACGCGGCATATTCGCGGGCAAGCGCGTGGCGATCGGTCACCAGCCGCTGGGCGCGGCGTGTCAGCCCTTCGCCAGCGCCCAGAATATGTTTGACGGTTGGAGAGGCGACGATGCGGTCGCACCCGCCGAGCAGCAGGCTGCCGGCACCCACCCCGATCGATCCGATGAGCTTGCGCCGTGTAAGGATGGTCATTGCGCTTTCTCCCTTGGTAGGCGGTACCAGCCAGTGACCATCGAGCGCAGTTCATTCACCGGACCAGCGAGTACGACCATCAGAAGATGGACGACAATGAAAGCGACAAGCAGGCTGGCGCAGATGAAGTGGATCGAGCGCGCCGACTGGCGTCCTCCGAACAGGTCGAGCAGCCAGGGCCAGGCGGCGTTCATGCCGGGCGACATGGTGAGGCCGGTGAGCACCATGGCCGGCAGCAATCCGAAGATCACGCCGACATAGCTGAGTTTCTGCAGAATATTGTAGCGCCGGGCCGCCTCTCCCCTGGGGAAGTGCAGGCGAGCATGGTTCTTGACGTCCTGCCAGATATGGCGCGGGCGCAATTCGTCCTTTGTGGGGGAAAGGTCGCGCTGGACGTGGCGGCTCGCGATGCCCCAAAGCCAGAACAGCAGGCCGGGAACGACAAGCAGCCACGCGAAGGCGAAGTGCCACTGACGCGCTGCAGCCAGATCATAGCTCGACGGGATCGTCACTAGGGCGGGAAACGCCACTTCATTGTCGCCGGAAATGCCAAGCACGCCGGTGGTCGGTATGGACAGTCCGCCTACCTTGAGAAATCCCGCCCCTTCATTGGCGCCAATCTCCAACCAGGGGGTATCTTGGTTCGCACCATATTGGCCCCAATAGAGCATGGGGTGCGCATTGAAGATCATGAGGCCGCTCATCAGCATCACGATGACGCTGAAGGCATTGAGCCAATGCCACAGGCGAACCGGTCGCCGTTGCCGGTAGATGAAATCGCCGCCCACGGGCATAAAATGGTCGGGATCGGACATGGCGGGATCCTATCTGGTTGAAATGGGGGCGGGCGCGGCATTATGCCGCGCCCTTTACAGGGTTTGGCTCAGTGGCTCGGAGCCATCATCTTGCCCTTCGCCATGGGATCGCTCTTCATCATGTCGGGATGCATCTTCATCATCTTCTTGCAGCCGGCATTCTTCATCATCATGTCGTGGGACATGGAGTGACAGGATTTCATCTTCTTGGTGTCGGCGGCCGACATCTTCATCATCTTGTCAGACTTCATGCCGCCTTTCATCATGGCGTCCTGCGCGAGAGCGGGCGTTGCGGCGGCGATCGACATGGCCGAGATCGCGACGAGAGTGAGGATACGCATGGGGTCTTCTCCTTGTTGGCACCGATTTTGGGGGAATGGGCCGCGATGCCGTCGGCCGGGGCAATGCCTCTATAGTTTGCGGGCCGCGATAATTTCGCCACCCGCCCCACGCTGGACCAGCACGGCGGTTGCAAGGCCGCGCTCACGTGCCGGCGGCATCCGGTAGGAAGCGGACGGCCCGTTCCAGTCACCAAGCTTCACCAACTCGCGCACGATGCCCCGATGGGGGAGTGTGCGGCCACCATTTTCGCCAGCGCGGATCGGCACGTCACGCGACCGGGGATCGTAGCGAACCAGCCAGACGGTCGCGACCTTGCCTGCCGCTGCGGCACCCAGGCTAACCGATCCGCCATCCACGGCGATCGGTGGGCCGCCATGGGGTGCGCCTGCCTTTGCGATTGCCGCATCGAAAGCGGGTTTATCGGCGCCGACCACGGCATAGCTGCCATTGACGATCATTTCTGGCGTCGCGACCTGGCCCTGACCGGCCGCGGCGTAATCCTGCTGCCGTGTGGTATAGCGAGGAGATCCGAACGTGTCCTTCCAGCCAAGCCGGTCCCAATAAGTGACCGCAAAAGATAAGGCGAGGATGTCGGGGCGATCAGCTATCGCGTTCAGATAGGCATTAGCCGGGGGGCAGGACGAGCAGCCCTGACTCTGGAACAGCTCAACCACGATTGGTTGCACCGCAGATCCCCCATCGATTTGAATTTGCTTCGTTGGCAGCGCCCAAGCGACCCCCCATGCAGCAATAAGGGTTGAGGTGGAGACTATGGTGAGAGCAAATGCTCTCCGGCGACGGTTAAGCATGGTGGGCTGCCTCTGATGCGAACGCCCGATATGAACCGGGCTGACAGTCCTGATTCGTCGCCGATGCGCGTTCGGTTACATGCCAGAATTAAAATAAAATGCGCTGAGGCTGCAGGGGCACTATCGGATGAATAGCGGTGAACTTGCGGCGGACCAATTACATGAAAAGTGCGTTTTTTTGTAACGATCGCCGCGCTTGGCGCGAATAACCTTCCAGGAGCGTGAATGCGGGCGAGCGAAGACCAGCTCAAGACATGGATGGTGGAAGGGCTCGACGGCGACACGTCGTCACATGCCCGGCTGCTGCATGCGCTCGTCCCGCTGCTGCGCGACTTTTACCGCCGTCATATGCATGACGGCCATGCCATCGAGGATCTTGTGCAGGAAACGCTGCTCGCCGTTCATACCCGCCGCATGAGCTTCGATCGGACCCGCACGTTTAAGGCGTGGCTGTTCGCGGTCGCACGCTACAAGATGATCGACCAGTTCAGGCGGAT
Organism: Dryas drummondii; assembly: GCA_003254865.1. NCBI lineage: Eukaryota > Viridiplantae > Streptophyta > Magnoliopsida > Rosales > Rosaceae > Dryas > Dryas drummondii. The sequence goes on along the minus strand of QANW01012154.1, from coordinate 41,283 downwards.
GCGGCAGACCTGCCCAATCGACGATCTGGAGGACATTCTCGCCTCCGAGGGTTTCGAGGATGCCGCCAACGCCCGTATGGATGTCGACCTGTTGCTGGCGCAATTGCCCGACAAACAATCCATGTTGATCCGCAAGACTCGGATCGAAGGGCAGAGCGTCGCCGACGCCGCGCGCGAGACGGGCTTTGGCGAATCCGACGTGAAGATATCGGTCCATCGCGGCCTAAAGGCGCTCGCTGTGCGGATCATGGGTGAGCGTCGATGAACACGGACTCCTTGATCGAATCGATGACTCGTGACTTGAAGCCCGTCCCGCATTACGCGCTACGACGGCGGCTGACGTTAGGCATGCTGGGCGGCGCGGTCGTCACGCTGCTGCTGATTGCCATCGTCCTCGGCTTCCGCTCCGACCTTGCGCTTGCCATGCGCGGCTTCGCCTTCTGGATGAAGTGGGCCTACACGATCTCGCTCGGGATCGGTGCGATCGCTATGGTCGCGCGCCTTGCCAGACCAGAGCCGATAAGACTGAGCGGTTTCTGGCCGATAGCCATACCATTTGCGCTGCTGGCGGCCGTCGGCGCGGCGCAAATGGCCCATGTTCCGCCCGGTGACTGGTTCGCTATGTGGCTGGGGGACACCTGGAAAAAATGTTCTTGGCTGGTGTTGATGCTCTCGGCGCCCATCTTCGTTGGCTTGCTCTGGTCGCTCAGGCGGCTGGCGCCCACCCGACTGCGGGCGGCGGGGGCCGCGGCAGGGCTGTCGGCGGGTGCCTGGGCAGCGACCCTCTACTGCCTCCACTGCCCGGAAGTGTCGGCTGTGTTCGTGTTGACCTGGTATACACTGGGCATCGTGTTGGCGGCGGCAATCGGTGCGTTGCTGGGTCCGCGCCTGCTGCGCTGGTAGCAGGCGATCTATCTCACCCGTTGTCGGGCAATCAGAGCAGGCCCGTCCGCGCGTTGATGTCGGCGATTTTCCGTCGCAGCATCCAGACAAAGGCTTGACCAGCTCGGCTGACCTGCGGAAGCGTGTAGATGTCAAATTCTCTCACAAACCGAAGCTCGCCGTCGAGTTCCTATTATGGCTTGCCACTGACGGCCAAGGCTGCAGCCTACTGAGAGTCGATTGGCATCATGCGGGCGGCCGTTCCCGGACGATCAAAGCGAGCCGATCGGCCGTGGATGACTAGCTTTGATTTTTCGATTGCCGAGCCGCGGTCAACATTTTCCCCGGCGAAGCCGACCATCTGCCCCTTCATATGACTGGCACCAACGGGCAATCCCGGCGAAATAACCAGTCGTAGTTCGGCAGACGCGCGCTTGTCGTTACAGCGCTCGTATAGGCCGGTCGCTTTTGCCGCTTTCGTGGTGGATCGGCATGACGGATAAATTGTAACCGCATGCCGGCGAGCCGCGAATGATTAATGCTGCGCGTGCTACCGGAGCAAAGACATGATCCACCGCCGTCATTTTGCTAGCCTGATCTTGGCGGCGCCGTTTGCCACAGCCAGCTCTGCGACGTCCCTGGAGTCATCGTCAGCAGTGAGACGCGACGGCTTTTCCTACCTGCCAGGTATCACCACTCGCGAGAATCTGATTGCGCCCAAGGGTCGTCCGATCAAGGTCGCGTTCGCGATCAATCCGGGGGTGCAGGTGATCGATCTCGCAGGCGTCTGGGAAACCTTCCAAGACACCTATGTCTCTCCTGAGGCGGAAGACGAGGCGTTCAAGCTGTACACCGTCTCCGAGACGATCGCACCGATCCGCGGATCGGGCGGGCTGATGATGGTGCCTGACTACACGATTGAGACTGCGCCGGTGCCCGATGTCGTCGTCGTACCGCATTTCAGCCATCCCCGCCCGGCCTCGCGAGAGACGTCAGAGATACATCAATGGATCAAGACGACGCACGCGCAGGCCGCGCTGACAATGTCGATCTGCACCGGCGCGTTCCAGCTTGCCAAAACCGGCCTGCTCGACGGCATTCCGATGACGACCAATCGCAAGGCATCTGACAATTTTGCGAAAGTCTTTCCCGAGATCGATCTGCGCCGCGGCCCGCGCTTCGTTGAGGCTAACCGGATCGCCACTGCAGGCGGTCTAAGCGCCGGCATCGATCTCGCGCTGCGCGTGGTCGCGCGATATTTCGACGATCGGATTGCTCAGCAAACCGCCGACACGATGGAGTATGTCGGTATGGGATGGCGAGCCTGACCGATGAGAGGTCGGCGATCGCCTCGTTCGGCCTCGTACCCGATAATGAGAAGTCCACGCACGTATAGCGGTTCTGGCGAGAGCCGTCGCTTCGCTACGCGAGCCGAGCCAACAGCTTTTTTCCATAAGCTTACGGCCGCTGGCGGCTAGACTTGCTCGTTCGTTGGATGACCATCACCGCCCCGGACGGCTGCTTTATCCGAAACCCGACATTCACGCCCGATTGCCTGAACGACGGCTTTGTCCCCACTTCTCGCCGTCCAGCGCGGCCGACCGCGGTCCCGAAATAGGCGACAAGCAACATGAACAGATGTCTGCTTCCGGGAAGTGCCAAGCAGGCCTCGAGTGACCAAAATTGGGTCGGCTCGGCCGGATTAACGGCACGGGCTGCGCGCTCGCATGACGCGAATGGGCCACCATGGATGGGCACCCTACGAACGGCGCAATGTGAACCGCGCGATCTCTGAGGGCAAGCCGAACCTGATCGCGAACCCGGGCCGATCAATCGCTACGACGACGACGGACGGCAACCTTTAAGTCTACGATTTGGTGGTCGGCCAATTGGGTTGCGTTGCGGCGAGGGACCATCGAAACTGGACGAGGCAAAGACAAGGGGCAGCCATGAACGTCGCCGAGAGTCTGCGGATCAAATATGGCCTCGAGCGGGAGCCGACCGAGGCCGAGATCGCCGAGTGGCACCGGATCACCTCGAACCTCGTCCGGGAGGGAGAGCCGGCCGAGAAGGCGGGCGATGTCGCGGCCAGGTACATCCTGCCCGGTTACAGGACGCGGCTGCTCAAGTCGCAGGCGGACAACATCGAAGCCCTGCTGCGCGAGCTCGCCAAGAAGTGAGCGCGGCATGCGCAGGCGTCATGCTCTTCGGGACGCTGGTGCCGATCCCGCTGGTGGCCGCCGGGTGCACGCTGTTCGGCGTCGTGCTGCCGCTCGCCTTCAACTGGACGTTTATGTCGCGCAAGGACCTGACGGAGGCCGATCAAACGCGCTTCGAGAACTCAATGACCCTTCTCTCGAGCCAGACGGATCGCGGCCACGACTTCACCGCCGCGCTCGCTAAGGCGGTGAGGAAGCCGAAGCCGAGCATAGAAGACATTCACGCGGTGATGGGCACGGGCGAGGCCTACTTCCAGACGCTCAGGCTGATGGCGCAGGCCGTCCTCGACGGCCGCGTCTCCGAGGGAACGCGCGACCGGGACTTCGTGCCCAAAATTGCGGAGGCCTTGCTGAAGAACATCCCGCTCTATTACGAGACGCTGGCGAGTCAGTGCGCGAAGTTCGGCATACCGTTCGAAGGCAGGTTTCGGGAAGGGCCCTACGAGAGCCTGCTGGTCGTTGTGGACAGGTATGACAACGCGACTTGGCAGCAGGTCCGCCCCATGCTGGAGGGCACCCCATGATTTCCACGTCGGTCCGGCTGAAGGTCAAATACGGGCTGCGTGCCGATCCGTCGGAGGAGCGAATCGACGCGTGGAAGGCTGAAGTCGAACGCTTGGTCGCCACTGGCGAGGATGGTGAGGTCGCCGGCAGGCTTGCAGCATTCGAGCACTTCCAAGGGGTTGATGAGTGCGTCTACGGGTCTGAGGCCGACAACATTGAAGCGCTTCTCAAGGCGCTTGCCGCCAAGGGGTAGCGGGCACGTCCGCTCGGCCTTTTCTCTAAAGCGGTGCTGTCCGGACTGACCCCCGGGGCGGCGGCGGGTAGAACGGAGCGAGCGACTGCAGCGTCTCCGCAGACACGAGCGTCCCGGATGGCATTGTCAGACCGATTTGCCCCGCGCGATGGTGACCCGCGAGGCACCATCGATGCGCCGCTACAAACCCGTCCCGGACAGCCCCTTCGAGCGGTTCAACTCGTCGCCCGAGGTAATCCGGCTGGTGGTGATGATGTACGTGCGCTCCCCGCTGAGCGTGCGGAACATAGAGGGTTTGCTGGCGGGGCGAGGGATCGACATCTGCCACGAGACGGTGCGGCTGGAATCGGTTGTGCAGTTCCGACGTGGAGTAGAGAAGGCGATCGGGCGACGCGCCCGACAATCCCTTCGGGCAGGCAGCGCTGCCCGTGAACCACAGGAATCAGCAGTGCCGACGATCTTCACGACCGAACTGCCCGAGGACGCCACGTCGGAGGACGTGGTCAGGGAGCTTCAGAACTTCTTGGGTGACACTGCCTCGGTCTAGGCCCGCCCGTCGGCACGCTCGGGACAGGGCGGCAAGCTCGGCTCCATCGACCCCTCGACCTGGGAGATCATCGTCCACCTCCTCGACACGCAGGCGGCCGCCGCGGCGGTGCATACCCTCCTCGGCGGCGTATCCGGGTACCTCTTCGCCAAAACTGGCAAGAAGCCCAGTTCCAAGGAAGAGTCTGACACCGACGCGAAGGATTGATGCCCGGCAAGGTCTTCTCCCAGAGTGCTCGCATCGACATCGCGACGAACTTCGCGAGCTTCGACTTGATCGACTTCTCGATCGACTTCCCCGACTTCCTGAAGGGAGATTTCGGCGTCCGCCACCTGCTGACGCTGATCCACGAGGCCACGCATCACTGGTGCCTGATCACGCCGGTCGGCACGGCGCTCGCCGCCCGGACGTTCCGGACCTACCACGATGCCCTCCTTGTCGCGGCCAACAGCGACAGGACCACGGCCTCGCGCCATGAGCGCCAAGGGCTGCTCGACGCCTCCATATGGGCGAGCAGGACGCTGACCAACTACTTCGTGCCTCTCCTGGAGGGGCTCGCGCTATACGCCGAGTGGCGCGCGTGCCCAGGGGAAAGCGGCACCTTCTCCCGCCCGTTCGACCTCTTCCGCATGCTCACCGAGTCGGCCGACGTCGTGGGTGCGCGCAAGACAATGCTGGCACGCGTCACGGAGGTGGCGACCGGAAACACCGCCGACGAGCGGGCGGCCTCGCTCCTCGACTGGCTGTCGTCCGACGATGCCCGGCCGGTCGAAAGCGCCCTGGTCTTCGAGACCGTGATGCAGCTTTCGGCCCTACGGCGAAAAGCCGAGGAGCGCCGCCGCCTCAAGATGATGCTCAGTTCTCCCATCGATCCGCGCGATGGTAGCTACCAACTGGGATATCTCTTCGTCTGCGCCCTGGAGACCCTGTGCGATGCGCACGCGAGCACCGACCTGCTGCTCGCATTTCTGCGGGACCATTTCTTTGGAGACTACGAGTTGGCTGCATTGGTACTGGATGAGCATCTGCCGCCCGCAGACCTGTACACGAAGGTGCGCGAGGTCCTGCAGGCCAAGGTCTTCGAGCTCGTCACAGATCCCGCGGCTGCGGCCGAGAGGGTGAGAAAGTGGGGCGCCGAGACGGGACACGCGTCGGTGACGAGGTCGAGCGTCGACGACTTCTTCGGCCGGCCGCCATCAGCCGTCGACGCCGGAGAGGTTGGCGCCGAGTACGGTCAACGACTGCAGGCTTTCTGCAAGTCGGTCGGATCCCCGATCGTTCCGGCGCAGACGCTCGAGGAGTTCCTCACCGGCGGGCGGATGCTGATGCCTCTTGGATCGAGCGACGCGGTCCTGATCGGCTTCGAGAACGGACGGCACATCCTTGAAGCGGCGGATGGCGCGCGGATTGCCATCGTCGCGAGCGAGCTCGGCGACGTCCCCACCATAGGCGAGACCGTCACGATCAGCATGCTCGTGAATGTGGCAGCACCGGGGCTCTTCGTGACGCTTGGCTGGGACGATCATCTTGAGGCTATCGCGCTGGACGAGGACAGCATCTCCAAGCCAATGATCGAGCGGGTCTACAGGCAATCGAAACGGATCGGGGAGGTGGTCGAGTCCGGCCAGTCCGTCATCGGCATGCTCCGCCGTGTCCTGGACGACACCTCCGAGCCGCTGGAGCAATTCGTGGATGAGCATTTGGCCAGCGAGGCCGCCGCGAAGGACGTTGTGCAAATCTACCGCGCCGCGATCGCCCACGCCTTCGCCACCGGGGATGCGGAGGTGAAGGACAGCTCCTGGCGGATGCCGTTGAAAAAGTCGGCCTTGAAGTCGCGGTGAGGCTCTGATTCAGCATTGTCATGCTGAAGGATACCAAGCGATGATGGGCGAGCGCCGGGTGGCGCAGGAGGCCTTGTTTTACGAGTTCAGCCTGGACCGGCACGTTCCTGCCGATCATCTGCTGCGGGCGATCGACCGGTTCGTGGACTTGTCGGGCCTGCGCGAGCACTTGCGGGGGTACTACAGCACGATCGGCCGCCCCTCGATCGATCCCGAGCTTATGCTGCGCATGCTGATCGTGGGCTACTGCTTCGGGATCCGATCCGAGCGCCGCCTGTGTGAGGAGGTGCACCTCAACCTGGCCTATCGCTGGTTCTGCCGCCTGGGTCTGGACGGCGATGTGCCGGATCACTCGACATTCTCCAAGAACCGCCATGGTCGCTTTCGCGAGAGCGATCTGTTCCGCCAGCTGTTTGAGACGACTGTGCGACGCTGCATCGATGAAGGGCTGGTCGGAGGCGACGGCTTTGCTGTCGATGCCAGCCTGATCCGGGCCGAGGCCAATCGGCAGATCCATGTCGAGGGAACGCAGGGCCTGCCCGCCGATCAGCCAAGGCGGGCCGTCGAGGAGTACCTCGCCGTTCTCGATGATGCCGTCTTTGGTGGTGCAACGCCGGTCGAGCCCAAACGCGTCTCGCCTGTCGATCCAGCGGCCCGCTATACTGCAGCGCACGGCGGTCGCGCCGATTTCTGCTATTCCACCAACTACTTGATCGACATCGACAATGCGGTAATCGTGGATGTCGAGGCGAGCACGGCGGTGCGCCAGGCTGAGGTAACCGCGGCCAAGCGGATGATCGAGCGGTCAGCGGATCGCCATGGCCTATGGCCCCGCAAGCTGATCGGCGACACCGGTTACGGCTCTGCCGGCATGCTTGCCTGGCTCGTGCACGAGCGTGGCATCGAGCCGCATGTGCCAGTCTTCGACAAGTCTGCCAGGAGAGATGGCGCATTCGAGCGCAGCGACTTCACCTTCAATCACGAGGACGACAGCTATGTGTGCCCGGCAGGCAAGCGCCTGCGGCCACGTAACCGCAACTTCGCCTCGCCGCGGCCTGAGGCCGACAAGGACGGCTTCATCCGCTACCGAGCCCGGCAGCACGATTGCAGCAGTTGCGCGCTCAAGCCACAATGCACGCCCATCCTGCCGGCCCGCAAGGTGACCCGCTCGATCCACGAAGGCGCACGCGATCTGGCTCGGGCCCTGTCGCAAGAGGACGAATGGATCGCCTCGCGCCGCGAGCGCAAGAAGGTCGAAATGCTGTTTGCTCACCTGAAGCGCATCATGCGGCTCGACCGGCTGCGGTTGCGTGGCCCGAACGGCGCCCGAGACGAGTTCCACCTGGCCGCTGCCGCCCAGAACCTGCGCAAGCTGGCAAAGATCAGCCTCGCCACGCAGCCGGCGGCCACCTGACAACCGGCAGCTCCATTCGTTTGCAGCTATCGCCGCCGTCCGGCACGCCCATCAGACGACTTTTTCAACGCAATCGGCGCGCAGAGGCCTTCAGGCCCTGGCAGCCTCGCGGCGTGTCCACAATCCTTACGAACCAGGCGACGTTCGGCGACTTCCTTCGAATTTGCGGAATGCCGGTCATGGTGCGCCTCGACGGAGCCCACCTGCTCAAGATCGGCGCCGCGGAGAGCGATGCCGACGTCCAGAGCATCTCGGACGAGCTGTTCGCGGCCATGAATGGAGTTCCGCGCGCTCGCTACGACGACATCGCCGAGCGCGCGAACGCCTTGTTCGAAAGCAAGGGGCTTAGGGTGTTCGGCACATCACCGTCCGGGAGCAGAATCAGTCTGCTCTGATGCGCATCGTCGTCGTGGACGCCAGCCCATAGCTGGTCTGGCTGGTCGCGCGGCAGGGAACGCCGGGAACGTTCCAGGCGGCGCGCCGGCTGTTCGCGAAATCGGGTCAGCAGGAAGCCGCGCGGCTCTTGATCGAGACTGACGCACGCGAGGGCCTGACAGAATCGATCACCGCTTATGTCGGCGCCCCGCTCCCGCGGCGGCTCGCGATCGCGCGGACCTTGCGGTGGAACGTGCCACGTGCGCGTCTCGTGCCGGCGCTGGCTGGGATGAGCCGCGCGAGCGACGAGACGACCCGGCAGATTGCGGCGGAGATCGCCCGGTGGCTGCCGCACCGCTGGCGATCGTCCGCTCTCGGTACCACGGGAGTCAGAACCTGCCAGTCGGACTCCGGCCCAATTCCAGGTGTAACGTCCTGCCTTAACGAATGTCCGCTCCCAGGCGCTCGCAGAGCTGGCGTGAACGGCTGATTGTGGGTCATCGTAACGGTGACCTAGCGTTCTGGCGGACGACTGAGGGAGCATAATCGGCACCGCGGTTGATCTGGTTTGCCGACGATCAATCGTCGGCGTAGCTTAGCCGGTATGCTCTTGCTGCTCGCCGCAGTCGTATCGGACTTCGACCCTATGAAGTTGCCTCGAGCAAGGCCAACCTCGGCCGTCCCGGTCGTCGAGCTCGCGCCGGTCTTCCATGAGCCTTTCGTATGCGGCGAGCACCCCTATGGCTCTCTCCACTACGTCGGCGATGCGCTAGGACGGGATTGTGTCGTGGTGGGCGGGATTGATCCGGCGACCAATTACGGGTTCCCACGCCCTTTCCGCACAACCGGGGCGGCCAACGCCGACTGGTATGGCTGGCATGCAGCGGTGCATGCGCCATTCACGGGACGCGTGATCGGCATTCACCAGAACAGCAACGAGAACACGCCAGGCGTGTCGGGCAAGGACTTGGCCGGCTATATCGCGTTCCGCCGACCGGATGGCCTGATGGTCACCTATGCCCACGTCACGGAAGTGTCTGTCACAGTCGGTCAGCATGTCACCGCCGGTCAGGTTGTCGGCTTAGTCGGCAACAACGGTCATGCCAGGATGCCGCACATCCACATCGGAGCATGGCGGGGAACGATCGCCTATCAAATCAGGTGGAACCTGCGGGCCGAAAGCCGGGTGCCCTCTCTCCAGCATCAATAGCGTACGAATTGGCTCTACCACTTAAGGCCTCATCCATTCTGCGGCGTTGCTGACTGCCCGTGCCGTCGAGCTGATTGGGCGTCCGGTTTCGGAAAACGTCCAAGAAGCTGCGAATGACCGTAGCGGGTCTATCGAGCCATGCGGCTGGTACGATCGAGCCACCGATCGATCTCAGGCACCGCTCGGTTCCGGTAGCGGACGTTCTGGGAGACCGAGGATTCGGCCGCGCGCTCGTCCTGGCGCGTATCGGCGGGAAGGTGCTTGTCCGCCCAGGCTCTGAGTTCGGCAATGCGCTCTGGGCGGCTTGATCGCCCTGCAATGTAAGGGATGTAGAAGAGTTGCTCCTGAAGCCCGATCGGGAAGGCGGGATCGTCGAGGTGCGGTCGCAGTGCTATCCAGATCGCGTCCGGATTGGTTCTGGCGGCGAGCGCGAGCAGTTGCAGGGCGGCGCCGGCAGGCGCGTCCGGCCCTAATGCCACAGCGACGAAGCGCGCCGCGAGCGCCGGATCGCGTACTGTCGACACAGCCTCCAGCACGCGACCGCGTTCGAGCGGATCACGCTCGGCGCGCGCCTCGGCAAGCAGCGCGTCGAATGTTGCGGTATCGGCGCGCGATGCGGTTATCTCCAGCGCGGACTGCCGGTCGGCGGCCGTGCCGGTCCCTGTCGTCCGCACGCCGTGCGCCCATTGCACCACGCCGTCATCGCCGAACGTGGCGAGCGCAAGGAGCAGACTGGACCTGAGATCGGCGGCGTTGGCGTCCTCGCCCGCGGTCTCGTTCCGGCCGATGCGCGCGGCGATGGGCGCGAGAACGGCGCGTGCCCAGCGCCGGAAGCGATCGCGGCCCGGAGCAGCGGTGAGGATCTGATCGGTCGCGGTCAGCAGATCGACCGCGCGCTTCCAGACGATCGCGTCGGCAGCGGCGGGAAGGCGATCGACATAGGCGAGCCCGTTCGATCCGTCCGCGTAGCCGGCCTTGCCCAGCGCGAAGGCGTCGTTCAGCAAGGTCAGCTGATCGACGTTGGCGAGTGTTGGCATCCGCGCCGCGAGCGCCGCCACCTGTGCCTGCGGGTAAAGCACGCGTGCGTAGGCGAGCGCACCCGCATTCACGAGTGAGCCGGAGGCGACCTTGGCTGGTGCCGCGCCTTCGAGCAGCATCGTCCCGGCAGGTCTGCTGCTTGCTTGCACCGCAAGCGGCATGCGCCAGCTCTGGCGCGGGGCCACCGGTTGCGACGCGTCGTCACGGAAACGGTCCTCCTTCAGCACCATGCCGGACGGGGTCTCCTCGACGCGAACCAGCGGCAGCCCCGCCTGTCGCGTGAAGTCGTGCTCGATGTCGAGCACCGGCTTGCCCGCCGGCACCGGCATCTCGCGCCACAGGTCGTCGTCGACGGTGTTGCCGTAGGCGTGTGCCCGCATGTAGCGGCGTACGCCGTCGCGGAAGGCGTCCGGCCCCATATACGCCTCAAGCATCGCGATGACGGCGGCGCCCTTGTTGTAGGTGATCGCATCGAAGGCTTGCGCGGCCTGCTCGGCGCTGACGACGGGCTGTAGCACCGGATGGCTGCCGGGCGTCGCGTCGAGTTGCTTGCCGCTTTCGTAGATGCGCTGCGCCTGGAGCCCGGTGCGCCATTCGGGGTGGAGCGCATCGGCGGCGTGAGTCTGCATCCAGCGCGCGAAGCCCTCGTTCAGCCAGAGATTGTCCCACCACGCCATGGTGACGAGGTTGCCGAACCACTGGTGCGCCATCTCGTGGCTGACGACGAGGAACACCCACTGGCGGCGCTGCGCCGGCGAGGTCCTGGGATCGAACAGCAGGTCGTTTTGCCCGTAGAAGATCGAGCCCCAGTTTTCCATCGATCCGCCGGTGATCTCGCCTGGCGCGGCGATAAGATCGAGCTTGGGCAGCGGGAAGCGGATGCCGTACCAGTCGTCGTAATAGTGGAGCAGTGCCGCCGCCTGATCGAGGCCGTAGGCGGCACGTGCGGTGTCGCCGCGCTTGACGACCACGCCGACATCGACGCCGTCCACCATGCGATGGATGCGTTCATAGTCGCCGACCGTCACGAACAGCAGGTAGGTCGACATCTTCGGCGTCGTCGCGAAGCGGATGCGACGCATGCCGCCGGCGAGCGGCGTTTCGGCGGCCACCGGCATGTTGGCCACCGCCATGCGATCGGCAGGCGCATCGATCGACACCGAGAAAGTCGCCTTGCTCGCAGGCTCGTCCCAGCACGGCACCAACATACGCGCGCCGGCCGGCTCGAAGTTGGTGGCAAGCGTGCGGCGCTTACCCGACGCGGTGTCGTAATCCATCGCGAAGAAGCCGAACGTTTCGCGGCCGATTGCACCGTGATAGGCGATTGTGAGCTTATGCGCGCCGGCAGTGACGCCGCGCGGGAAGGCGAGCGTCGCGCGGCCGAGCGCCGGATCGAGCGTGACCGACGTGACCGGTACGCCGTCCAGCCGCGTGTTGTCGAACGTCAGCCCCTTGGCGTTGAGGACGATCTGCGGCGCGGGCGCGCTCGCCGAGATGTCGATGGTCACGACGCCCTTGAACGTCAGGTGCTCGGCATCCGGCGTTAGCTGGAGATCGTAGTGCGAGGGCAGGATGTCGGACGGCAGCACCTGACGGCCATCGACCGGAACCGGCGCGGCCGACACCGCCGCGCTCGCAACGATCGACGCGGCCAGACCGCTGGCGAACTGTAGGCAAAGCTTCCGCATGCGTTCCCCCCAAAGCTGTCTGTGCGACCCCGGGCGTGCTTACAAGATCCGCTCTGCGGATTATTTGGACGGGCCGCAGAGGCTGGTTGCTGCCACCTACCCGCGCGCGTCAAGGCTATTTCACAAGTACGGCGAGTGAAGATGTGTTGGTCAACCAACGTTCGAAGTTGGGAAGCCCGAGAGCTGCGCTGAATGACCGGTTGTGGGTCTGCAAACGACAAGGTTTGCGCAACCATACTTTGCGGCTTCTGTGCGCAGATATCGGGTTCACGCTCTCGTCCGCCCGACTTAGGATCGACGTTTTGATGGGGAAGGCGGGACATGAACAGGCGGGACGTGATGGTGGCGGCCGCAGCGGCCGGGGTAAGTGTCGTGTTGCCCCTGCCGTCCGAAGCGGCGGCACCGCCCGAATGGCACTCTACGTTCGATCGCCTCCTCGATGCGACCCTCTCCGCGTCGCCACAGATCGCCACGCTGTTCGGCTTCGATACCGGGGCGAGAGCCGGATTGAAGCACCGACTGGACGATCGCGGGCCCACCAACCGCCTCGCCATGTATGCCTCCTTCCATACGGAGAGTGCGAAGCTCGCCGCGCTGCCGATGCCGTCCGATCCGCGTGAGCGGCAGTGGCTGGAGACCGCTCGCTGGTTCGCCGACGCCGATCGCGAGATGGCGGCCTTCGAACAGCTCACGGTGAGCAGCACGACCTATCCGCTGCCTTACGCCATCACCCAATTGAACGGCGCCTATGTCGAGGTGCCCGACCTGCTGGCGACCCAGCACAGCATCGCCGACCGCGTCGACTGCGACGCCTATCTCGACCGGCTTGCCGCTCTGCCGATCGCGATCGATGCAGACACGGCGGCGAGCCGAATGCAGGCCGCCGCCGGGATCGTTCCACCTGCCATTCTCTGCGACCGCACGTCGAGCCAGCTTGCCGATCTGGCGAACGATCGCGGTGCCAGGTCCGGGCTGGTCACGGCGTTGACGGGCCGTGCCGCCGCTGCTGGCATAGCCGGCGACTGGGAGCGCCGCGCCGTCGCGCTGGTCGATGGATCGGTCGCCGCCGCGCTTGGGCGCCAGCAGGCTCACATGGGTGACCTGCGATCCCGCGGGAACGCGGCCGCCGGCGTGGGAGCGATGCCGCGCGGCGCCGAGCTTTATTCGATGATGCTCCGCTTCCATCTTACCACCTCAACCAGCCCAGACGAGGTGCATCGCATCGGGTTGGAGCAGGTCGCCCGGATGCAGGCGGAGGCGAGCGGGCTGATGGATGCGCTGGGCTATCCGGCCGGGCCGGCGGTTGCGCGGATGAACGCTCTCGCCAAGGATCCCGCGCAGCTCTTCCCTGATACCGATGTTGGACGCGATGCGCTGCTCGCGCTAGTGCGCGACCGCGTCGAAGACGTAAAGCGGCGTCTCCCTGCGGCATTCTCCCGCCTGCCGCGCACGCCGCTGGAGGTGCACCGCGTACCCGTCGCCACCCAGCTAGGCGCGCCGCTCGCCTCGTCGATGCCGGGAAGCGTCGACGGTACGCGGCCGGGTGTGATCTACTTCAACCTGTCGACAATGGCCGACTGGCCGAAATGGCAGGTGCCCTCCACGGCCTATCATGAGGGGCTGCCGGGTCACCATCTGCAGGGATCGCTCGTCAGCGAGGCGCCGGCGGTTCCGGACATCATGAAGATCGTGCAGCCGAACGCATATAACGAAGGCTGGGGTCTTTATGCCGAGCAGGTCGCCGACGAGCTCGGCGTCTACGACGCCGCGCCGCTCGGCCGTTTAGGCAAGCTGCAGCTCAGCCTCTTCCGCGCCTGCAGGCTCGTCGTCGACACCGGACTTCATGCGAAAGGGTGGAGCCGCGAGCAGGCGATTGCCTACCTCATCGACCAAGGCGGGACCGCGCCCGAGATGGCTCGTCGGGAAACGGAGCGCTACATGGCTTGGCCCGGTCAGGCCTGCTCGTACAAAATGGGCTATCTCGAGATCATGCGGCAGCGGCAGGCGGCGAAGAAGCGGCTGGGCGCGCGCTTCTCGATTAAGGCCTTCCACGATGCGATACTGATGGGTGGCGGAATGCCGCTGTCGGTCATGGACAGGCTGCTGGCCACCACCTTGTCATAACAGCAAGATTTGTGATGCGTCCTTGAGCTGAATGGATGGTAGAAGGATGGAACGGTTTGACGGCATTTAAGCGACTGTCACTGGGTCTTTGATTAGGCTTCGACCAATGAATTGCGGGAGCGTGGATGGGTAGTTAGCCTAGTTGCCTGCAGGGGGATGGCATGATGATCTCAGTACGTCGCACGGTCTGGTCGTTGGCTGCGGCCATGTCCCTGCTTTCCAGCGGTGCGTGGGCGAAGGCGGACGTGCAGCCGGCTGAGGAGAAGCCGCTCGACGTCGCACGGCAGGCCGCGATCGACCGCTTCGTCGTTGCCGAGATGGCGCATGAGCGCATCCCTGGCCTGACGCTTGGTATCTATCGCCACGGCTGGCCGCTGTACGTCAAGGGGTACGGCATCGCCGACCTCGAGTGGCAGGCGCCAGTGGGGCCCGACACGCGCATGCAGACAGGATCTCTCGGCAAACAATTTGTCGCGGCTGCGATCCTGCGTCTTGCCGAGCAGGGCAAGGTCGACATCGACGCCAGCATCACCCGCTACTTTCCCGAGGCACCGGCTACCTGGAAGCCGGTCACCGTTGCCAACCTTATGTCGCACACGTCCGGGATCGGCACCTACGACACGCCTGCGCTCACCAAGCCCGGAGGGCTATTCGACTACCACGGTGAGTATACAGAGGATCAGCTCGCCGCCGCGGTGGTCAAGCTGCCGCTCGACTTTCCGGTCGGCACCGACTGGCGCTACAACAACACGAACTACATGATGCTCGGCATCCTGATCCACCGCATCACCGGCCGGTTCTATGGCGACTGGCTGCGTGATCAGTTTTTCGCGCCGCTCGGCATGTCCGCCACCCGCGTGATCTCCGACACGGACGTTATCGAGCACCGCGCGTCGGGCTACGAGATCAAGGGTGGGGTGCTCAAGAACCAGGCCTGGGTCTCGGCGACGTTCAATGCCACCGCCGATGGGACCCTTTACACCACCGTCGAGGATATGGCTCGCTGGGACCGGGCGCTGACCGAGGGTTCGATCCTAAGGCCCGACTCCTTTAAGCGGATGTGGACACCGTTCAAGCTGGCGAATGGCAAGCCAAACAACGAGAACTACGGCTTTGGCTGGTGGATAAGCGAGATGAATGGCCATCGCCTCCTCGAGCATAGTGGCTCTTGGCAGGGCTTCACCAGCAACATGAGCCGCTATCCTGACGATGGACTGTCGGTCGCCGTGTTCGTCAATCTGGATTCGAACCACGTCCGAGCGGGACCGATCACACATGTCGTCGCCGGCCTGGTCTCGCCGGTGCTGATGCCGCCGCTCGCAAAGCCGCTTGCCGACGACCCGGCGCGCGCGGCTCACCTACGCGACTTTCTGGCGCGGGCCGCCGCGGGACAGGACATGGCGGCCGACCATGAGGCTGCCGCCGAGTACACATTCGACGCAAGCGACAAGCAGGAGCTCGCCGCGTCGCTGCCGCCAGACTGGCAGACAGCACCGATGGTGCTGATCCGCCAGGCGGCTGACGGGGGTGGCACCCGCTATGGCTACCGCCTCGGTCTCGCGGGCGACACGCGACTGTTCGTCGTGGTGCTGGCGCCCTCGGGCAAGGTCCTCAGCTATCGGATCAATGCCGATCCGGATAATCGCTGACGGTACCATGACGGGTGGCCGGTTTGGGATCCAGCAGTGATGTGATGAACGTCTCTTCAGACCCGGTGTCCTTTTAGCCAGCTGGCAGAAGGCACAATGAGATGCAGCTTGTAGTCCGTCACACCAGCACCGGAGGGGTACACCTGCGCCAGCTCTGACGTGGGCGATGCGCACGATCGCGCGCAGGTACCTTCCTTGCCAGCCAGGTGGCAACAAGGTCGTTATCTCCTCGAGGGTGGCGATGATGTGTTCACGCAAACTCACGATAGTGGAGACGTCATGATCCCGTTATCCATCCAGGCCGGCTTGTGGGGCCTGCTCAGCGGCTCTGCGCTGCTGATCGGTGCTGCGATCGGCTGGTTCGTCGCGCTACCGCGCAAGGCTGTAGCTGCGATCATGGCGTTCGGTGCAGGCGTGCTGATCTCTGCCCTGTCGTTCGAGCTGATGGACGAGGCCTGGAAAGAAGGCGGTTTTGTCGCGGTTGGCATCGGGTTCATCTCTGGCGCCGCGGTATACACAGCGCTCAACATGGCGTTGGCAGCCCACGGCGCGCGTCACCGCAAGCGCTCGGACCCGACTTATCGCAAAGAGCATGCGGCTGCCGCACCAGAGGGTAACAGCGCGTCGCTCGCTCTCGGCGCATTGATCGACGGCATCCCTGAGTCGATCGTCATCGGCACGAGCCTATTGGCCGGCGGAGCGATCGGCTGGGTTGCGGTTGCAGCGGTGTTCCTGTCCAATTTGCCCGAAGGCCTCTCAAGCGCCGCGGGCGCACGCAACGAGGGAAAATCTGCAGCCTTCACTTTTACTCTTTGGGCCGGGATCGCGCTGACGGCCGGATTGTCCTCGTTCGTCGGCTACACCGCATTCGATGGTGCCTCGCCTGAGGTACTCGCCGCTGTGCAGGGTGTTGCGGCGGGGGCGATCCTGGCGATGATCATCGACACCATGGCACCTGAAGCCTTTGAAGGAACGCACGACTTTGCCGGGCTGATCGCGGTGTTCGGATATCTCACCGCCTTTGGTTTGTCGAAGCTGGCGTAGTAGATCCCATCCCGAGTGCGGAACGCGATATGATTGAACATCACGGCGGTTGCCATTGCGAACGAATCCGACTGACCCTGCGCGAAGATCCGCTTGAAGCGGCCGAATGCAACTGCTCGGTGTGCCGGCGCACCGCCGGATTGTGGCACTACTGCGAGCCCAGCGCCGCCAGCGTGGAAGGTGAGGGCGTATCCTACCAACAAGGCGATCGCGCACTCGATCTATGGCATTGCCCGATTTGCGGAAGCACCACGCACTGGACCGCGACTAATCCCGACTATGCACGCATGGGGGTCAACCTCCGGATGTTCGAACCCGAGTTATGGCGCGATCTACCGCGCCGGTTGATTGACGGTGAAAAGTACTAATTGATCTAGGTGTGCAGCTGACGAAGCCGTCGACCACTTGAAACCGAGTGCTGGCATCGCGCATCGCCAATCCTTTCAAGTGATCTCTTGGATCATAACAAGTACGATTTCCGATATAATAGATAACTATAGCTTTGATCAGCCATTAATGAAGTAAGTGAGACGTAAATCCCAGCGTAATAGCTATGAGTATTAGATTGTAATTCAAAAGTCAGTCACCGCCTAGGCCCTGTTGACATAGTCGGTTAGCCAGAGCTTGGCGGCAGCGAGTGACAAGAAGCCAAGGAAGGAAGCGGCGGTTTTGTCGTAGCGCGTGGCGATGCGGCGTGATTGCTTGAGGCGGTTGAACAGACGCTCAACCTGGTTGCGGTCACGGTAGCGGCGAAAGTCACAAACTGGCGGATGGCGCCGATTTGCCTTGGGCGGAATGATCGGCAGAATGCCGCTCCACAGCAGGTCTTCTCGGACGGCATCGCCATCATAGCCCTTGTCGGCAAGGAGGGCCTTGGGCTTGGGCACCGGCATATCGAGCAGCGCCGGCACGGCCCGATAATCGGAGACTTCGCCGCCCGTCAGGACGAAGCCAAGAGGGCGTCCCTGACCGTCACAGCGGGCGTGGATCTTGCTCGTAAAGCCGCCGCGGCTTCGACCAAAGCCCTCCTTGCAGGTCCCCCTTTAGCGCCCGCTGCCTGAGAGTGGCCGCGGACGATGGTGCTGTCGATCATATGCTGCCAGTCGTCGGTCAGCCCGAGATCGACCAGCGTCGCAAGCAGTGCATCCCAGACACCCTGCTCGGCCCAGCGGCGGAACCGCACGTAGACCGAGTTCCATTTGCCATAGCGCTCGTGCATGTCGCGCCAGGGACAACCGACCCGCAGCACGTGCAGCATGCCGTTTAAGAACCGACGGTTGTCGTGGGATGGCCGAGCCTTACGCCCCCGTTCTGCGGGGAGCAGCAACCCGATGATCGACCATTCCTCGTCCGACACATCTCCTCGACCCAACGCAGCCTCCAAAAGGCAGTCTTGAATCAGAGATCAAACCGTTTGGGAATCCACTATGTCAACAGGACCTAGTTTAAGATCGTCATAACATTGAGTGGGTGCGGTGTGTGCGATCCTGCAATCGCAAATTGTACAACTTCTCGTTGTGCAAGCTCGACAATAAAATCAGCCACCCGCACCTGCCTTGCTCGAGCATGTTCAATCCGCTGGCTGCAAGATCGGCCAGGAATGTCGTTGAACGGCATGAGGCTCACATTCGACTTGCCTTCGACAGACATGCAAGCAATCTGACCCCGCCTCCTGTGAAAGCCAGGAGGCGGGGCGTCGAAACCTCTCCGATGTTGCTCGGTCACAGCTTTGCTGAGGCCGGGTGGCATGCGCGCATGTCCAGCCGGCAACGGTAAAGGCGCATGCGCTCGTCATCGGCGAGTTTCGAACATCCGGCTTAGGCCGTCGCTCCAAGAGGACATAGGAGCGACAGAGCATGAGCCAACAAAGTACAGGTGTTGCAGCCACTTCGTTGCTGCCATCAGTCACGGCCGTTGATATCCAGCGGCGGGTAAGCGAAGCCGCCTACGGGCGACCGCTGATCACAAACGTGCTGCGGGGTCACGTCGCTGAGGCAATCGTTGCAATGGCGCTTGAGCCTGACTGGCTTTGGTGCAGTGAAGATTATGCCAGTTGGGACTTCGAGCGAGCCGAAGGCTTGCGTTTAGAGGTCAAGCAGTCAGCCGAATTACAAAGTTGGGCGACCAAGCCGCGAAGCAGGCAAGTCGCCGGATTCGATATCGCGCCGCGGCGAGGGCGCTACGAGGACGGTTGCTGGATCGAAGAGTGGGGCAGGGCCGCTCACATCTACGTCCTCGCACACCACGACGTGATCGGTAGCCATGCTGATCACCGCGATCCCGAGCAATGGACCTTTTATGTGCTGCCGACCACGGCGCTGCCGCTCACAAAGCGGATTGGCATCGCATCGGTACGTAGGCTTGCTGCGGGATGCAGGTTCGCAGCTCTTGCGAGTACGGTTGCTGCGGTCTGCCAATGACCACCGCCATGCGCACGCTTCGCGAAGCACGAATTGGACAGCTGACGCTGCGCCTGATCAGCAAGGGAGACAGCTTCGCTGGTGCGCTGATCGCCAGCGGCAAGATCCGCAACACGATTGATGGAACCGACGCGGACGACGTCTGGGAGCGTCTCACCCGCAATGCAGCCAAAGCCGATCCAGGTTATGTCGGATACGAGGGTGCACAAGCGCGCTTCCTCGGCATGTTCCCCGGCGGTTTCCGCTCTGAAACTTACATCGAAACCGAGCGCATCTACAAAGTCAAAGCGAGCGAGAAGCTTAACGAAGCCGCGCCGCTTGACGCCGTGGCAGGAGGCGAAGGCTACACAGAAGCCTTGCTCAAAGCATTCGGTAGCACCAACTTGGTCTACCCCGTCGAGAAGGCGCGTGCACGCGACATGCTGCGCGGTCCAGACGGGGATCGTTTCGCTCGCGCGGCCGCCAGGTTTACGCTTAATCCGATGGCGGTGACGCTGCGCGAGATGGAGACTGTCCTCCAGCAGTACGCCAACGCGCGATGGACGGTCGTCACTTATCTGCCCTTCCTTTGGGCAGGCCATCGACACATGTTCTTGAAACCGCAGGTCACACGGGACTTCGCGCGCCGTGTTGGCCATTCATTTGCGAATGTGTATGATTCACGTCTCGATTTCGCTATTTATGAAGTGCTTTTGCAATTAATTGCAGAAACGGAAACCGAGATTGCGGTGCTCGGACCACAGGATCGCATCGATACCCAAAGCTTTATCTGGGTTGCTGGTGAATATACCACCGCCGACATTCCATCCGAACTCTCGGACAACGTGTGATGCGAGCTGATATGGTGTCTGTACTGGCTATGCCGCATCCTTTGAAGCTCTGACATTTTGCCAACAGGGCTTGATATTTTCAAGAAACTAGTGTGTGCTGTTCCTACGCCAAGGAGGGCAGTTACCGCTCGGGAAACCGAGCAGGCTGCTGCTGGCGTGTCTGCTCAATTTCCTTGCGGTAACTGCCTAGGCGGACCGGAGGATATAGCACATGCCAGTTCGCATACATCACCAGCAGCTCGACTCTGACCGCGCTCAGCTTCAGCCCACTACGCGCCATAATGATCGCACCAATCGTCCATCTCGTGACGTGCCCTCGCTAAGGCGCGATCCACTGAAGGAAAGCCTAGCCGCGCAAAGCCGCGCCAAGCGCGACGAGGGAAAACGAGGCGTCGAGGCGGGAGATGTTGCGCCAGCA
The DNA here is from genome assembly GCA_003254865.1 of Dryas drummondii. Lineage (NCBI taxonomy): Eukaryota > Viridiplantae > Streptophyta > Magnoliopsida > Rosales > Rosaceae > Dryas > Dryas drummondii. The sequence continues at coordinate 20,827 of QANW01012154.1, read as the reverse complement.
TCGCGCAACGATCTCCTGCCAGCGCTCGATGTCGAACTTGTGCCGGTGGCGCATATCAGATGCGCCAAGCGGCGCTTGCGCAAGATCAGCGACGCCGATGTGCAGCAAGTCGCGAACGGCATTTTGGCTTATGGCTTTTCCGATCCTATCACCATCAGCGGCAAGGGTATTTTAATCGACGGTGAAAGTCGTCTCAAGGCAGCGGTGAAGCTCAACCTCACGCATGTGCCCTGCATCCGGTTGAGCCATCTCAGCGAAGCAGAAGCGCGGGCAAACCGCATCAGCTTCAATCGGATCGGCGCAAAACGCGCATGGGATGTCGGCGAGCTCAAGCTTGAACTCGAAGAACTACAGAATTTGGGCGAACCGATCAAGATCCTAGGTTTCGCCAGTATCGAACTCGATCAGATTTTCGCGGTCGAGGAAGAGGATGTGGGGAGTACAGAACCGAGCCGAGACAAGCAGCCTGAGGTCACGGTACCAGGCGACATCTGGCAAGTTGGTGAGCACCGCTTGTTGTGCGGTGATGCCACTGACCCGAAGAGCTACGACGCCCTGCTTGAGAGCGAAAAGGCGCGACTGGTCATCGCTGATAGTCCTTACAACGTCAAAGTCTCCAGCATCGTCTCGACCCCGCATGAGGAATTCATGGAGGGCTCGGGCGAAATGTCTAACAGCGAGTTCTCGACCTTTCTCAATGCCTACCTGAGCTGCTGTCGGAATGTGCTGATCGACGGCGGTATCGTGTTCTCCTTCATGGATTGGAAGCATATTCATCAGCTCATCGATGCCGGCCTCACCAAGGCCTTCGAGTACATCAATTTGGTCTGCTGGATAAAGTCGGCGGGCGGAATGGGATCGTTCTACCGCTCGCAGCACGAGCTTATCGCCGTCTTCAAGAAGCCTGGCGAGCACAAGAACAACATTCAGCTCGGCAAGCATGGCCGCGACCGCACCAACTGCTTGTACGAGGCCGGCGCCAACACGGTCGGCAGCGAGGCGCGCGCAATGCTCAGCGAGCACCCGACGTCCAAGCCGCCTAAGTTGCTGATGGACGCGATCTACGATGTCACAGATCGCGGCGATATCGTGCTCGATCCGTTCGGTGGTTCGGGCTCGACGCTGATTGCGGCACATCGAACTAAGCGGCTGGCGCGGCTGATCGAGATGAGCCCTGAGTACTGCGACCTCATCTTGCGACGATGGTTAGACGAGACCGGTGACATGCCGATCCACGCTCAGACTGGGGAAACCTTTGCACAGCGTGCCGAGGGCCTCGTTGCAATGCAGGAGGCGGGCGATGAAGAATGATCAGAACACTTCAACCCCGCTGGACGCAAGCGATAAGAGGCGGCGCCATGAGTCTAGCGTTGGAGAGGGTAGTGACGAATACACTGAGCTCCTGGAGACGATCGGTCCTGCCAGTGAACTGCCAAGCTCAAGTCGCACATGCTCATCACCATGTGAGGATAGGAGCTTGGTGATGCGTGACGGTAACGGCCGCTTTCGTAAAGGCACGCGCAGCCCCAATCCTCACGGCGCGCCGCGCAAACCGGATATTGGTCCATGGACCGAGCGCATACAACGAAAACGGACTGTTATAATCGATGGGCGTCCTATCGAGATGACCGATCTTGAGTATCTTGACCGCGTCGTCCACCGCGCTTCAATCAACTGCGATCCTGCAGCAATGAAGCTATGGGAAGAACGCTTGGTTTTTGCAGAAACGAACAGGCAGGAGCGAAAAGCCAGGGAGCGATATGATTTGCGCGTCAAGCGGGAGCGTGAACTCGGCATCAAAGGCGTCAGCTCGCGAGAGACGCTGCTGCACGATATAAAATGTCGGGATACGGTCCTGAAAGTTGTGCGAGTTGCAACTGGCAATTTCTTGGAACTTCAGCAAAAACTTATCGACATGGGCGTAGTACGCAAAATCGATGGCGTATGGCAAGTTGCAGATTGGCTGAAGTCCGACACACAGGAATGCCGCAACTGACAGTGCGCGATAGCCGTCGTATCTACGTCGGCTATCGCGCTATTTTTAGCGTTGATCCGTCCGCCACGGTCGTTGCTCAGGCCGCCCAGCAGTTGGCCGACGCTCGCTTGCGCGCATAACCCACGATGCAATGCAGTATTCGTTATCGATGATGTGCTCGATCAGGCCGAGTTTCATGAAAAGGTTTAGATCGATTCTTAACTGATTTAAAACCTTTACAAGTTCTCGGCTTAACTTTCTTTGCTCATTAGCGTCCGATTTGTAACGAGGGTTTTCAATCCAGGCCTCGTGCTCGTCATCAAGGTGGCGGTACACGCGACGTGCTGCCTTCAAGTCGTTGTGTAGCGCCTTGTCGACCAATTTATCGCGTCTCGCCTCGGTAGCTGGCACCGCAACCTGCGAGCCGTCGGGCTGCCTGATACTCACCAGCTCCTTGTCGAGTTCGATCATCGTCACGGCAGGCGGAGGCGGCAACTTACGTGGTCTCGTTGTGGGTTGATAGTCCTTGCTAAACTGTGAGTGCTTGGGTGGCTTCGCATAGCCAACCTTGTAGCTGATCTTCTTGCTCATGGTTACGCATCTCCAAGGTCAAAGGCCCCGAAGGTTGCTACCATTTCGAAAGGTTGGAACAGCCAAGGCGTACCGCTCTTTCGAGTATGGTAACGCCCGCCTTGGCCTGACCTCAGCTGTAGTCCATTGGGCAGGTTACTGCAACACCTGAGTGTCGACCCGTCAGAGCAAGTTCCTGTTCCTTCAAACAAGCTGCCAGTTCTGGTCAGTTTTGCTCCTGTTATTGCGCTATGCGCGCCTGTTATCTGCCGATTTGCATGCTCAGAATATGGCGGAGAACAGCCCTGAGTGCCTCCATCAGTGAGCGTGAAAATGCTAAAAACACGGGAACAACGGGAATTTATGGTGATAGTGAGGCTGACGATGTTTGCTCACGCGAACGGTACCATGTCCGCTCTCGTCGGAGATAAGTCGTAGTTGAAGGACTTAACGCCACTCACATCGGGCTTTCCCGAGTACCTAGTGTCGCCGGGAACGCCGCGGTTTTGCGGCATTACTCCTGCTGTAAGGCTGAAAGTCTCGGCAGCCCGAGACTAGGTGGCGGAGCGGGAGGGATTCGAACCCTCGATACGCTTTTGGCGTATACTCACTTTCCAGGCGAGCGCCTTCGACCACTCGGCCACCGCTCCGCATGTCCTGGAAGCGGGCCCTTAGGGCAAGGTGGGGCGGGTCGCAACCGTGCTGGGCAAGTTGTTGGGGATACGGCGTGACAATGGCGGGGCGGCGGGCGAGGATGGGGCATGATCACGCTCGCTCTTGCCTTGCTGGCTGCCACTCCGCTGGCAGTGCCGCCGCCCAATCCGGCCAATCCGGCGAGTCCACCCGAGATCGTGGCGACGGCGCCGGCTGGCGACTGGCTGGTGATCGCCCCGTCCGACCTGCTGGTAATGGACCTGTTGCCGGACCCGCGGGGGAGGGCGCGGCGGGTGGTGATCCAGTTGTTGCCGGCGCCCTATTCGCAAGCGTGGGTCCGCAACATCCGCAGGCTGGCGGCGGCACGCTGGTGGGATGGGACCAGCATCAATCGCGCCCAAGACAATTATGTTGTCCAGTGGGGCGATGCCGAAGCAGAGGATAAGGCAAGGGCGAAGCGGCTGCCGGCCGGTCTGGAGACACCATCGTCAACCGGCTATGTCACGCCCGTGCTTGATCTTGCGTTCCTGACAACGCGCGAGACGCGCACGCCGACGACGGAGAAGAAGATGGCGGCGGACATTGATGCGTCGGCGCCGTCTTCCAGAACCGATTCCGGACCCATCGATTACCGCAGCACGCGCAGCCAGCGCTATCCCGAAGGCTGGCACGAACGTGATGCCTATGCGGACTGGGTCGAGTTGCATGAGGGCTGGCCGTTGGCCAGCGAGGGCAAGGGCAGTGGCGAGCAGTTCTGGCCCGTCCACTGCTACGGCACCGTCGGGGTCGGCCGCGACATGCCGCCGGATGCCGGAACCGGCGCGGAGCTTTATGCGGTGATCGGGCAGGCGCCGCGGCAGCTCGATCGCAATATAGCGGTGGTCGGCCGGGTGATCGAAGGGATCGAGCACCTGTCGACGTTGCCGCGCGGCACCGGGCCGCTGGGGTTCTATGAGACGGCGGCGAAGCGGGTGCCGATCGTGTCGGTGCGGATCGGCGACCAGGTGCCGGGCCTGCCGCGCTATCAGTATCTGTCGACCGAGAGCGACAGCTTCGCGCGCTATGCCGATGCGCGGGCCAACCGGCGTGACCGGTTCTTCATCGCGCCTGCAGGCGGGACGGACATCTGCAACGTGCCGGTGCCGATCCGGCGCGCTCCGACCGGATAGTTATGGCGGCCTAGATCCGCTCCGCCTCCGCCACCGCGTCGCTGGCGCGCAGCGCGCTGGCGATGCGGGTGAGGTGGGCGAGGTCGCTGACTTCGAGGTCCACTTCGTATGTGCCGAACAGGTCGTCACGCTGGATCATCTTGAGGCGGACGATGTTGGCATGCGCCTTGGCGATGATGCCGGTGAGTTCGGCCAGCGTACCCGGCCGGTTGTAGAGCAGCACGCGGATGCGGCCGGTGGCGCCGGTGGTGGTCTCTCCCCACGACAGGTCGAGCCAGTCGACGTCGCGCGCCTCGGCCAGCGTCAGGCAGTCGATCGTGTGGACTTCGACGCCCTTGCCCGGATGACGCAGGCCGACAATGCGGTCACCCGGCACCGGATGGCAGCATTCGCCGAGGTGGAACGCCATGCCGGCGGTCAGCCCCTTGATCGAGATCGCGCGGCCACGCTTGCTGAGTTCCTCGTCGGCACCCATCGCACTGCTGCTGCCGGGCATCAGCGCTTCCATCACCGCGCGGTCGGTCAGCCGGGCGGAGCCGATCGCCGCCATCATGTCCTCCTCGTCGCGCAGGCCCAGGCGCTTGACCGCGGCCACGATCGCCTTGCGCCCGATCGGCGCGGGCAGGCGGTCGGCGATGTTGTCGAACAGTTCGCGGCCGATCGCGGCGATCTCCTGCCGCTCGGTCGCGCGGACGGCGCGGCGGATCGAGGCGCGGGCCTTGCCGGTGACGACGAACGACAGCCAGGAGAGCTGTGGCGCGCTGTCCTTGCTCTTGATGATTTCCACGACATCGCCGTTGGCCAGCTGGGTGCGCAGCGGCATATGGCGGCCGTTGATCTTGGCGCCGACCGCCGCGTTGCCGAGATCGGTGTGGACGCCATAGGCGAAGTCGACCGGGGTCGCGCCCTTGGGCAGCTGCTGCAGCGATCCCTTGGGGGTGAAGGCGAAGATGCGATCGGTGTAGATCGCCATCCGCGTATGTTCGAGCAGCTCCTCGGCGTCGTGGCTGGCATCGACGATCTCGATCAGGTCGCGAAGCCAGGCGACCTCGCCATCAGGCTTGCCGCCCTGCTTGTAGGCCCAGTGCGCGGCCAGGCCGAACTCGTTCGTCCGGTGCATCGCCGGGGTGCGGATCTGCACCTCCATCCGCATGCCGCGATCATAAAGCAGCGCGGTGTGCAGCGATCGGTAGCCGTTGGCCTTGGGCGTGGAGATGTAGTCTTTGAACCGGCCCGGGATCATCTGCCAGGTCCGGTGGAGGACGCCGAGCGCGCGGTAACAGTCCTCGTCGCTTTCGGCGAGCACGCGGAACGCCATGATATCGGTGATCTGTTCGAAGGTTACGTGGCGTTCCTCCATCTTTTTCCAGATCGAGTACGGGTGCTTCTCGCGGCCCGACACCTGCACCGTCAGCCCCGCCTCGGCCAGCGCCTGCTTCACCGCCAGCGCGATCGCATCGACTTGCCAGCTGCCTTCTTCGCGGATCTGCGCGAGCCGGCCGGAGATCGTCGCATAGGCCTCGGGCTCGATCTGCTCGAACGCCAACGCCTGCATCTCGCGCATGTATTCGTACATGCCGATCCGCTCAGCCAGCGGCGCGTAGATCTCCATCGTCTCGCGAGCGATGCGGCGGCGCTTCTCCGGCTTGGCGATAAAGTGCAGCGTGCGCATGTTGTGCAGCCGGTCGGCCAGCTTGACCAGCAGCACGCGCAGGTCCTCGCTCATCGCGAGCAGGAACTTGCGTAGGTTTTCGGCCGCGCGTTCGTTCTCGGTCAGGGTCTCGATCTTGGACAGCTTGGTGACGCCGTCGACCAGCCGCGCGACCTCGGGACCAAAATATTCTTCGATGTCCTCGATCGTGGTCAGCGTGTCCTCGACCGTGTCGTGGAGCAGCGCGGTGAGCACCGTCGACTGGTCGAGCTTCAGCTCGGTCATCAGGCCGGCGACCTCGATCGGGTGGCTGAAATAAGGATCGCCGCTGGCCCGCTTCTGGCTGCCATGCTTCTGAACCGTATAGACATAGGCGCGGTTCAGCATCGCCTCGTCCGCATGCGGATCATAAGCCATGACACGTTCGACAAGTTCGTACTGACGCAGCATCCTGGGGCAGATGTCAGCATTTTACCCCCGACGGCAAGGGGAGAGGCGATTGTAAAGGCGATCACGCTGTCCACATGATCGCGGGATCGATCCGCGTGCGGGGGCGAACCCGGGCCTTTGCTTTATGGCAAAACCCTTGTAGCAGCCGCGGCGCAGGAAGCGCTCGGGACATGATTCCGCAGTGCCCATGGAGTGTGTGATGAACGCAGCGCTTGGCGCAATCCGGTCGAGCCGGCCCGATCTTGATCGGGGATTCGGCCGGATCGGCGGGGTCGGTTTCGTCGTCGCCATCCTGGGGGCGATCGCGTTCGTTGCCTACAGCGTCTATAGCGATGCGCAGGCCGCGGGTGTGCACGCGGTGGCGATCCTGCCATACGCGCTGCTGTTCGTCGCGCTGCTGATCGCGCTGGGCTTCGAATTCGTCAACGGCTTCCACGATACCGCCAACGCGGTGGCGACCGTCATCTATACCAACGCCATGTCGCCGCACATCGCGGTGGTCTGGTCGGGGTTCTTCAACTTCCTGGGCGTGCTGCTGTCGAGCGGGCTGGTCGCGTTCTCGATCGTCTCGCTGCTGCCGGTCGAACTGATCCTCCAGGTCGGCAGTCAGGCGGGCTTCGCAATGGTGTTCGCGCTGCTGATCGCGGCGATCATCTGGAACCTCGCCACCTGGTTCTTCGGTATTCCCTCGTCCAGTTCGCATACGTTGATCGGCTCGATCATCGGCGTCGGCGTCGCCAACGCGATGATCCACGGCCGCAGCGGCATGTCGGGCGTCGACTGGACCAAGGCGAAGGAGATCGGACAGGCGCTGCTGGTTTCGCCGCTGATCGGCTTCGGTGTCGCCGCGCTGCTGTTCCTGGCGATGAAGGTGCTCGTGCGTAACAAGGCGCTCTATCAGGAGCCGCAAGAGGGCAAGCCGCCGCCACCGTGGATCCGGGCGCTGCTGATCTTCACCTGCACCGGCGTCAGCTTCGCACACGGATCGAACGACGGGCAGAAGGGCATGGGCCTGATCATGCTGATCCTGATCGGCACCGTGCCCACCGCCTATGCGCTCAATCGCGCTGTGCCCGATCAATATACCGCGGCGTTCCACAGCCAGTCGGTCGCCGCCGCCGGTGCGATCGGCGTGGTGCCGCAGATGACGCCAATGGCCGCCCGCACCGAGATCACGCGCTTCATCTCCGATCGCCGCGATGCGCCCGCCACCCGGCCCGCGCTGGCCACCCTGGTCAACGACATCGATCGTCAGGTCGGCGAATACGGGTCGCTGGCGAAGGTGCCCGCAGAGGCGGTCGCCAACGTCCGCAACGACATGTATCTCGCATCGGAAGCGATCAAGCGGATCGAGAAGAGCCACGATATCGACGAAGGCCAGCGCAAGTCGCTGATCACGTACAAGGATTCGCTCGACCAGGGCACGCGCTTCATCCCCACCTGGGTCAAGGTCGCGGTCGCCTTTGCGCTGGGGCTGGGCACCATGGTCGGCTGGCGCCGGATCGTCATCACCGTGGGTGAGCGCATCGGCAAGTCGCACATGACGTATGCGCAGGGTGCCTCGGCCGAACTGGTGACGATGGCGACGATCATGGGCGCCGACGGTCTCGGCCTGCCGGTGTCGACCACGCACGTGCTGTCCTCGGGCGTGGCGGGTACGATGGCCGCCAACGGTTCCGGGCTGCAGTGGTCGACCGTGCGTTCGATGCTGATCGCCTGGGTGCTGACGCTCCCCGCCTCGATTGCGCTCTCGGCTGGGCTGTACTGGCTGTTCCGCGGGATCTTCTGAGCGATCTAGCCTGACCCTTGCGGATCAGGTCCAGACCGCCTCGGGCGGCAGGCTCATCAGGATGGCGTCGATATTGCCGCCGGTCTTGAGCCCGAACAGCGTGCCGCGATCGTAGACCAGGTTGAATTCGGCATAGCGGCCGCGGTATTCGAGCTGGCGCAGCTTGTCCGCGTCGGTAAACGGCATGCCCATCCGGCGGCGCACCAGCATCGGGAACACTGTCAGGAACGCCTCACCCACCGCCTGGGTGAAGGCGAAGTTTGCCTCCCACGCGGCGGCATCGGCGCATTCCAGATGGTCGTAGAAGATGCCGCCGACGCCGCGGTTCACACCGCGGTGCGGGATATGAAAATACTCGTCCGCCCACTTGGCATAGCGTTCGTAATAGCCGGCGCCGTGTGCGTCGCAGGCGGCTTTCAGCGCGGCGTGGAAGTCGGCGGTATCCTCGGCATAGGGGATTGGCGGATTGAGATCGGCGCCGCCGCCGAACCAGGCCCGGGTGGTGCACAGGAACCGGGTGTTCATGTGCACCGCGGGTACCTGCGGATTGGCCATGTGCGCCACCAGGCTGATTCCGGTTGCGGCGAACTGCGGCTGGTCGGCCGAGGCGCCGTTGACCGATCGGGCGAAATCGCGCGACAGGTCGCCGACAACTGACGAGACGTTGACGCCGACTTTCTCGAACACGCGGCCTTTCATCAGCCCGCGGGTGCCGCCGCCGGTCTCGCCCGCTTCGCCGCCCTCCACCGCCGCGCGCTGCCACGGCGTGTAGCCGAAGCTGGCGTCGCTGCCCGCCTCGCGCTCGATCGTCTCGAACTCGGCGCAGATGCGATCCCGCAGCGTCTCGAACCAGGCGCGGGCGCGTTCGCGATAGGCGGTCCAGTCGGTGATCGGGGCGGCGGGGGGTGTCTGTTCAATCATGCGGCGCGGCTTGCCAAATCGGTGGAGGGCGGGCAAGGGCGGCGCCATGGTTCCCTTTTCGTTCGCTGACGAGGATATGCGGCTGGTGCAGGGCCGCGCGGTATACTGGGCGCGTGAGCAGGCGCTGCTGGTCGCCGACCTGCATCTCGAAAAGGCGAGCTTTTTTGCCATTCATGGCCAGATGCTGCCGCCCTATGACAGCCGCGAGACGCTGGAGCGACTGGCGCTGGCGATCCGCGAGACGGGCGCGCGGCGGGTGTTCGCGCTGGGCGACAACTTCCATGACGGCTGCGGCGTCGACCGGCTCGATCCGCATGCCGCGGGGATGCTGGCGGCGCTGACCCGGGCGGTCGACTGGGTGTGGATCGCCGGCAATCATGATGGCCTGTCTGCGCGCGGCTGCGGCGGCAGCGTGGCGGAAGAGGTCAGCACGTCGGGCCTGCATCTGCGCCACCGGGCCGAGCCGGCGACCGACGCACCCGAGGTTTCGGGGCACTTCCACCCCAGGCTGGCGGTCACCGCGCGCGGGCGGCGGATCGCGCGGCCCTGCGCGGTGGTGAGCGAGGGGCGGATGATCCTGCCCGCATTCGGCGCGCTGACCGGCGGCATGGATGCGGCCGATCCGGCGATCCTGGCGGCGATGCAGCCGGCGCGCACGATCGATGCGATCGTGCCCGCGTCGGGCCGCCTGCTGCGCTATCCGCTATGGCGCCGCGCCGCCTGAACCGTCGCCGCCACGGACGTCTGCCGCGCGGTTCGTCCTCATCCTGATGGGGGAGGGGCTTTTCGTGTGCCCCGACAGCGACCATATACCGCTTTTCAGACGCGCCCGAATCACTCTAAGGCGCGCAATCGCCCGTTATACCAACATCGCAAAGGACAGCGACTATCGCACCCCCACCACGGCGTTTGATGACCCCTCCAGTGAAGAGCGGGCCGCGCTACAATAACATGATCCAGTCGGACAAGGTCCGCGTGATCGACGGCGAGGGCGAGAACCTCGGCGTCATGTACACGCGCGAGGCGATCGAGCAGGCCGCCGAAGTCGGCCTCGACCTCGTCGAGGTCTCGCCCAACGCCGATCCGCCGGTCTGCAAGTTCCTCGATGTCGGCAAGTTCCGCTACGAGGCTCAGAAGAAGGCGAACATCGCCCGCAAGACCCAGAAGACGCAGGAGATCAAGGAGATCAAGATGCGTCCGAACATCGACGATCACGACTATGACGTGAAGATGCGCAACGTGAAGCGCTTCATCGACGATGGCGACAAGGTCAAGGTCACCCTGCGCTTTCGCGGCCGCGAACTGTCGCACCAGCAGCTTGGCATGGACCTGCTGCGCAAGGTGCAGGAAGACGTCGCCGAAGTCGCCAAGGTGGAAGCCTATCCGCGCATGGAAGGCCGGCAGATGCTGATGGTGCTTTCGCCGAAGTAAGCTGGTGCGGCTGGTTGCGTGGGGTTGTGGGTCCTCGCTTCGGCGGGAGGGCTGG
>QANW01012154.1:0-10023 GCA_003254865.1 Dryas drummondii | reverse complement strand
AGGCAGGGGCCTAGCTAAGCTATCCGCGTCGATGCAGCGCTGCATGGAGGCGAGAGCGTGATGGGCCCCTGCCTTCGCAGGGGCGATGGGGAAGAGGTAAGTGCGTGAGGCTTGTACGGCGTCGGGACCAGACACACCTCCACCCCCGCCGGCGAGCGCGGGATAACGCCTCAAGGAAAAGCACGGCGTTGGGCCGGCGCGTTGACCTGACACGACAGGCTTGGCTCATGCGCGTCTTTGCTGCGAACGGACGTGAGCGGCACATCACTCTCACGTCCTGCCCATGGGCAGCGAGGCGTCGGTGGGCAGGGCTCGCGACCCGCGTCACCGTCCGTCGGGACTACACCCGAATCCATCCCTCGCTGCATGGCGAGCGCCCGACTTGATGGCGCCGACCCTGTGGTGCGGGCTGGTGAGAACGAGGCCTTCGTCCACCCGCACCCGCCGCATGTCAGCGTGAACTGACGGCGAGGCATATAGCCTATATGGTTCGTTGTGTCAAGGAAGAAGCCCACCCCCGGCCCTTCCGCAAGCGGGAGGGGAGTATGTCAGCGCAGGGTCCAGAACGCCGCGCCCATCAGCAGGTAGGCGGCGATCCAGTAGCCGTAGTCCTTGATCGCCGCCCCCAGCGGAAAGGCGCGGCGGGCGTAGGAGATGAATAGCGTGGGGCCGGCGAAAGTCAGCGCCAGCCCGCCCGACATCATGAAGTAGAGCCACGGCTTGGCATCCAGCGTCGCCTCGCCCACCCGCGCGAACATGTGGCCCATCATCGCCGCGCTGAGGAACAGCAGCGCTGCCGCCACCGCATGTCGCGCAGGCTCGCGCGACGGCATCGCCGCGCGGCCATAGGCCGCGACCCCCAACAGCGCCGCCGCGATCCAGGCGATCATCACCGCCAGCCAGTTCACCGGACCCATGCCGTCATCCTCATGCCACCGGCGCGCAAGGTCTGGCGCGGGATCGATCACGCCGGTAGCAAAAACCGCGCCAAGGGTGTAGGGCGCGCGCGATATGACGGACCTTTCCGGATTTCCCACACCCCCTTCGCTCATACCGCCGCGCATCGGCATGGTCAGCCTCGGCTGTCCCAAGGCGCTGGTCGACAGCGAACGCATCCTCACCCGGCTGCGCGCGGACGGCTATGCCATGAGCGCGGACTATGCNATGAGCCCCGACTACGAAGGCGCCGACGTGGTGCTGGTCAACACCTGCGGCTTCCTCGATTCCGCCAAGGAGGAGAGCCTGGCCGCGATCGGCGAGGCGATCGCCGAGAACGGTCGCGTCATCGTTACCGGCTGCATGGGCGAGGAGGCGGATGCGATCCGCGCGCGCTTCCCGCAGGTGCTCGCGGTCACGGGCGCGCACCAGTACGAGGCGGTGGTCGACGCGGTGCACGAGGCGGCGCCGGCCGAGATGGGACCGTTCTTCGATCTGGTGCCGCAGCCCGACATCAAGCTGACCCCGCGGCATTACAGCTACCTCAAGATCTCAGAGGGTTGCAATCACGCCTGCAGCTTCTGCATCATCCCGCAGATCCGCGGCCGACTGGCCAGCCGTCGGATCGACGCGGTGCTGCGCGAGGCGGAGAAGCTGGTCGCCGCGGGCACGCGCGAGCTGCTGGTGATCAGCCAGGATACCTCGGCCTACGGGCTCGACCTGCGGCACGAGACACGAACATGGCACGGCCACGAGGTGCGCACGCACATGACCGACCTTGCCCGCGAACTCGGCCAGCTGCGCACGCCGCAGGGCGCGCCACCGTGGGTGCGGCTGCATTACGTCTATCCCTATCCGCATGTCGACGCGGTGATCCCGCTGATGGCCGAGGGTCTGCTGACGCCGTACCTCGATATCCCGTTCCAGCATGCCAGCCCCAGCGTGCTGCGCGCGATGAAGCGGCCGGCGAACGAGGCGCGCGTGCTCGAACGGCTGCGTGACTGGCGCGCGATCTGCCCCGATATCGCCATCCGGTCGAGCTTCGTCGTCGGCTTTCCCGGCGAGACCGAGGCCGACTTCCAGTATCTGCTCGACTGGCTGGACGAGGCGCAGCTCGATCGCGTCGGTGCCTTCCGTTTTGAGCCGGTCACCGGCGCGCCGGCGAATGATCTGCCGGGGCAGGTGCCCGAGGCGGTCAAGGAAGAACGCTATGCCCGCCTGATGGAGCGGACCGAGGCGATCAGCGCGGCCAAGCTGGAACGCCGGATCGGCCGCGTGCTGCCGGTCATCATCGACGCGGTGGGTGAGCCCGACGAGGACGGCGATATCGGCGCCACCGGCCGCAGCCAGGCGGATGCGCCCGAGATCGATGGCGCGGTGCACTTGCGCGATGCGCCGGCGACACTGGTCGCGGGCGATATCGTCGAAGTGCTGGTCGAGGATGCCGACGCGCACGATCTGTTCGGGGTGATCGTCGAAGCCTGAGCCAGTTGCGTCAGACGCAATCATTGCGCCGTATTTCGCATTTGCGAAAGAACGACGTTCCCAGCATAGAGGGCATGCCTTTCAGGCATCCTCTCCCAAACTTTTCATAGGGCTGGTCTTCGGATCGGCCCTTTTTTTGTCCGTGAACAAGGCGATGGCGTCAAAGCCAGCCCATCCGCCGGAACCGCAGCCACAGCCCGGTGCAGGCCCCCAGCATGATCGCCAGCGCGAAAAGATAGCCGAAGCGCCAGTGCAGTTCGGGCATGTGTTCGAAATTCATGCCATAGACCCCGGCGATCGCAGTCGGCACCGCCAGGATCGCCGCCCAGGCCGCCAGCTGCCGGGTGATCTGGCCCTGGCGATGCTGTTCGAGCAGCCCGCCGGTCTCGACCACGCTCGCCAGCGTATCGTTCAGCCCGTGCAGGTGCGCCATCGTGCGGCGCATGTGGTCGTAGACGTCCCGGAACCACACCCGCGCGCCGGCATCGATCGCCGGTAGCGTCTCGGTCGACAGCTTGAGGCAGACTTCCTCCATCGGCCCGACGATATAGGTCAGCTTGCGCAACTGGCGGCGCAGATGGAAGATCCGCCGGATCGTGCCCTCCTCGGGGAAGGCGGCGATCGTCAGGTCCTCAAGCTCCAGCGACGTCTCCTCGACATGGTTCACGATCGGCTCGAACCCGTCGACGATGTAGTCGAGCAGCGAGTGCGCGACATAGTCCGGGCCCTGGCCGAGATGCTCGGGGTCTTTCTCCAGCCGCGCGCGCAGCGCATGGTGCGCGCGCACCGATCCGAACCGCACCGCGACGATGAAGTCGCAACCGACGAAGATCGCCGTCTGGCCATAGTCGAGCGTATCTTCGCCGCGCCTGAACTCGGCCGAGCGGGCGATAATGAAGGTCTGCCGGTCGTAGATGTCGACCTTGGGCGGCTGCGACGGGGTCATCGCATCCTCGACCGCCAGCGGGTGCAGCCGGTACTGGCGGCTGACCAGGTCCATCTCCTGCTCGGTCGGATCGCAGACGCCGATCCAGTCGAACGATCCGTCCGGCAGCGGCGCACGCGGCGCGCCGTCGACGGTGAGCGGATCGGCCAGGGCCTTACCGGCTTCGTATCGGCGCGCGGCGATGATCGTCATCGCGTGCATGTGGCAAAGCCGGCGGCGGCTGGCAACGTGGTCCGTTCGCACCCGGCGGCGCAGACGGTGGCGGAGCGGCGTGGATTGGCCTAGGTCGCTGGGCATGTCCGATTCGACCGCCGACATCGCCGCCGAGGGCCCGCCCGCCGAGGCCCGCGTCTATACCGCCGCGCTGCTGGTGATCGGGGACGAGATCCTGTCCGGCCGCACGCATGACAAGAACATCGCCCAGATCGCCACCTGGCTGGTTGCGCAGGGCATCCGGCTGGCCGAGGCGCGCGTGGTGGCGGACAAGCCCGACGCCATCGTCGAGGCGGTGAACACGCTGCGCCAGCGCAACGATTACCTGTTCACCACCGGCGGCATCGGCCCGACTCACGACGACATCACCGTGGATGCGGTGGCGCAGGCGCTGGGCGTCGCGGTCATCGTCCATCCCGAGGCGCGCGAGATCCTGGAAGGCTATTACGCGACGCGCGGCGGCCTCAACGAAGCGCGGCTGCGCATGGCGCGCGTGCCAGAGGGCGCCGAGCTGATCCCCAACCGCTTCACCGGCGCGCCGGGCATCCGCTTTGGCAACGTGTTCCTGATGGCCGGGGTGCCGCAGATCACCGCCGGGATGCTTGATGCGCTGAGCGGCACACTCGAAGGCGGGGCGCCGATGCTGTCGGAGACGCTGGGCTGCTGGGTGGCCGAAAGCGAGGTCGCGACGCTGCTCGGCGATACCGAGAAGGCGCATCCGGGTTGCCAGATCGGCAGCTATCCGTTCTGGCGCGAAGGGCGCGGCGGGGCCAACTTCGTGATTCGCTCGGTCGACGCCGCGGCGCTGTCGCAGTGCACGCAGGCCCTGGCCGAGGGGCTGTCGGCGATCGGGCGCGAGACCGTGCCGGGTGGTATCTGATCCGTCCGCATGCGGCATGTCCTTTCGGTGCTGGCGATGCTGACCGTGGGCGCGAGTGCGTCCGTGCCGGCTGAAGCGGCGCAGGATCCGGTGGCCGTGCCGCCGGCCGACGATCGCCTTTCCCGGTTCGAACGCGCGCTGGCGCAGAAGCCGAGCGCGACCGAGGTGCTGGCGCAATGGTGCCGGGCGAGCGGCGATGCCGCGCCGCCTGCGATCCGCGCGGTGTCGGTTAAGGACGAGCCGCCGGCGATCACCACCGAGGTGCGCAGGCTGCTGGGCATCGGCGGCGACGAGCCGGTCGGTTACCGGCATGTGCAGCTGGTCTGCGGCGATCGCGTGCTGTCCGACGCGCGCAACTGGTACGTTCCGGCGCGTCTCACCGCGGACATGAACCACGCGCTGGCGACCAGCGACCAGCCGTTCGGCGCGGTGATCGCCGCGACCGGGTTCAGCCGCGAGACGATCGAGGCGCAGCGGGGCGCGATGGCCGGCTGTCCGGCCAGGACCGTGCTGACGCACCGGGCCCTGATCCGCGCGCGTGATGGCGAGCCGCTGGCGCTGGTGATGGAATGCTATCAGCCGGCGGTGCTCGATTAGGCAGGCTGAGGCCTGAGCCGATCTAGCCCAGGTCGAGATGCAGGAAGCGGTTGAAATCACTGGCGGCGTAGTCGCCGAAAGGTCCGCCGGCGATGAAGCCGCGGCGATTATAGAGCGTCAGCGCGGCATCGAACGACGGGCCGCTGCCGGTCTCCAGGCTGAGGCGGCGGGCGCCCTGCGCCCTGGCCGCAGCGATGATGGTATCCAGAACCGCGGCGCCGGCGCCCTGGCGCAGGAAGTCCGGATGCGTGCGCATCGATTTCACTTCCGCCGTTCCGTCGGACAGCATCCGCATCGCTCCTACCGCGGCGATGCGATCAGCGCGCCATGCGGTCCAGACGGTGACATCCGCGGTCTGCAGTCCGCTAAGGTCAAGCGCATGGACGCTGCCCGGCGGCGAGTACGCCTGCATCCCCGCGAGATGCAGCGCGAGCAGGGCGCGGGTCGGCTCCCCGGTCAGATCGTCTTCGCGGATGTCGAACATCGGCGGGGCGGGGCAGGGCGGGGCGGAGCGGCGGGTGGCCACTCCGCGCGTCGCTCAGGCGGCGATCGCTTCGGTGCCGGCGATCGTCGTGCGGTGCATCATGCGGCCGCTGCTGGTCTCGTAAGGGATCACGCGGTGCATCGCGCCGGTGTTGTCCCACACCACGAAGTCGCCCGGCTCCCAGTAATGGCGATAGCTGAACTCGGGCTGCGCCGCCCATTCCTGCAGGCGGATCAGCATGGCGCGGCCGGCAGGGATGTCCATGCCGGCGATATGGTCGGCGGTGGTGCCGATGATCATCGACTTGCGGCCGGATGCGTGCGTCCAGACGATCGGATGCTCCTTGATCAGGCCGATGCCGATCACCGCGTCGCGCACCCGCTCGGGGATGGCGTCGGCGATGTGGCTGAGGCTGGCGCGAACCGAATGGACCGCCTTCAGCCCCTCGAGCTCGCGCTTCTCCTCCTCGGGCAACCCTTCGTAGGCGGCATACGTGCTGGCGAACTCGGTCTGACCGCCCTTGGCCGAAGTGCGGCGCGCACTGAGCAGCGTGGCGAACGGCGGCGGCGTATCGACGGTGATTCCGTCCATGTGCCAGAAGAACGTGCCCAGCACATATTCGGGCTGCGGGTTGATCTTGCTGTCAAGCGTGACCTCGTAGATCTCGTCGTTGACGCCATCGACGACGCCGGCCGCACGGCCCAGGCTCTGGCGAGTGCCGACCAGATCGGTGATCCGGATCTGCTCTTCGTTCGTCAGGTTAAGCTGCGGGAACACCAGGACGGTGCGCTCCTCCACCTTGGCGCGGATCGCCTTGGCGGCTTCCGGGGTGAACAGGTCGTCCCGGTCGTCCCAGACCACGCGGCTGCCGACCTTGTCTTTCAGATTCTCGAATCGAATGCCCACGTGCGCCTCTCCCGATGCGTGTGCTGAACAGTTGTTCAGCAGCTACTATCCGATTTGCTCCGTTCGGGCAAGTGGGAGGCGGATAGTGGCGTGCGGCCAAACGGAGGTTCGGCTGTCAGGCGCACCAACGAAAAAGGGCCCCCGTCGCCGGGAGCCCTTTCGCAATACCTTGGCTGTCGCGCAGCGATCAGCCGCCGTGAACCTCGGCCACATCGATCTTCAGGCCGGGGCCCATCGACGAGGACAGGCCGACCTTCTGCAGGTACTTGCCCTTGGCGCCGGCGGGCTTCGCCTTGACGATCGCGTCGACGAACGCGTCGAAGTTCTGGCGCAGGCGCGCATTGTCGAAGCTCATCTTGCCGATGCCGCCATGGATGATGCCGGCCTTTTCGACGCGGAACTCGATCTGCCCGCCCTTGGCGGCCTTGACCGCTTCGGCGACGTTCGGCGTCACGGTGCCCAGCTTGGGATTCGGCATCAGGCCCTTGGGACCCAGCAGCTTGCCCAGACGACCCACGACGCCCATCATGTCGGGCGTGGCGATCACGCGGCCATAGTCGACGTTGCCGGCCTGCATGTCTTCCAGCAGGTCCTCGGCGCCGACCTTGTCCGCGCCTGCGGCCAGCGCGGCCTCGGCCTTGTCGCCGCGCGCGAACACGGCGACCTTGACGTCCTTGCCGGTGCCGGCCGGGAGCGTGACCATGCCACGGACCATCTGGTCGGCGTGACGCGGATCGACGCCCAGGTTCAGCGCGACCTCGATGGTCTGGTCGAACTTGACGGTCGACAGGTCCTTCAGGGCCTGGATCGCCTCATCGATGCCATAGAGCTTCTGGTTGTCGCCCAGCTTCTCGTTCAGTGCCTTGCGGCTCTTGGTCAGTGCCATCGGATCAGCCCTCCACAACCTGAAGGCCCATCGAACGGGCCGAACCTTCGATGATCTTCGTCGCCTGCTCGATGGTGTTGGCGTTGAGATCCTTCATCTTCTGCTCTGCGATTTCCGACAGCGCCGAACGCTTGATCGTCCCTGCGGAAACCTTGCCCGGCTCCTTCGAACCCGACTTGAGGTTGGCCGCCTTCTTGATCAGGAACGTCGCCGGCGGCGTCTTCATCACGAAGGTGAAGCTGCGATCGGCATAGACGGTGATGATCGTCGGGATCGGCATGTCCTTCTCGAACTCCTGCGTCGCAGCGTTGAACTGCTTGCAGAACTCCATGATGTTCACGCCGCGCTGACCCAGCGCCGGCCCGATCGGCGGCGACGGCTTGGCGTTGCCGGCTGCAACCTGCAGCTTGATGTAACCTTCAATTTTCTTGGCCACGAAGGGCCTCCTTTCTTCCTGTCGGCACGGCGAAGCGCGCCTCAGAGTAAGCGGTCAGACAGGCGCCTTATCCGGCGCCCTCCCGCATGGATTCCGCCACGACCCGAGGAGACGGGCCGGCGAGAATGGGTTCAGAGCGCGGAGACGCGCTTCGACAGGCGCGACATCTTGCGCGCCGCTGTATTCTTATGAAACACGCCGCGGGCGACGCCGCGCGCGAGTTCGGGCTGTGCTTCCTTGAGCGCGGCGGCCGCCGCGTCCTTATCGCCGCCGGCGATCGCGGTCTCGACCTTCTTAAGGAAGGTACGGATGCGGCCCAGGCGGTTGCCGTTGATCACCGCGCGCTCTTCGTTGCGACGGATACGCTTGCGGGCTTGGGTGGTATTGGCCATGTTCGTCCTTGTTGCCGGCCGAACGCGCGGCCTTGTCGAATAGAAGAGGCGGCAAGGCCAGGGGCCCGCCGCGAAAGCGCGCGCCTTACCGGCGGTACGGCGAATCGTCAAGGCGCCGCATGGCGCTCAACGCTGGCACTTCGGGCACCAGAATGTGCTGCGCCCGCCCTGCACGAACCGCGCGACGACGCCGCCGCATTCGCAGGGCTCGCCCTCACGCCCGTACACCTTCCACGCACTGGCAAAATAGCCGAGCTCGCCCGAAGGCTGCGCATAGTCGCGGATCGTCGATCCGCCCGCGGCGATCGATTCGTTGAGCACGTCGCGGATCGCCGGGACGAGGCGCGCGATGGCGGCCCGGCTGACGCGCCCGGCGGGCTTGTCCGGCCGGATGCGCGCGCGATACAGCGCCTCGCAGACATAGATGTTGCCCAGCCCCGCGACGATGCGCTGATCGAGCAGCAGCGGCTTCACCGGCGCGGCGCGCCCGGCGAAGGCGGCGGCAAGGTACTTTGCGGTCAACAGGTCGCCCAGCGGCTCCGGCCCCAGCGCCAGGAACGAGGGGAATGCGTCGAGCGCCAAGGTATCCACCAGATCGACCGAGCCGAACCGGCGCGCGTCATTGAGCGCGAGGACGTGGCCGGCCTCGGTCTCCAGCACCAGGTGATCGTGCCGCCCGATCGCCTCGGGCTCGATCCGCCAGCGGCCCGACATGCCGAGATGGAAGATCATCGTGCGGTCACGATCGGTGTGGATCAGCCCGTACTTGGCCCGCCGCCCCAAAGTGGTGACGCGCGCGCCGGTCAGCGTCTGGACAAGGTCGGCGGGGAAGGGCCGGCGCAAGTTAGGCCGGTGCAGCGTCACCCGGGCGATCCGCGCGCCTTCGAGGTAGCGCGTCAGGCCGCGGACGGTGGTTTCGACTTCGGGAAGCTCGGGCATGCGCGGCTCGACGCTTACAGCATTTGCGTGGGCGCGAAACTCCCCTAATGCGCACCCCATGCCAGAGCCCATTGAAGACACGGTATCGTTCGGCCGCGAGGACGTGTCCCCGCAGGAAAAGACCGCGCGGGTCGGCGCGGTGTTCAGCAACGTCGCCGCGCGCTACGACATCATGAACGATGCGATGTCGGGCGGCATGCATCGCCTGTGGAAGGACAAGTTCGTCCGCCGGGTCAAACCGCGTGCCGGCGAACAGATTCTCGACATGGCGGGCGGCACCGGCGACATTGCGTTCCGCATGGCCGCATCCGGCGCATCGGTGACGGTGTCCGACATCAACCAGGACATGCTCGACGTCGGCGTCGAGCGGGCGATGAAGCGCGGGATCGACGGCCTCGTCTGGTCGCGGCAGAATGCCGAGGGGCTGACGTTCGCCGACCGCACCTATGATGCCTATACGATCGCGTTCGGCATCCGCAACGTCAGCCACATCGACCGCGCGCTGGCCGAGGCCTATCGCGTGCTGAAGCGCGGCGGGCGGTTCTTCTGCCTCGAATTCTCGACCGTCGAATGGCCGGGGTTCAAGGACGTGTACGACGTCTACTCGGACAAGGTCGTGCCCAAGCTGGGCAAGGCGATCGCCGGGGACGAGGCGAGCTATGTCTATCTGGTCGAGTCGATCCGCCGCTTTCCGCCGATGGCGGAATTCAGGGCGATGATCGACCGCGCCGGCTTCGTGCAGACCAGGGTCGAGCCGATCCTGGGCGGGCTTGTCGCGATCCATTCGGGGTGGAAGGTTTGACGGCCACGTCGCGGCGCGCATGACCACGTCCGCCCGTCACATCCTGCGGCTGCTCGGCTGGGGACGCACGCTGGCGCGGTACGGCGCGCTGCGCATCATCGAGGAAGGCGCGAACACGCCG
>QANW01012151.1:48589-62352 GCA_003254865.1 Dryas drummondii | reverse complement strand
TGCGAGTATTTAAATTTAAAACGAACATGCTTGTACGCTCTGCTACTGATGCGATTCGTGCACTTGCGAGTATACTTAGAATGAGATGCATGTTTATTTTATTCTAAGAAAACAATCAACATTAAGAACGCACAAAATCGTTATTTTGGTGTATAC
This sequence comes from Dryas drummondii, assembly GCA_003254865.1. Classification (NCBI taxonomy): domain Eukaryota; kingdom Viridiplantae; phylum Streptophyta; class Magnoliopsida; order Rosales; family Rosaceae; genus Dryas; species Dryas drummondii. Next base: position 62,196 of record QANW01012151.1, on the reverse strand, counting down.
TTTGTCTAATTTAGTCCAAAATGCACCAAAACATGCTTGATTGGAAAGAAAGACAAGGGAAAGCACATTCTCATATTATGATTAATGTTCTAGACCTATTGAACCACATTTTTTATTTAGAATGCATGAAATCGTCATTTCGGTACATATTTAGTCCAATTTCTACCAAATTGTACCAAAACGTGTCCGGTTGACAAGAAAGTCATGGGGAAGCACATTCTCATGTTAGAATTAGCATTCTATACTTATTGAACCACATTTGGTGTTTAGAACGCACGAAATCATTATTTTGGTATATACTTAGTCCAATTTCGTCCATACTACACTAAAATGTGCACGGTTGGCAAGAAAGAGTTGGGGAAACACTTTCTCATGTTAGGATTAGTGTTCTCGACCAATTGAACCACATTTGGTTTTAAGAACGCACGAAAACGTCCTTTCAGTGCATACTTGGTCTAATTTCGTCCAAATTTTACCAAAACGTGATTGGTAAGAAAGAAAGACATTGGAAAGCACTTTATGATGTTAGGATTAGCATTCTAGACCTATAGAATCACATTTGGTGTTAAGAACGCAGGAAAATGTCATTTCGGTGCATACTGGGTCCAATTTCGTTCAAATTGCACCAAAACATGCTTGGTTGACAAGAAAGATAAGGGGATGCTCTTTCTCATGATAGGATTAGTGTTCTAGACCTACTGAATTACATTTGGTATTAAAAACGCACTGAAACGTCGTTTCGATACGTACTTGGTCCAATTTCATCCAAATTGCACCAAAACATGCTTGGTTCGCATTAAAGACATGCATAAACACTTTTTCAAGTTAGGATTAGCGTTTTAGACCAATTGAACCACATTGGGTGTTAAGAACACTTGAAATTATTATTTCGGTACAAAGTTGGTCCAATTTCGTCTACATTGTACCAAAATGAGCACAATTGGTAAGAAAGACATGGGGAAGCACATTCTCATGCTATGATTTGTTTTCTAGACCTATTGAACAATATTTGGTGTTAAGAACACAAGAAATCGTCATTTCGATACATACTTATACCAATTTCGTCCAAATTGTACCAAAACGTGTCCGGTTGGTGTTGAGTGCTTATTTTACACTATTTTATGATACTAACTCCCTAACCTAGAGTGCAAGAACTCGGTATTTTGTGTTTTGTTAGTTTGTTTTTGTTCTTATAGGATAAAATGAGCAAAGAAGAGAAAAGGAGTCAAAAGAGCCATTTTTAGACATTTTCTAGTCAAACCAGGAAAAGTGGAGAAATCCTGGTCACACCAGGAAAAGTTGAATCTCAGTCAAACTAGGCTTCCTAGTCTCACAAGGAAAGATCGTGCTTGAATAAGAAGAAATCATGAAGATCCGAAGCCAGAAATGAGAAATCCTAGTTGGAGCAGGAAATCCTATTTGAACTAGGAAATCTAATCTGAGTAGGAAATAATGTCCTAATGAAGATAGGAATCATGAGGGGCAAAATGGTAATTGTGAAATTCCACGTGAGATAGAAATCCTAAGTCTATAAGGATTCCTAAGTGGACCAGGAGAAGTGGTCAAAAGTCAAAGTCAACAAGTTAATGGTTTTATAAGCTTTTGGAAGACATTGGGCCAAAACACAAATGAAGAGGAGCAATTTTCGGCCAAGCTATTGGGCTTGGGCTAGGCGCAATACCCTAAGGAGGGTGCGGCATGGGCTGAAGGCTAAAGGCCTAGTGATTGGCGAATGGAGCTGATGAGTTATGCATATTTGGCTTAAGTGAGTGTGGCCTTGATCCATTAGGTTAAGTTTCAGCAATCCCACATTGAAGAGAAATAGAAATTGCAGCCCCACTCTCCTCTATAAATACATTTTTATAACTCAAAGAGGGGGTTGTCTGCTGTGAATTTTCCAAAACCCTAGCCTCCTTCTCTTTTCCTTGCCGCACACACACACACACACACACTCTCTCTCTCTCTCTCTCTCTCTCTCTCTCTCTCTCTCTCTCTCTCTNCTCTCTCTCTCTCTCTCTCTCTCTCTCTCTCTCTCTCTCTCTCTCTCTCTCTCTCTCTCTCTCTCTCTCTCTCTCTCTTTCTTTTCTTTTTCTCACGTAGCCCTAGCAGCCACCATCTTTCTTTTCTTTCTCTTGCTGCAGCCACCTTCTGATCCCTACACATCTCTTTCTTTTATTTTTATACTAAACCCAAGGAGGAGGAACAAGACCTTGCCGCAGCCACCACCACCTAGTCACGCCACCACCTTGCTGCCACCTTGCTGAGCAACCTAGCAGCCTTGCCGTGGAGCCCAAGGCTGAGCAGCAGCCCATCACGCCGTCAAAGGGTGGAGCCATCTCCATCCCATTGCCGTGGCTTGATCTTTCTTCTTTTCCTCTTTATTTTCCTAGTTTAATTACGTTATATTTGTTCATAGATTTAATTATGTGTAGCTAAATATTTGGCTAGGGCTAGGATGAAGCCCTAGTGATGCTATTTACTTTTACTAGGGATTGTTTTCAATTGTTTACATGTTGACAAATCTTGGATCTCTGTTTAAATTGACTCTATTTGCTTCGCATCTTTGACTGATCACCTTAGGTTGTATGCATCTAGATTTATGTTGTGAAACTATACAAGCTCAAAAGGATGATAGTTTCAATAGGCAACAAGTAGATATCCTAAGATAATATTCATGAGAAAAGGGATTATAGATGTTTATAGGTTACAATTCGGATGGGTCTATGCTCTATATGTTTGTCACTCTCACAAATTTTAATGACTCTTGCATGGATAATAGTTGCCTTAAGTACGCTTAGGGAACATGTAAGTTAACTGGCTAAGTGAGGCCTAAGAAGCTCTTAGTTATGCACAGTAAGGAGAGTAATTGCTAAAAGTAACTAGCCAAACCTTTTAGTAGACGAACTTTGTTGACATGTTTGCATATTGATTGTTAGTATCCATAGTAAAGTGAATGGTATGCTAGTGGTGGATTCTGACCCCTAGTGTTTCTTTATCATTGTTCTTATCTAAATTAATTCAGTTTGTTATTTTAAAGTTTTGTTACTTATTTGTTAGTTTAGTCTAGTCTCAAAAACCAATCAAAAACCCCCCATTTGCATGTGTGAGTTAGAGAAGATTTAATTTAATTTAATTGAGTTAGTAATCATTACACTAGTACAATTCCTTGTGGGATCGACCTCGTATTTGCAAGCTTTGCTACTCCGCGATTCGTGCACTTTCCAGTTAACCTAGAGTTGCTAAGAAGGTTTAACATAATCGCTCTAGCAAAACATACAACAGTTGGCAAGAAAGTGGGGAAGCACATTCTCAAGTTAGGATTAGCGTTCTAGACCTATTAAACCACATTTGGTGTTTAGAACGCACCGAAACATCATTTCGGTACATAGTTCGTCCAATTTCATCCTAATTGCACCAAAATATGCTTGGTTGGCAAGAATGACATGTGGAAACACTTTCTCATGTTAGGATTAGAATTCTAGACCAAATGAACCACATTGGGTGTTAAGAACACACGAAATCGTCATTTCGGTACAAACTAGGTCCAATTTCATGTACATTGTACCAAAACGAGCACGATTGGTAAGAAAGACATGAGGAAACACTTTCTCATGTTAGGATTAACGTTCTAGACCTATTGAACCACATCTTACATGAAAAACTCACGAAATCGTCATCTCGGTACATACTTAGTCCAATTTCGTTCAAATGCCACCAAAACGTGCCCGGTTTGCAAGAAAGACATGCAGAAACACTTTCTGATGTTATGATTAGCATTCTAAACCAACTGAACCAGATTAGTTGTTAAGAAAGCAAGAAAATATTATTTCGGTACATACTTGGTCCAATTTCATCCAAATTGTACCAAAACATGCCTAGTAGGCAAGAAAGATATGGGGAAGCAGATTCTCAAGTTAGTTTTAGTATTCTAGACTTATTGAACCACATTTGGTGTTAAGAAAGCAAGAAAACGTCATTTCGATTCAAACTAGGTCCAATTTCGTCGAAATTGTACCAAAACGAGCACGATTGGTAAGAAAGACAAGGGGAAACACTTTCTCATGTTAGGATTAGTGTTCTTGACCAATTGAACCACTTTGGGTGTTAAGAACGCACGAAATCGTCATTTCGGTACAAACTAGGTCCTATTTCATTTAAATTGTACCAAAACGAACACGATTGGTAAGAAAGACATGGGAAAACACTTTCTCATGTTAAGATTAGCGTTCTAGATCTATTGAACCACTTCTGATGTTAAAAACGCACGAAATCGTCATTTCGATACAAATTGGTCCAATTGCACCAAACCATGCTTTGGTTGGCAAGAAAGATAAGGGGAAGCTCTTTCTCATGTTAGGATTAGCGTTCTAGACCTATTTGTTGAATGTTTTCTTAGAACAAAATAAACATCTATTTCATTCCAAGTATACTCGCAAGTGCACGAATCGCATCAGTAGCAAAGCGTACAAGCACGAGGTCGATCCCACAGGGAATGGTTAATACACAACAAATCAATTCAATTAATTAATAGAATAACTAAATGGGGGGTTTGAAGAATTGAAAACGCACGCACACTTCACCACACGCACACACCCTTTATTCTATCTTGCAATGCTAAGTTTTCAGTTTCAAATCAGATAAGCATGCAATAACCATCCAAGGCTAATTACAGTTAATTTGAACACAACATATTAAAGTTTGACTGCTAAAAAGGTTTGGCTAGTTACTTTCTCGCAATTGTTCTCCTAATGCATAAACTAAGAGCTTCTTGAGCCTTCCTTAGCCAGTTAACCTACATGTTCCCTAGTTCAAGCTAAGGCAGCTGTTACCCATGCAGGAGTCATTAAGTTTTATGAGAACGTCAAACATACACAACATATAAGCTTTGACTATTTCCTTATAGAGGTCGCCCAACCCCACTACCAAGAATAATCCCTTATTCCCTTGTTACTTGTGGTTTACTGTCTTTGACTATTTCACAGCTAAACCTAACAAATAAACTAGATGCAATTACCCTAAGGTGGCCAGTCAAAGGATGCAAACAACTAGTGACGGGTAAATAGATAGTGGAAATTTAATACGTGCAAACATCAAACTAACAGACCAAGAGACGGATAAACGATTTGTTAAAGCATGCAAATCCAATAATCAACCTACAACTAACATGCAAGATAGAATAAATAAACCTACATAATTAAAATAGAAAATAAAATCAGAATAATATAAATAAATTCCCAATCCATGTTGGAAAGCAAACTAATTAAACAAAACAATTAAAAACTATAATTCCAAAAGAAAAACAAAGAGAAAATCCTTAGAAAGTGGCAGCGGCGGCGGCACAAGGTGGCAGCGGCTTGACTTCTTCCTCCTCCTTCGGTTCAGCTGAAAAATAAAGAAAGAGAGATGATGGTGGCTGCGGCAAGGGAAGAGAAATAATTGAGGCTGCTAGGGTTCCTAGGCTGCGTGAGAAAAGAAAGAGAGAGAAAGGAGGCTAGGGTATTGCGGCAAGAAAGAGAGAGAGAGAAAACAGCTAGGGTTTCTGAAATTTCAGAGAGAAGAACCTTTGAGTTATAAAGATGTATTTATAGAGGAGACTGGGGCTGAGATTTCTCTTTCTCTTCAATGTGGGATAAGTGCATTCCTTACACACCAAGACTTATAATTTTCGGCCAAACATGGGCCTTGGGCTGATTTGGGCTCTTTTTGGGCGTAACTCCGTTTTCAACTCGCGGAACTGCTGCGCTACCTCCACTAAAATGACTATATCTTGAGCTAGAAAACTCGGAATCAAAATCCATAAAATTCCCTGCGAAGCTAACATCCGTATCTTTCCAACCATATATGGCATGCTACCTGATTCGTTCTGGAGAATTACAGAATTGCTGTCGAAATTGGTGCTCTATTTTCCAGGGTTTTGACTTCTTTTTCAGCTAGGATTCCTTGGGCTTTCTCTTTGTAGGCGTGATGGGCTAGGGTTTCCTTTAAAAGAACATGGGCTGGCTGCAACAAGAAAGTGGCGTGATGGGCCTTAGGAATGCATGGTTTGCTTGGCTTGGGCTCTAGAGTTGGCGCATGGCTTGCATTGCATGCGCATGCATGCATGGGCTGCCACCTCACCATTCTTGTGGATTTTGACTTCACATAGGCCCAAAGCCCAATTGACTTCATGATATGATATGGTTGACCCTTGACCATTGACTTTGACTTCCAATTTCACCCCTCTCTCCCTCTTGGATTCGAATTCATTCCTCCATCTGATTCCATGGATGTCCACCACCTTCTAGAAGCTTCTGGAACCTTGACTTGATTGAGTTGACTTTGACCAACCTTTCCTAGTCCAACTAGGATTTCTTGTAAATGAAAGATTCCTTATCCATTTTGACTTCTCATAATGACCATATTGCCCCTGTAGTCTCCTAGTGTCATTAGGACTCCTTTCCATAGTAGGGTTAGGTTTCCTAGTTCAACCAGGAATTCCTATTCCAATCAGGATTTCTCATTTCTGGCTCGACAATGATGGTTCTGGACTTGATGTTTCCTAGTGTGACTAGGAATCCTCATTTGATTAGGATTTCAGCTCTTTTCCTGGTTTGACCAGGAATTGACCCATTTTCCTAGTTTGACCAGGAAATGTCCCAAAACGGCTCCATTTGCTCCTATTTCCTATTTATGCTTCATTCGACCTAAAAACACAAAAACAAGACAACATACACAAAAAGATCGAGTTCTAACACACTAGGTTAGGGAGTTAGTATCATAAAATAGCGTAAAATGAACACTCATCACTATTGAACCACATTTGGTGTTAAGAACGCATGAAAACGTCATTTCGGTGCATATTTAGAACAATTTCGTCCAAATTGTACCAAAACGTGACTGGTGGGCAAGAAAGACTTGCGGCATCACATTCTCAGGTTAGGATTTTTGTTCTAGACCTATTGAATCACATTGGGTGTTAAGAACGCACCGAAACATCATTTCGGTACATAATTGGTCCAATGTTGAATGTTTTCTTAGAACAAAATAAACATCTATTTCATTCCAAGTATACTCGCAAGTGAACGAATCGCATCAGTAGTAAAGCGTACAAGCACGATACTAACCCACAGGGAATGGTTAATACACAATAAATCAATTCAATTAATCAATAGAATAACTAAATGAGGGGTTTAAAGAGATGAAAACACACGCACACATCACCACACTGATGAGTGTGCATTTTGTATCACTTTATGATACTAATTCCTTAATCTAGAGTGTTCATTTTACGTTATTTTATGAAACTAACTCCCTAACCTATAGTGTTAGAACTCGATACTTTTCTGTCTGTTGTCTTGTTTTTTTGTTTATAGGTCTAATGAAGCATAAATGGGAAAATGCAGCGAATGGAACCGTTTTGAGACATTTCCTGATCAAACTAGGAAAAGAGCAGAAATCCTAGTCAAATGAGGATTCCTAGTCGTACAAAGAAACATCAAGCTCATAACCATCATTGTCAAGCCAGAAATGAGAAATCCTAATTGGAGCAGGAATTCCTAGTTGAACTAGGAAACTTAACTATACTAGGGAAAAGAGTCCTAATGAGACTAGGAATCACTAGGGGCAATGTGGTTATTATGAGAAGTTGAAATGGACAAGGAATCTTACATCTACAAGGAATCCTAGTGGGACTAGGAACGGTTGGTGTTGAGTGCTCATTTTACACTATTTTATGATACTAACTCCCTAACTCAGAGTGCAAGAACTCGATATTTTGTGTGTTGTTAGTTTGTTTTTGTTTTTATAGGATAAAATGAGCAAAGAAGTGAAAAGGAGCCAAAAGAGCCATTTTTAGATGTTTCCTAGTCAAACTAGGAAAAGTGGAGAAATCCTGGTCTCACCAGGAAATGCCGAATCCCAGTCAAACTAGGATTCCTAGTCTCACAAGGAAAGATCAAGCTTGAATAAGAAGGAATCATGATGATCAGAAGCCAGAAATGAGAAATCCTAGTTGGAGCAGGAAATCCTGTTTCAACTAGGAAACCTAATCCAAGTAGGAAATGGAGTCCTACTGAAGATAGGAATCATGAGGGGCAAAATGGTAATTGTGAAATTCCAAGTGAGATAGAAATCCTAAGTCAACAAGGATTCCTAGGTGGACAAGGAGAAGTGGTCAAAAGTCAAAGTCAACAAGTCAATGGTTCTAGAAGCTTCTGGAAGACATTGGGCCAAAGCACAAATGGATAAGATCAATTTTCAGCCAAGAGATTGGGCTTGGGCCAGGCGTGAAAACCCTAAGGAGGGTGCGGCATGGGCTTAGGAGGAAGCCTAGTGGCTGGCGCATGGACTCAAGTGATGGGCCATGTAATTGGCGCATGAGCTGAAGGCTTTTGGCTTAAGTGACTTGCGCAAGGGGCTGCTGTTATGTGTATTGGGCTTAAGTGAGTATGGCCTTGGTCCATTAGGTCAAGTTACATCAATCCCACATTGGAGAGGAATAGAAAAGGCAGCCCCACTTCCCTCTATAAATATATCTCTAAAAATCAGAAAAAGGGTTCTGAAGTTCTCTTTCATTTTTCTTTTAATTTTCGCAGCCCTAGCAGCCCCTCTCTTCTCCTCTTGCCGCAAACCCTAGCAGCCACCCTCTCTCATGTTTTTCTTGTGCCGCAGCCACCATCTCCCCCTCTCTCTTTATTTTTCTTTCTTTTCTTGTCTGGCCGAACACTAGCAGCCACTTTATTTTGTTTCTCTTTTATTTTGTGCTGAACGGAAGAAGAAGGAAGTGAAGCCAAGCAGCAGCCACCAACACCCAGCCGTGCGCGCCACCTTGCCGAGCACCTCAGCCTCCTTGCCGTGGAGCCCAAGGCCGAGCAGCAGCCCATCACGCCACCACCTTGCAGCCGCACCTCCACCCCATCATTCGTGGCTTGATTTCTTTCTCCTTTCCTTTTATTTTAATTGTTTTAATATGCATTATTTATTTATGGTTTTAATTATGTGTAACTGAATATTGGGCTAGGGCTAGGATGAAGCCCTAGCGATGCTGTTTACTCTCACTATGGATTATTGATTTTTAATTATTTACATGTTGACAAATCTTGGATCTCTGTTTAAATTGAATCTATTTGTTTCGCATCTTTGACTGATCACCTTAGGTTGCATGCATCTAGATATATGTTGTGAAACTAAATAAGCTCGAAAGGATGATAGTTTCAATAGGCAACAAGTGGGTATCCTAAGATAATATTCATGAGAAAAGAGATCATAGATGACATACAGTACATTAATTTGGAGCCATGCGCTATGTGTTTGTCACTCTCACAGATCGTAACGACTCTTGCATGGGTAACAGCTGCCTTAGCTTAGAACTAGGGAACATGCAAGTTAACTGGCTAAGGAAGGCCCAAGAAGCTCTTAGTTTATGCACAGTAAGGGGAGTAATTGCTAAAAGTAACTAGCCAAACCTTTTAGTAGACGAACTTTGTTGACATGTTTATATATTGATTGTTAATATCCATAGTAGAGTGAATGGTATGCTAGTGGTGGATTCTGACCCCTAGTGTTTCTTTATTATTGTTTTATCCAAATTCATTCAGTTGTTATTTTTAAGTTTTGTCATTTATCTGTTAGTTTGTCTAGTCTCAAAAACCAATCAAAACCCCCCATTTGCGTGTGTGAGTTAGAGTTGATTTAATCTAATTTAATTAAGTTAGTGATCATAACACTGGTACAATTCCCTGTGGGATCGACCTCGTATTTGTAAGCTTTGCTACTCCGCGATTCGTGCACTTGCGAGTTAACCTAGAGCTCAGAAAAGGTTATTTAATTTGCTCTAGGAAAACATACAACAAGTTTTTGGCGCCGTTGCCGGGGAATTGTTATTTGTGTTGATTGCTAGTTTAATTATCTTTAGTTAAGTCATTTTAGTTAGGTTTTATTTTCTGTTTTTATTTTTGGTTCTCACTGATTTCTCTTGTTTCTAAGGTACAATGGAAGAATCAAATTCGAAGATCACTCCTCTTTCACGCGTAGAAGGCCAAAAGGTGTTGAGTGCGTACAAGGGAAGGCCGAGACTCAATTGGACACCATTAAGGATGAGGTCGACTCTTGTGTCGCCGAAAGAAAGTGAATCTGAAGAAGCATACGAAGAGGAGAAATCAGAAGAAGAAGTCGAGGAGACCTTGCAGCCGAATGCATCTCAAATGAGAATACCTTTGAGTGATTATTCGTCTCCAACTCTTCTAGCTCAACCTACGTGCATTGTTTTTTCTCAAGTGGAAGCTGATTTTGAACTTTCAAGTGGGACAATCAAACTTCTTCCATTATTTCATGGGTTAGAAGGAGAGGATCCCTACGTGCATATCAAGGAATTTCATGCAATATGCGAGATTGGCAAGCTGAGGGGGTTGAGCGATGATCAAAGAAAGTTAAGGTTATTTCCATTCTCTCTTAAAGATAAAGCTAAACATTGGTTGTTTTCCTTGCAGGTCGCTTCAATTAGAACATGGGAGGAACTGGCATCTAAGTTTCTTCTGAGGTTCTATCCAGTTAGCAAGACTATCATTATGAGAAAACAGATCTTAGGGTTTACACAATCAGAGGACGAAGTGTTTCATGAGAGTTGGGAAAGGTATCAAGAGCTTCTGACTTCGTGTCCGCACCATAATTTTGCCCCGTGGATGCAGATTGAGTATTTTTATGAGGGTCTGTTGGATCAAGATCGTAATATGGTGGATATGACATGTGGAGGATGTTGATGTGTTTTCTTAGAACAAAATAAACAAATACCTTATTCTAAGTTTACTCGCAAGTGCACGAATCGCATCAGTAGCAAAGCGTACAAGCACGAGGTCGATCCCACAGGGAATGGTTAATATACAACAAATCAGTGCAAATAATCACTAGAATAACTAAATGGGGGGTTTTGAAAGATGGAAACACACGCACACATCACCACACGCACACACACTTTATTCTATCTTGCAATGTTAATTTTCAGTTTCAAATCAGATAAGCATGCAATAACCATCCAAGGCTAATGACAGTTAATTTGAACACAACATATTAAAGTTTGACAGCTAAAAAGGTTTGGCTAGTTACTTTCTCGCCATTGTTCTCCTAATGCATAAACTAAGAGCTTCTTGGGCCTTCCTTAGCTAGTTAACCTACATGTTCCCTAGTTCAAGCTAGGGCAGCTGTTACCCATGCAGGAGTCATTAAGTTTTATGAGAACGTCAAACATGCACAACATATAAGCTTTGACTATTTCCTTATAGAGGTCGCCCAACCCCACTACCAAGAATAATCCCTTATTCCCTTGTTACTTGTGGTTTAGTGTCTTTGACTATTTCACAGCTAAACCTAACAGATAAACTAGATGCAATTACCCTAAGGTGGCCAGTCAAAGGATGCAAACAACTAGTGACGGGGGTTTTAATAGATAGTGGAAATTTAATACGCGCAAACATCAAACTAACAGACCAAGAGACGGATAAACGATTTGTTAAAGCATACGAATCCATTAATCAACCTACAACTAACATGCAAGATAGAATAACTAACCTACATAATTAAATACAATAAATAAAAGAAACAAAACAGCAACAAATAAATAAAATCCCAATTCATGATTGCTAACGGAAATCAGAAACGCAAAATTAAAGAAATTAAAAGCATAAACAAATGGAAATCAGCAACATGAATTGAAAGCAATAAAGAGATAACTAAATAAAATCAGATTGCAAAGATTAAATAACAACTAATTAAAATCAGAACCAAAGCTATAACTAATTAAATTCAGAAACTTAAATTAAATAAATTCAGAGACCAATATCCAACATTAAATCTGAAACTAGAAGGAAGAAGAAAGCAAAAATTAGAGGTGCAAGCACATGGTGGCTGCGGCAAGGAGGGAGGAAGAAGGATGCACCTAGCACAAGCAATTGGCTCACGGCAAGGTGAGCTTGGGCTTGTGGCAGCAGGTGGTCCTTCCCTCTCACTTGTCACGCCACCCTCTTTCTAAACCTCTCTCTGAATTCGGCTCACCTTTCAAAAAATAAAAGTCTGAAACTAAAACCCTAAAACAGAAAAATAAAACTACAAGGGAGAAGAGAGATTTCGGCTGAACTTAGGAGGAGAAAAAGTGTTCTCTAAAAGTCTGAATGAGGGGGTTTAAATAGGAGAAGCCTTCCTTGAGAGGCAAGGAAGAGACTTGCGGCTGCATTGGGTTTTCCTTTTCCTAGTGCCTTGCGGCTTCAGCTTGGGCTAGCTGATCAGGCCTTGGCGTGATGGGCTGCTCCCTTATGGGCTTGAGTGGCTCACGCCTAGCCTAGCTAGGGTCCCTCCTTGGCGCATGGGCTGGTAGTCTTGGGCTTTGGGCTTGCATGTTGGGCTTCCATGTTGGGCTTCAGTAGCTTGCACAAGATGGGCTAGGGTTTCACTCCATGGGCTTCCACCTTGGGCTTGTCACCTTGGGCTTGCGCATGGCCCTTTGTCTTGCTAGGTTTTGCATGGCATGCATGCGCATGCATGGCTGCCATCTACCTCCTTGCGTGTGGCTTTCGGGCTACTAGGGTTTGGGCCCATGCATGTGCATGCATGGCCCACTTGGTTCGGCATCCCTAGGGCCCATGGGCCTTCCACTTTTGACTTCCCATTTTGCCCCTCATTCCTATTTGAATTCAAATTCATTTCTTCCCTCCATTCATTTCCATGGATGTCCACCACCTTCTGGAAGCTTCTGGAACCTTGAAAAACATTTCCTGGTGCAACTAGGATTCCTTGAAAATGAGAGATTCCTTATCCATTTCGACTTCTCGATTAAAACAAGTTGTACAAAAACGAGCAACAATGGACAATTTGGTACATACCGAATTGGACAATTTGGTGCAATATAGATAATTTTAGTGCATACTTGGTCCAATTTCGTTCAAACTGCACTAAAACTAGCTTGGTTGGTGATGAGTGTGCATTTTGCATCACTTTATGATACTAATTCCTTAACCTAGAGTGTTAGAACTCGCTATTTTGTGTTTCTTGTCTTGTTTTTGTATTTTCAGGTCAAATGAAGCAGAAATGAGAAAAAGAAGCAAATGGAGCCATTTTGGGACATTTCCTGGTCAAACCAGGAAAACGAGTGAAATCCTGGTCAAACCAGGAAAAGTGCAGAAATCCTAGTCAAATGAGGATTCCTAGTCACACTAGGAAACATCAAGTCCAGAACCATCATTGCGGAGCCAGAAATGTGAAATCCTGATTCGAACAGGAAATCCTGGTTGAACTAGGAAACCTAACCCAACTAGGGAAAGGAGTCCTAATAATACTAGGAGACCCCAGGGGCAATATGGTCATTACGAGAAGTAGAAATGGATAAGGAATCTCTCATTTTCAAGGAATCCTAGTTGCACCAGGAAATGTTGATCAAGGTTCCAGAAGCTTCCAGAAGGTGGTGGACATCCATGGAAATGAATGGAGGGAAGAAATGAATTTGAATTCAAATGGAAATGAGGGGCAAAATGGGAAGTCAAAAGTGGAGGGCCCATGGGCCCTAGGGATGCCGAACCAAGTGGGCCATGCATGCACATGCATGGGCCCAAACCCTAGCAGCCCAAAAGCCACACGCAAGGAGG
>QANW01012151.1:34325-47495 GCA_003254865.1 Dryas drummondii | reverse complement strand
TTCAAGGTTCCAGAAGCTTCCAGAAGGTGGTGGACATCCATGGAAATGAATGGAGGGAAAAAATGAATTTGAATTCAAATGGAAATGAGGGGCAAAATGGGAAGTCAAAAGTGGAGGGCCCATGGGCCCTAGGGAGCCGAACCAAGTGNCAGCCCAAAAGCCACACGCAAGGAGGAAGATGGCAGCCCATGCATGCGCATGCATGCCATGCAAACCCTAGCAAGAGAAGGGGCCATGCGCAAGCCCAGGGTGACAAGCCCAAGATGGAAGCCCATGAAATGAAACCCTAGCCCAGCTTGTGCAAGCAACTGAAGCCCAACATGGAAGCCCAACATGCAAGCCCAAAGCCCAAGACTACCAGCCCATGCGCCAAGGAGGGACCCTAGCTAGGCTAGGCGTGAGCCACTTAAGCCCAAAGGGAGCAGCCCATGCCGAAAGCCCAAGGTGCAGCCAGCCCTAGCTGATGCGCAAGGAACTAGGAAAGCAAACCCTAGCCAGCCGCAAGTCTCTTTTCCTTGCCTCTCAAGGAAGGCTTCTCCTATTTAAACCCCTTCCATTCAGACTTTGAAAAGAACTTTTTCACACACACACTCCAGCCGAAAACTCTTTCTTCTCCTAGTTTATTTTTCTGTTCTAGGTTTTATTTTTCAGTTGCTAGTTTTGTTCTTGTGAGGGCTAGCCGAAGGTTGAGAGAGAGAGGGAAGAGGCGTGGCTGCAAGGAAGATCACCCCTGCCGNAGCCGCAAGCCCTAGCTCACCATAGCCGTGAGCCAATTGCTTGTGCAAGGTGCTTCTTCTTCCTTGTCTTGCCGCAGCCCCCATGTGTTTGCACCTCTGATTTTTGCTTTCTTTTTCCTTCTAATTTCAGATTTATTGTTGGATATTGGTCTCTGAATTTATTTAATTCAAGTTTCTGAATTCGATAAGTTTATAGCTTTTGGTTTATTTAATGCATGTTTCAGATTTTAATTAGTTTATATTAGTCAATCTAGTTTAGTTGTGTTTCTGATTTTAATTCGTGCATGCGTTTAAACTTGTGTACTTTACGTTTCTGATTTCATTTAATTTATGCACTTTAAATTAGTTGTTTAGTTTATGTTTTTAAGTTTGTTTAGTTTGCGTTTTTGATTTCCGTTAGCAAGCATGAATTGGGATTTTATTTATTTGTTGCTGTTTTGTTTCTTTTATTTTTTTTATTTAATTATGTAGGTTAGTTATTCTATCTTGCATGTTGGTCGTAGGTTGATTAATGGATTCGTATGCTTTAACAAATCGTTTATCCGTCTCTTGGTCTGTTAGTTTGATGTTTGCACATATTAAATTTCCACTATCTATTAAAACCCCCGTCACTAGTTGTTTGCATCCTTTGACTGGCCACCTTAGGGTAATTGCATCTAGTTTATCTGTTAGGTTTAGCTGTGAAATAGTCAAAGACACTAAACCACAAGTAACAAGGGAATAAGGGATTATTCTTGGTAGTGGGGTTGGGCGACCTCTATAAGGAAATAGTCAAAGCTTATATGTTGTGCATGTTTGACGTTCTCATAAAACTTAATGACTCCTGCATGGGTAACAGCTGCCTTAGCTTGAACTAGGGAACATGTAGGTTAACTGGCTAAGGAAGGCCCAAGAAGCTCTTAGTTTATGCATTAGGAGAACAATGGCGAGAAAGTAACTAGCCAAACCTTTTTAGCTGTCAAACTTTAATATGTTGTGTTCAAATTAACTGTCATTAGCCTTGGATGGTTATTGCATGCTTATCTGATTTGAAACTGAAAACTTAACATTGCAAGATAGAATAAAGTGTGTGTGCGTGTGGTGATGTGTGCGTGTGTTCCATCTTTTCAAAACCCCCCATTTAGTTTTTCTAGTGATTAATTGCACTGATTTGTTGTATATTAACCATTCCCTGTGAGATCGACCTCGTGCTTGTACGCTTTGCTACTGATGCGATTCGTGCACTTGCGAGTAAACTTAGAATGAGGTAATTGTTTATTTTATTCTAAGAAAACACATCAACAGTTGGCAAGAAAGATAAGGGGAAGCTCTTTCTCATGTTAAGATTAGTGTTCTAGACCTATTAAACCACATTTGGTATTAAGAATGCATGAAAACGTCATTTCGGTACATACTTAATCCTATTTCATCCAAATTGTACCAAAACGTGCCCGGTAGGTAAGAAAGACATGGGGAAGCACATTCTCATGTTAAGATTAGTGTTCTGGACTTATTGAACCACATTTGGTGTTAAGAACGCGAAAAAATGTTATTTCGATGCATATGTTGATTGTTTTCTTAGAACAAAATAAACATACATCTCATTCTAAGTATACTCGCAAGTGCACGAATCGCATCAGTAGCAAAGCGTACAAGCATGAGGTCGATCTCACAGGAATGGTTAATACACAACAAATCAATTCAAATAATCAAAAAAATAACTAAATGGGGGGTTTAGGAAGAATGGAACTCATGTACACATCACCACACGCACACACCCATTATCATATCTTGCAATGTTAAGTGTTGAGCCTCGAATCAGATATGCATACTCCAACCATCCAAGGCTAATGAGAAATCAATTCAAACACAATGTATCAAAGTTTGACTGCTAAAAAGGTTTGGCTAGTTACTTTCTTGCAATTGTTCTCCTAAGGCATATATTAAGAGCTTCTTAGGCCTCCCCTAATCAGTTTACTTACATGTTCCCTAAGCGTACTTAAGGCAACTGTTATCCATGCAAGAGTCATTAAGATCTATTTCCTTATAGAGGTCGCATAAAACCATTACCAAGAATAATCCCTTATTCCCTTGTTACTTATGATTTAGTGTGTTTGACTATTTCACAGCTAAAACTAACAAATAAAATGCAATTATCCTAAGGTGGCCAGTCAAAGGACTCAAACAACTAGTGACGGATTCAATCAGATAATAAGAATTAAATACATGCAAACATCAAATTGATTCATCAAGAGACGGATAAACGATTTGTTAAACCATGACATCTCTGAAAATCAACCTACGACTAACATGCAAGATAGAATAATAAACTACATAATTAAAATAATAAAGGAAATCTGAAATAGATAAATAAAATCCCAATCCTTACTTAAAATTAAATCAGAAACACAAACTACGATAAAAGAAAAATTCTAGACGAAAAAATTAAAGAACATCAAAGAGGGGGGCTGCGGCAAGAAGAGGAGAAGAAGGAAACCTCACACAAGCAGGTGGCTCACGGCTAAGGTGAGATAGGGCTTGCGGCAAAGGCACCTTCTCTCTCTTGCTGTCACGCCAACCTCTCTCTCTCTGTAGATTTCGGCCTCTCTCTGTTTCTCTCCAAATTCTGAAAGTCTGAATATTGGAACCCTAAATAATGAGAGAATAGGATGTATATATAGAGATGAGGGAGAAATCCTTGTGAGGCAAGGCTTAGGATTTGCGGCAGCAGCCAGGGTTTAGGGAACCTTGGACTTGCGGCAAGGCTTGTGCAATGGGCTTAAGTGACTCACGCCGAGGCCTCTAGGGTTTCCCTCCTTCATGCGCATGGGCTGCCACTTCGTCTTGTCGCAATGGGCTTAGGCTGCTAGGGTTAGGCGCATGGCTTGCATGGCATGCATATGCATGCATGGGCTGCCACCTTGCAATTTGACTTTCACATAGCCCATGGCTCATTTGACTTGATGACATGTCATAGTTGACCTTTGACCATTGACTTTGACTTCCCATTTCACCCCTCATTTCCCTTTGGATTCGAATTCATTTCTTCCCTCCATTTGATTCCATGGATGTCTGTTGATGTGTTTTCTTAGAACAAAATAAGCAATTTTCTCATTCCAAGTATACTCGCAAGTGCACGAATCGCATCAGTAGCAAAGCGTACAAGCACGAGGTCAATCCCACAAGGAATGGTTAATACATAACAAATCAATTCAATTAATCACTAGAATAACTAAATGGGGGGGTTTTGGAAAGATGGAACACACGCACACATCACCACACGCACACACCCTTTATTCTATCTTGCAATGTTAAGTTTTCGGTTTCAAATCAGATAAACATGCAATAACCATCCAAGGCTAATGACAGTTAATTTGAACACAACATATTAAAGTTTGACTGCTAAAAAGGTTTTGTTGTATGTTTTCCTAGAGCAAATTAAGTAACCTTTCCTGAGCTCTAGGTTAACTCGCAAGTGCACGAATCGCTAAGTAGCAAAGCTTACAAATACGAGGTCGATCCCACAGGAAATTGTACTAGTGTACGATTACTAACTCAATTAAATTCAATTAACTCAACTCTAACTCACACACGCAAATGGGGGGTTTTGATTGGTTTTTAAGGCTAACTAAACGAATAGAGAAATAACAAACTTTAAAATGACAACTGAAAGATTTCGGGTAAAACAATAATAAAGAACACTAGGGGTCAGAATCCACCACTAACATACCATTCACTTCACTATGGGTATTAACAATCAATAAGTAAACATGTTGACAAAGTTCGTCTACTAAAAGGTTTGGCTAGTCACTTTTAGCAATTACTCCCCTTACTGTGCATAAACTAAGAGCTTCTTGGGCCTTCCTTAGCCAATTAACTTGCATGTTCCCTAGTTCTAAGCTAAGGCAGCTGTTACCCATGCAAGAGTCGTTACGATCTGTGAGAGTGACAAACACATAGCGCATAGCTCCAAATTAATGTACCCTATGTCCTCTATGTCCTCTATGATCTCTTTTCTCATCAATATTATCTTAGGATACCCACTTGTTGCCTATTGAAACTATCATCCTTTCGAGCTTATTTAGTTTCACAACATAATTCTAGATGCATGCAACCTAAGGTGATCAGTCAAAGATGCGAAACAACTAGAGTCAATTTAAACAGAGATCCAAGATTTGCCAACATATAAACAATCAAAATATTAATAGTCCATAGTAAAAGTGAACAGCAATGCTAGGGCTTCATCCTAGCCCTAGCCCAATATTCCGCTACACATAATTAAATCCATAAACAAACAAAGCATAATTAAACAATTAAAATAAAAGGAAAGGAAGAAGAAATCAAGCCACGGAGGACGAGGTGGAGGCGGCTTGTTGTATGTTTTCCTAGAGCAAATTAAATAACCTTTCTGAGCTCTAGGTTAACTCGCAAGTGCACGAATCGCGGAGTAGCAAAGCTTACAAATACGAGGTCGATCCCACAGGGAATTGTACCAGTGTTATGATCACTAACTTAATTAAATTAGATTAAATCAACTCTAACTCACACACGCAAATGGGGGGTTTTGATTGGTTTTTGAGACTAGACAAACTAACAGATAAATGACAAAACTTTAAAATAACAACTGAATGAATTTGGATAAAACAATAATAAAGAAACACTAGGGGTCAGAATCCACCACTAGCATACCATTCACTCTACTATGGATATTAACAATCAATATATAAACATGTCAACAAAGTTCGTCTACTAAAAGGTTTGGCTAGTTACTTTTAGCAATTACTCCCCTTACTGTGCATAAACTAAGAGCTTCTTGGGCCTTCCTTAGCCAGTTAACTTGCATGTTCCCTAGTTCTAAGCTAAGGCAGCTGTTACCCATGCAAGAGTCGTTACGATCTGTGAGAGTGACAAACACATAGCGCATGGCTCCAAATTAATGTACTGTATATCCTCTATGATCTCTTTTCTCATGAATATTATCTTAGGATATCCACTTGTTGCCTATTGAAACTATCATCCTTTCGAGCTTATTTAGTTTCACAACATATATCTAGATGCATGCAACCTAAGGTGATCAGTCAAAGATGCGAAACAAATAGATTCAATTTAAACAGAGATCCAAGATTTGTCAACATGTAAATAATTAAAAATCAATAATCCATAGTGAGAGTAAGCAGCATCGCTAGGGCTTCATCCTAGCCCTAGCCCAATATTCAGTTACACATAATTAAATCCATAAACAAATAATGTATAATTAAAACAATTAAAATAAAAGAAAGGGAAGAAGAAATCAAGCAACGGATGACGAGGTGGAGGCGGCTCCACCCTTGGACGGTGTGGCTGCAAGGTGGCGTGATGGCTGCTGCTCGGCAAAGTGGTGGCAGCAAGAAGGTGGCGTGGCTAGGTGGTGGTGGCTGCAGCGTGACTTCCTCCTCCTTCTTCAGTTCAGCCCAAAAATAAAAGAACACAAAGATAGGTGGCTGTAGCAGAAAAATAAAGAGAAGAGAAAGAGATGTGATGGTGGCTGCTAGGGTTTGCTTCAGAAAAATAAAAGGAAGAGAGAGAGAGAAGAGAAGGGTGTGCGGCCAGAAAGAAGGAGGCTAGCTAGGGTTTCTGAAAATTTAAGAGGAGAGAACCCTAGCTAGCTAGGGTTCCTTGAGTTATAAAGATATATTTATAGAGGGGAGTGGGGCTGAGATTTCTCTTTCTCTTCAATGTGGGATAAGTGCATTCCTTGCACACCAAGACTTATAATTTTCGGCCAATCATGGGCCTTGGGCTGATTTGGGCTCTTTTTGGGCGTAACTCCCTTTTCAGCTCGCGGAACTGCTGCGCTACCTCCACTAAAATGGCCATATCTTGAGCTAGAAAACTCGGAATTGAAATCCGTAAAATTCCCTGCGAAGCTAACATCTGTATCTTTCCAACCATATATGGTATGCTACCTGATTCATTCTTGAGAATTACAGAATTGCTGTCGAAATTGGTGCTCTATTTTCCAGGGTTTTGACTTCTTTTTCAGCTAGGATTCCTTGGGAGGCAAGAATAAGAAAGTGCAGCAGCAGCTAGGGTTAGGAGAGCATTGGGCTTGCGGCAAGGGCTTTGGCTTTGGGCTTAAGTGACACACGCCAGCGCCCTAGGGTTTAGAGCATGCGCATGGCTGCTAGTCTTGGGCTGGCGCATTTGGGCTTCCTCTTGGGCTGGCGCATGCATGCATGCATGGCCCCTTCAGATTTCGACATTGCATAGGCCCATGACCCATTTGACTTGTTGACTTTGTCATAGTTGACCCTTGACCATTAACTTTGACTTCCCATTTTGTCCCTCATTTCCATTTGAATTCGAATTCATTTCTTCCCTCCATTTATTCTCATGGATATCCATCACCTTCTAGAAGCTTCTGGAACCTTGATTTTGTAGAGTTGACTTTGACCAACATTTCCTAGTGTGACTAGGATTTCTTGTAAATGAAGGATTCCTTATCCATTTCGACTTCTCGTAATGACCATATTGCCCCTGGGGTCTCTAGTGTCATTGGGACTCCTTTCCCTAGTTGGGTTAGGTTTCCTAGTTCAACTAGGATTTCCTGTTTCAATCGGGATTTCTTATTTCTGGCTCTGCAATGATGGTTCTGAACTTGATGTTTCCTAGTGTGACTAGGAATCCTCATTCGACTAGGATTTCGGCCCCTTTCCTGGTTTGACCAGGATTTCCCTCGTTTTCCTAGTTTGACGAGGAAATGTCTAAAAATGGTCCATTTTATCCTATAAAAACAAAAACAAACTAACAACACACAAAATATCAAGTTCTTGCACTCTGAGTTAGGGAGTTAGTATCTTAAAATAGTGTAAAATGAGCACTCAACACACCCCCAAACTTAGATTTTGCTAGTACTCGAGCAAAAAGAATAAAGAAAAGACTCAATACAGACTCAAAACATCCCAACACATGATTTCATAAGCACAGCCATAAATAGCATAATCAAGCAAGATACATATAAAATTCATTCTTCGACCTCTAATACCTTACTCCTCCCTGAAAAATATGGACCATCCTTAACGCAAACTCAAGTGTTTAGACAAACAAGACTAAATCAGCATATCCAAGATAGTATCAACTCCAATTCTCACCAAGGCATGCTCTCAACAATAAAACACTCAGAGATTGGGTTGATATGTGCACTCAAGTATATGTGAGAGATGATATGATAGATAAATGCAAAAAGCTCACATATCAATAATGAAAGATAGGCACCCATGAACAAAAACACTGATCTCAAGAAAAGGATTTAAAATACTTGAAACAGAATCAATGACCATAAGCTTCCCTTTTATCTAGACTCCACATAATGAACTACAATTCTCCCAAGATCAAGTAGGGCTTTAATAAGGGTTGTAATGGAGGCTTAGGTTAGGATAATGTATTGAAATGAAACGGATAACAAAGGGATACAGACTATGGATTTGCTCAAAATATCAGTAGAGGCCTTCCTTGCATAATTTTCACTCATAGCCTTGAATTCGAACACTTTTCTTTTTCATCCTTTGAAATCGTTCGTTCCCTTAAACAACACTTCTTTTTTTTCTTTTTTTTAAGGGAACGACACATTCTTAAGCACAATTCCTTCTCTTCCAAGCTATGGACACACATTTCTTTTTAACCTCACAGCTTCATTAGCTCAATGCAAATCCATCAGTAAGGTAAACAGGTAGAGGAGTGAAACTCCCCCAAACTTAGGGTTTGGTACAAGGGTAATTAAAGAAAAGGTCATTAGGCTCAAAATGTTTGACTAGGGTTATAACACAGGGTAGGCCTTAGGTTATGGGTTAAAACAAACAAGGCCAACTATCATTTCCTAAGATTCATGAAGTTATATCCATGCTTTGAATAGAATAAGAGAGAAGTTCTAGCTTATTGATTCACAATTATATTCCAAGTACTTAATCAAAAGAAAGAATAATAAGATCACAACGACTTTATATGACGCGAAAATTTTAGAGTAATGTCAACACTCAAGAATTGAAGTACAGGGCTCAAAAACTCACTTAGGTCATACAAGTCTACTCTATTAAGTGTATGCATCTCTAGTCATGTAAGTTATCACTTAAGTTTATGAAAACAAGGCCCACTTCATAGAGTTGTAAAGCATGTTATGAACCAATACTAAAGATAGAAGAATTCATACTATATAGTCAAGCTAGACATGCTCATAATAGCCATGCATAATAAAATCAATCAGTTGGGGACTCAAGACAACCAAACAAACAAAAAGACTCAAAAATTTATTTATTTATTTTTTTTTTTAAATTTAAAAATGCAGTGCATTTCCCACCCCCAAACTTAAAAGAAACATTGTCCTCAATGTTAAATGAAAGACAAATGTAATGCACAGTATAATAAACAGAGGAAGGGAAAAACAATAAATAAAACAAATCTACTTAAATGAGCGAAAAGAGGGTGAAAACGTACCTTGGCTGGTGTGAAAAGGCTCGCCCATGCATAAGTACCAAATCACCTCCTCGTCGTCATCCATCCCTTGGGTTGCCTCCCAAGAAGCGCTAAGTTTCACGTCTTCAGCCAGACCTAGTCTTGTACTAGAAATCAATTTTCTCTTGGTTCAGCTCAAAATCAGGTTCAAGGAAAGGCTTCACACGATGACCGTTAACCTTAAATGTGTTCCCATTCTTCGGATTCTTGAGTTCAACTGTACCATAGGGAAACACTCGAACCACCTCATAAGGTCCGGTCCATCTTGAACGCAACTTGCCCGGGAAGAGACGTAATCTTGTATCATATAATAACACCTTCCCACCAACAAAGAATTCTCTTGGACGTAGCTTCTTATCATGGTATCTCTTGTTCCTTTCCTTGTACAACTTAGCATTCTCATATGCGAAATGTCGTATTTCCTCCAGCTCACTAAGTTGCAACTTCCTTTTCTCACCAGCGGAATGAATATCAAAATTGAACTTCTTAATCGCCCAATATGCCTTATGCTCCAGCTCAACTGGTAAATGACAAGCTTTCCCATAGATCAGTCGAAATGGAGACATTCCAATGGGCGTCTTGTAAGCCGTGCGGTAAGTCCATAATGCATCATTAAGCTTGGTAGACCAATCCTTCCTATTGGCGAGCACCGTTCTTTCCAAAATGAACTTGATCTCACGGTTCGATATTTCCACTTGTCCACTTGTCTGCGGATGATAGGGAGTGGCCACTTTATGCCTTATTCCATACTTCTTCATCACGGCCTCAAACAGCTTATTGCAAAAATGCGACCCCCCATCGCTAATGATTGTTCTTGGGGTACCAAATCGTGCAAAGATATTGGTCTTAAGGAAATTCAAGACCACTCGAGCATCATTAGTCCTACAAGCGACAGCTTCCACCCACTTAGACACATAATCAACTCCCACCAGAATGTACTCGTATCCAAAAGAAGATGGAAATGGTCCCATGAAATCTATACCCCAAACATCAAAGATTTCGACTTCCAACATGAAGTTCAGCGGCATCTGATCGCGAGCAGAAATATTTCCCATCTTCTGACATCTGTCACATGTGAGATAAAACTGATGACAATCATGAAAGATAGTGGGCCAAAAGAAACCTGCTTGAAGAATCTTGTAAGCGGTCTTAGTTCCTCCACCATGGCCTCCACATTCTTTAGAATGGCACATCTCAATGACATTCCTCTGCTCCAATTCCGGTACACATCGTCTTATCAACTGATCTGACCCATATTTGAACAAATAAGGATCATCCCACACATATTGTCTGACATCATGCAAAAACTTCTTCCTTTGGTAGTGTGTCAGATCATTGGGCAACACTCCACTTGCTAAATAATTAGCTATGTCAGCATACCATGGAGTAGTCAAAATGGCGAAAAGCTGCTCGTCCGGGAATGACTCTCGTAACGGTAGTGTGTCCTCTTCAGACTGTTCCTCATTGACGAGTCTACTCAAATGGTCTGCTACCACATTCTCACAACCTTTCTTATCCTTGATCTCAATATCAAATTCCTGTAGCAACAGAGTCCATCTAATCAACCTCGGCTTGGCGTCTTTCTTATTCAGCAGATACTTGAGAGCGGCATGATCCGTGTAGATGATGATCTTAGACCCAATCAAATAACTTCTAAATTTCTCCAAGGCAAAGATCACAGCAAGCAACTCCTTCTCTGTAGTAGAATAGTTCAACTGTGCATCATTCAGAGTCCTGCTTGCATAATAGATCACATGTGGCAGCTTATCAACTCTCTGACCCAAAACAGCTCCAACAGCATAGTCACTTGCATCACACATAAGCTCAAACGGCAAGTTCCAATCGGGTGGCATAATGATCGGAGCAGAAGTGAGTAGCTTCTTCAACTTGTTAAATGCAACGAAGCAATCCTCATTAAACTTGAAATTCACCTCTTTTTGCAATAAGGTGCACAAAGGCCTGGAGATCTTGGAAAAATCCTTGATGAATCTCCTATAAAACCCAGCATGGCCTAGAAAACTTCTTAATTCCTTAACACTCGATGGAGGCGGCAATCTCTGAATCACATCAATCTTGGCCTTATCAACTTGTATGCCCTCCTTTGAAATCACATGACCCAATACTATCCCTTGTTGAACCATGAAGTGACATTTCTCCCAATTAAGCACTAGATTGGCTTCTTGACATCTTTTCAGAACTAAAGACAAGTTATCCGGACATGCATCAAAAGACGAACCAAAAACAGAAAAATCATCCTTAAATACCTCAATGATTCGTTCCACCATGTCAGAGAAAATAGACATCATGCATCTCTGAAATGTTGCAGGCGCATTGCACAATCCGAATGGCATCCTCCTATAAGCAAATGTACCAAATGGACATGTGAAAGTGGTCTTCTCTTGATCCTCGGGTGCAATAGCAATCTGATTGTACCCACTGTACCCATCCAAAAAACAATAGTGACTATGGCCGGCCAACCTTTCCAACATCTGGTCGATAAATGGCAAAGGGAAATGATCCTTCCTCGTTGCGGTGTTCAGCTTCCGATAGTCAATACAAACGCGCCAACCGGTTTGTGTCCTTTGGGGAACCAACTCATTATGCTCATTCTTCACCACAGTAATACCACTTTTCTTCGGCACCACTTGAACAGGACTAACCCACTTCGAATCACTGATAGGATAAATAATACCAACATCCAACAATTTGATTACCTCATTACGCACAACTTCCTTCAGAGTTGGAATCAGTCTTCTTTGGGCATCACAAGTA
Source organism: Dryas drummondii (assembly GCA_003254865.1). Taxonomy (NCBI): domain Eukaryota; kingdom Viridiplantae; phylum Streptophyta; class Magnoliopsida; order Rosales; family Rosaceae; genus Dryas; species Dryas drummondii. Next base: position 35,520 of record QANW01012151.1, on the reverse strand, counting down.
GGCTTAGACTCTTCCTCAAGCAAAATTCTGTGCATACAAAATGTGGGTGAGATCCCCTTGATATCGGCTATGGTCCATCCCAATGCTAACCGATTTTCCTTCAGAACTCTCAAAAGTCTTTCTTCCTCGCTTGCACTCAAATTAGCTGCAATGATCACAGGCAAGGTCTCATTTTCTCCCAAGAATGCATATTTCAAATGCTCTGGTAACGGTTTCAGCTCCAACTTAGGTGCTTGCTTAATAGATGGAAGTGTCTTCTGATTAGTGGGTACTAGCATTTCAAACTGGTTGAACCACTTATTCCTGAGAGGTCGGTTGCCCTCCAAACGTGTAGGAGTTGTTTCCACGTTTTCTTCCAACTCACTAGACTCGAGTGCTCCCAAAGCAACCTCCAATGTATCTTCTGCAAGATTAGTTTCGCCCACTTCCTCAACCAATGGGTCCAAACTATCAATCCTTAGGCAATCATTCTCCTCCTTTGGATACTTCATTGCACCAAAAACATCAAACTCAACCGTTTCACCAAGTACAGACATTGTCAACTTCCCATTACTCACATCAATCTTGGTGTTCGCTGTGGCCATGAACGGTCTTCCCAATATGATCGGTAGCTCATTCCCTTTAATTGGGGTATCCTCCATTTCAAGAATGATAAAATCAGCGGGCATGATCAAATCTGTAACCCAGACCAGCACATCTTCAACCACACCTTTTGGAACCTTAACTGAACGATCTGCCAATTGAAGAGTAACACTAGTAGGTTTAAGATCTCCTATGCCCAACTGTGCGAAAACTGAATACGGCATCAAATTAATACTTGCTCCCAAATCCAGCAATGCCTTCTCAAACTTGTGATCCCCAACCAAACATGGAATTGTAAAACTGCCAGGGTCTTTCAACTTTGGTGGCAACTTCCTTTGCAAAACAGCACTTACTTCTTCACTCAGACACACCTGCTCATGTTCTTTGAATTTCCTCTTGTGTGTGCACAATTCCTTCAAAAACTTGGCATACTTAGGAATCTGCTGAATAGCATCAAGCAAAGGGATATTGATTTCCACTTTCTTAAACATCTCCAAAATTTCCTTAGCTTGCTCATCCTTACTCTGCTTCCTTTGACGTTGAGGGAAAGGCAATGGAGCTCTTGGGATAGAGGAAGTAATCTCGGCCTTCTTGCTAGCACGCGTAGCAATGT
>QANW01012151.1:16617-32496 GCA_003254865.1 Dryas drummondii | reverse complement strand
CTGGATTGATTATCCTCTTGAGTAGTGCCTACTTTCCCACTTCTCAAAGTAGTGATTGCTTCGGCCTTATCCTGAATTGGTGCACCCCCACTTTGTCCNTGTACTTTTCCACTTGTTCAGGCTCTAGTATCTCAACTTCATCCTCATTGCCTGGATTATCCTCTTGAGTAGTGCCTACTTTCCCACTTCTCAAAGTAGTGATTGCTTCGGCCTTATCCTGAATTGGTGCACCCTTCACCACTTTGTCCAAGGTCAAAGTCACTTGTTCCAATTGGGCTTCCAAATTCGAGATAGCTTTAGCTGTGACACTCAACTACTCTTCAGTCTTATTCATAAACGACTTAGTATCATTAGACATCGAAGTTGTACTCTGAGCTAATGCAGCAATCATGTCCTCCAAATAAGTACTTCGTTGCTCAACAGGAGACTGTACACTCGGTCTAACTTGAACTTTTTCAACCTCAAAACATGACCCTCCATATGATGGCTTAGCTCCTTGATTTGCCATAAGAACCTGCATCATCTGCTTGAGCTCAGACATCTCAGCTTCCATGACTGATTTCTTTTCCACTCTTTTCCGTCTATTCCATTGCTGTGAACTCAACGCCAATGCGTCAAAGAGTGTCCATGCTTCCTCAAAAGTCTTCTTTTTCAGTGCTCCTCCCCATGTCATATCCACCATATTACGATCTTGATCCAATAAACCCTCATAAAAATACTCAATCTGCATCCATGGGGCAAAATTATGGTGTGGACACGAAGTCAGAAGCTCTTGGTACCTTTCCCAACTCTCATGAAACACTTCGTCCTCTGATTGTGTAAACCCTAAGATCTGCTTTCTCATAATGATAGTCTTGCTAACTAGATAGAACCTCAGAAAAAACTTAGATGCCAGTTCCTCCCATGTTCTAATTGAAGCGACCTGCAAGGAAAACAACCAATGTTTAGCTTTATCTTTAAGAGAGAATGGAAATAACCTTAACTTTCTTTGATCATCGCTCAACCCCCTCAGCTTGCCAATCTCGCATATTGCATGAAATTCCTTGATATGAACGTAGGAATCCTCTCCTTCTAACCCATGAAATAATGGAAGAAGTTTGATTGTCCCACTTGAAAGTTCAAAATCAGCTTCCACTTGAGAATAAACAATGCACGTAGGTTGAGCTAGAAGTGTTGGAGACGAATAATCACTCAAAGGTATTCTCATTTGAGATGCATTCGGCTGCAAGGTCTCCTCGACTTCCTCTTCTGATTTCTCCTCTTCGTATGCTTCTTCAGATTCACTTCCTTTCGGTGACACAAGAGTCGACCTCATCCTTAATGGTGTCCAATTTCGTCTCGGCCTTCCCTTGTACGCACTCAACACCTTTTGGCCTTCTACGCGTGAAAGAGGAGTGATCTTCGAATTTGATTCTTCCATTGTACCTTAGAAACAAGAGAAATCAGTGAGAACCAAAAAAAGTAAAAATAAAAATAAAAATAAAAATAAAAACAGAAAATAAAACCTAACTAAAATGATTTAACTAAAGTTAATTAAACTAGCAATCAACACAAATAACAATTCCCCGGCAACGGCGCCAAAAACTTGTTGTATGTTTTCCTAGAGCAAATTAAATAACTTTTTCTGAGCTCTAGGTTAACTCGCAAGTGCACGAATCGCGGAGTAGAAAAGCTTACAAATACGAGGTCGATCCCACAGGGAATTGTACTAGTGTTATGATTACTAACTCAATTAAATTCAATTAACTCAACTCTAACTCACCCACGCAAATGGGGGATTTTGATTGGTTTTTGAGACTAGACTAACTAATCGATAAATGACAAAACTTAAAAAGAACAACTGAATGAATTTGGATAAAACAATAATAAAGAAACACTAGGGGTCAGAATCCACCACTAGCATACCATTCACTCTACTATGCATATTAACAATCAATATATAAACATGTCAACAAAGTTCGTCTACTAAAAGGTTTGGCTAGTTACTTTTAGCAATTACTCCCCTTACTGTGCATAAACTAAGAGCTTCTTGGGCCTTCCTGAGCCAGTTAACTTGCATGTTCCCTAGTTCTAAGCTAAGGCAGCTGTTACCCATGCAAGAGTCGTTACGATCTGTGAGAGTGACAAACACATAGCGCATGGCTCCAAATTAATGTACTGTATGTCATCTATGATCTCTTTTCTCATGAATATTATCTTAGGATACCCACTTGTTGCCTATTGAAACTATCATCCTTTCGAGCTTATTTAGTTTCACAACATATATCTAGATGCATGCAACCTAAGGTGATCAGTCAAAGATGCGAAACAAATAGATTCAATTTAAACAGAGATCCAAGATTTGTCAACATGGACATAATTAAAAATCAATAATCCATAGTGAGAGTAAACGGCATCGCTAGGGCTTCATCTTAGCCCTAGCCCAATATTCAGTTACACATAATTAAATCCATAAATAAATAATGCATAATTAAAACAATTAAAATAAAAGAAAGGGAAGAAGAAATCAAGCCACGGATGACGAGGTGGAGGCGGCTGCAAGGTGACGGCGTGATGGGCTGCTGCTCAGCCTTGGTGGCAGCAGGGTGGTGATGCGTGGCTGAATGTTGGTGGCTGCGGCTTGGCTTCCTTCTCCTTCTTCAACTCAGCGCAAAAATAGAAGACACACAAACAAAGGTGGCTGGTAGGGTTCGGCCACAAAAGAAAAGAAGAAAAATAAAGAGAGAGGAAAAGAAGGTGGTTGCGGCACAAGAAAAGAAAGAGATGGTGGCTGCTAGGGTTGGCTTCAGAAAAATAAAAGAAAAACAGAGAGAGAAGAAAGATAGGGGTGTGCGGTAAGAAAGAGGGAGGTTGCTAGGGTTTCTGAAAAATTAAAGAGAAGAGAACCCCATCCTTGAGTTATAAAGATGTATTTATAGAGGAGAGTGGGGCTGAGATTTCTCTTTCTCTTCAATGTGGGATAACTGCATTCCTTGCACACCAAGGATTATAATTTTCGGCCAAGCATGGGCCTTGGGCTGATTTGGGCTCTTTTTGGGTGTAACTCCTTTTTCAGCTCGCGGAACTGCTGCGCTACCTTCACTAAAATGGCCATATCTTGAGCTAGAAAACTCGGAATCGAAATCCGTAAAATTCCCTGCGAAGCTAACATCCGTATCTTTCCAACCATATATGGAATGCTACCTGATTCATTCTGGAGAATTACAGAATTGCTGTCGAAATTGGTTCTCTATTTTCCAGGGTTTTGACTTCTTTTTCCAGCTAGGATTCCTTGGGAGGCAAGGACAAGAAAGTGCGGCAGCAGCTAGGGTTAGGAGAGCATTGGGCTTGCGGCAAGGGCTTTGGCTTTGGGCTTAAGTCACACACGCCAGCCCCCTAGGGTTTCGTGCATGGCTGCTAGTCTTGGGTTGGCGCATTGGGCTTCCTCTTGGGCTGGCGCATGCATGCATGCATGGTCCCTTCAGATTTCGGCATTGCATAGGCCCATGACCCATTTGACTTGTTGACTTTGTCATAGTTGACCCTTGACCATTAACTTTGACTTCCCATTTTGTCCCTCATTTCCATTTGAATTTGAATTCATTTCTTCCCTCCATTTATTTCCATGGATGTCTACCACCTTCTAGAAGCTTCTGGAACCTTGACTTTGTAGAGTTGACTTTGACCAACATTTCCTAGTGTGACTAGGATTTCTTGTAAATGAAGGATTCCTTATCCATTTCGACTTCTCGTAATGACCATATTGCCCCTGGGGTCTCCTAGTGTCATTAGGACTTCTTTCCCTAGTTGGGCTAGGTTTCCTAGTTCAACCAGGATTTCCTGTTCCAATCAGTATTTCTCATTTCTGGCTCCGCAATGATGGTTCTGGACTTGATGTTTCCTAGTGTGACTAGGAATCCTCATTCGACTAGGATTTCGGCCCCTATCCTGGTTTGACTAGGATTTCTCTCGTTTTCCTAGTTTGACTAGGAAATGTCTAAAAATGATCCTTTTGGCTCCTTTTCTCCTCTTTGCTCATTTTATCCTATAAAAACGAAAACAAACTAACAACACACAAAGTATCGAGTTCTTGCACTCTGAGTTAGGGAGTTAGTATCATAAAATAGTGTAAAATGAGCACTCAACAATAACCTATCTCCTTGGTATGTGATTTGTTGTTTTTATCAGGGATTATTGGAGAGAGACCAAGCCAAGGTGGATTCGGCATGTGGTGGTGCATTCATGTCAAAAACGGAGGATGAGGCTACAGAATTGTTTGAGTCGCTTTCTTTGAGTTCTCAACAATGGGATTCCAATCGTGCAAGAGGAGGGCCAAAGAGAGGGTTGTATGAGGTAGCTGATGTGCCGAACACCATGGAGGGACAGATTTTGGAAATCAAGACTATGGTGCAGAAGTTATCTTTGGCTCAAGAGAAGATGATGAGTGTGCAAGGACAAGGGGGTGATGTGCAACAAGTGAACCAGGTTGGGAGCTATCCTAGGGTGCCGTATGACCTATATTCCAACACTTACAACCCTGAATGGAAGAATAACCCGAATTTCAGGTGGAGCAACAACAATGGACAGCAAGCTAGTGGGAGCACCAATAAGCCGTATGTGCACCCTAATGCCGAGAGGTCTAGTTTGGAGGACAAGATTGCTCAGATTGCTCAAAGCACCACTTCCCTTGCCCAAAGCACCAATGCCTTCATGAACCGTACCGAGCAGCAGATGCAAGCCAATTCGAAGGCTATTGCACACTTGGAGAGTCAAATGGGTCAGATTGCCACTACTTTGGGTCAGAGAGAGAAGGGGAAATTGCCAAGTCAGCCCATCGTCAACCCGAAGAATGAGGAGCATGTAAATGCTATTTTGAGGACTACTGCAAGAAAGAAAGTGAGAGTGGTCAAAACTAAGGAAGTGATTGAGATCATGGATAGTGAGGAAGAGGAGGATCCGGAAATGATAGAGGAGAAAGCTGATACACGTGTGATTCCCCTCATTCCGGACATCGACATCACTAAGTTTCCAGCAACCATGAGGGAGTTGAAGTCTATTGAGAAGAAGGTTGAGGAGCAAGGGCATAGTCACAACGTTCCTAGGGAGATTTGTGGTTATCTCTTTGCATCCTTTCCAAGCAAGAAGAAGGATCCGGGCTCGTTAGTCATACCATGCAGCATAGGGGAGTATAAGATCGCCAATGCCTTAGTAGACAATGGCTCAGCTATCAATGTCATGCCGCTGGTTGTGTTCGAGAGGCTTGGATTTGTGGAGGCTGATTTGCAACCGTTTGATTTGGACATTCACTTCGCCAACTCTTCAGTCCAGAAAGCCCGTTGTATGCTTGTGGATGTTTTGGTTAAATGTCGTAAATTACTAATTCCCTCTGATTTCATAGTGCTAGATGTGACGAGACTTCCGGGCGACGTTTCTATTATTCTTGAGAGACCATTTTTGTGCACCTCTAACATGGAGTACAAAGCATTGGAGAGTACCATGAAGATTCGGCACTACACCAAGCAAGAGGTGTATTTGCTCACTTCCGAGATGCCAGAAAACGAGGAGATCACTTTTTATGGAGAGGAGAAGTCAGAGTTGGAGAGCTTCTTCAGTTCGTTCCTAGGGAGTGCCGAAAGTAGTAATGGCAAAAAGAGGAAGAGGAAAGGACACAAGTAAAGGAGATGGCAATGTCAGGCTGAAGACAGAAAAACAAGCGCTTATTGGGAGGCAACCCAAGTTTGTGTTTCGAATAATGGAGGAGGAGTCGTCAAGGACCAAGGAGGCCGCGCCTACCCTTGGAGAGTCCACGCTTGCGTACACAAGTAAACAGTTTCTTTATTTCGCTTCATAAGACAATTGTTTCATTTTGGTGTGTTTATTTGGTTTTGGATATTTGCAATTTCCCGTTTCACTTAATTTGATCATTCTTGCATTTATTTCATATACATTGAGGGCAATGTATCATTTAAGTGTGGGGGGAAGGGCAATTGTCATTTGTTAGTGTTTTTAGGTTAGAACAAGTGTTTAGGGTGTTTTAAGTGTTTTTAGAAAAAGAAAAAAAAAATTTGCGTTTTTAGTGTTTTTAGGTGTGGAAAAAACTTTTTCGTTTGTTTTTAAACTTAGGGTGTCAAAACCCACATCAAAATGCACGTTTTCATTAGATCTCATTCACCTTAGTGATGGATGTGATTCTTTAGAAGTGTGCGACATTGTTTTAAAAACAAAAAGTTTTTGAGTCATTTTGGTTGTTTCAGGTCGTTTTGTGTCCCCAACTAATTGATTTGAGTGTGCATGATTGTTATGAGCATGTTTTAGTATAGTGTGTATATTTGGTGTTCTTTTCATTCTAATAGTGTTCCATAACATATCTTGCAATTCTATGTCATTTTGGCCTTGTTGATATGAATTGAGGTTGTGATTAGCATTACTAATGATTATATGCATAATAGAGTAGACTTGCATGACCTAAGTGAGCTTTTGAGCCCTGTTCTTCAATTCTTGAGTGTTGCGCGCCACTCTGATTCTATCATTGTCATATAAGTCGTTGTTTAGATCTCATTGTCTTTCATTTGGTCATTTGCTTGGAATATGCATAATCTTGAATCAATGAGCTAGAACTCTTTTCTTTTGTTCACAAAGCATGTGGTATATGCATAACTCTTGAGAAATGAATTTAGGCCCTGTTTGTGTACCCCATAGCCTGAAAACCTACCCATTATATGTTTTATTCTTAGTTACCCATTTTGAGCCTTTTAAGCCGTTTTCTTTGTTACCCCATACCAAACCCTAAGTTTGGGGGTGTTACACCCCTTTCTACCTGTTTTACCTATTTATGGTGTTGCAATGTGTTTACATGTTGATTGAGGTGGAAAATAAGTGAAAATGCATAGCTTATACAAAAATGTGTCAGAAAAGTATGTATGTCGTGCCCAAAGAAAAGAAAAAGAAAAGAAATCAAAGAAAAGAGATGGGACGGTTTCAAAAGAAAAAGTGAGCAAAAAGAGTTCAAATTGAGCTATGAAGTGCAAAGAAGCAAAGTGTACCTCAGAATGTTTTATTGATGCTTGCAATTCCATAAAATTAGCCTTTGTGTTTCCTTTTCATTTCAATACCCTATCCTAGCCTAAGCCTTCATTATAACCCTATTAAAGCCCTAGCTGATCTCAAGAGGTGTGTAGTATACTTATGTGGAGTCTATTTAAGAAGGGTGCCTATGGTCATTGATTCTATTTCAAGCATTTGGATTCCTTTCATGAGATCAGGAGTTCTTTCTAAAATGTGCCTTTATTTCATGTACATATGTGAGCTAATTGTTTTTGTTACATATTTCCTCTCACATATACTTTTGAGTGCACATATCAACCCAATTCTTGAGTGTTTATCATTGAGAGTATGCCATAGTGAGGATTGGAGTTGAATCTATTATGTATGTAATGATTTAGTTTTGTTTGTCTAAAACTTGGATTTGTGTCAAAAATGGCCTATATGACAATAGAGGAGCGAGGTATGTTATTTGAAATGTTATTAGAATTTGGAGAATACAATTTATATGCCTTGCTTTCCCATGTGATTAATGGTTGTGCGCAAGAATTCAGTTGTTGGGATGTTGGAGTCAGTCTTGAGTCTTTTCTTTCCTTTATTTGCTTGAGGACTAGCAAAATCTAAGTTTGAGGGTGTGATGAGTGTGCATTTTGCATCACTTTATGATACTAATTCCTTAACCTAGAGTGTTAGAACTCGATATTTTGTGTTTCTTGTCTTGTTTTTGTATTTTCAGGTCAAATGAAGCAGAAATGAGAAAAAGAAGCAAATGGAGCCATTTTGGGACATTTCCTGGTCAAACCAGGAAAACGAGTGANCAGCCCATGCGCAAGGGAGGGACCCTAGCTAGGCTAGGCGTGAGCCACTTAAGCCCAAAGGGAGCAGCCCATGCCGCAAGGCCCTGATGCAGCTAACCCTAGCTGAAGCCGCAAGCAACTAGGAGAGGAAAACCCTAGCAGCCGCAAGTTTCTCCTCCTTGCCTCTTAAGGAATGCTCCTCTATATAAATCCCCTTCATTCAGAACCCTAGTATCACTTTTTGCACCTACACACTCCAGCCGAAAATTCTCTCTTCTCCTAGTTTTATTTTTCTGTTTCAGGTTTTTAGTTTCAGCTTTTATTTTTGTGAGGATTAGCCGAAGGGTGAGAGAGAGAGAGAGAGAAGAGTGGCATGAAAGCAAGGAAGGAGGACCCTTTGCCGCAAGCCCTAGCTCACCCCAGCCGTGAGCCAATTGCTTGTGGAGGTTGCCTTCTCTCTTGCCTTGCCGCAGCCCTCTCACTTGGTTTCTTTAATTTTTCTTCTAGTTTTCTGAGTCCATGTTAGTTTATGTTTCTGAATTAATTATCTTGTGACTCTGAATTTATTTAATTGAGTTTCTAAATTTCATTAGTTATAGCTTTGGTTCTGATTTTATTTAGTTGTTTATGTTCATGCAATTTAATTTATGCAATCTGATTTAGTTGTTTAGTTGTGTCTTTAATTTTGTATTTCTGATTTCAATTAGTGTAAGCCTTTAAATTCATTAACTTTGCGTTTCTGATTTCCTTTTACAAGCATGAATTGGGATTTTGTTTATTTGTTGCTGTTTTGTTTTTATTTATTTAATTTAATTATGCAGTTTAGTTATTCTATTTTGCATGTTAGTCGTAGGTCGATTAATGGATTTGCATGTTCTAACAAATCGTTTATCCATCTCTTGGTCTGTTAGTTTGATGTTTGCACATATTAAATTTCCACTATCTATTAGAACCCCCGTCACTAGTTGTTTGCATCCTTTGACTGGCCACCTTAGGGTAATTGCATCTAGTTTATCCGTTAGGTTTCGCTATGAAATAGTCAAAGACACTAAACCACAAGTAACAAGGGAATAAGGGATTATTCTTGGTAGTGGGGTTGGGCGACCTCTATAAGGAAATAGTCAAAGCTTATATGTTGTGCATGTTTGACGTTCTCATAAAACTTAATGACTCCTGCATGGGTAACAGCTGCCTTAGCTTGAACTAGGGAACATGTAGGTTAACTGACTAAGGAAGGCCCAAGAAGCTCTTAGTTTATGCATTAGGAGAACAATGGCGAGAAAGTAACTAGCCAAACCTTTTTAGCTGTCAAACTTTAATATGTTGTGTTCAAATTAACTGTCATTAGCCTTGGATGGTTATTGCATGCTTATCTGATTTGAAACTGAAAACTTAACTTTGCAAGATAGAATAAAGTGTGTGTGCGTGTGGTGGTGTGTGCGTGTGGTGATGTGTGCGTGTGTTCCATCTTTCCAAAACCCTCCATTTAGTTATTCTAGTGATTAATTGCATTGATTTGTTGCTTATTAACCATTCCCTGTGGGATCGACCTCGTGCTTGTACGCTTTGCTACTGATGCGATTCGTGCACTTGCGAGTAAACTTAGAATGAGGTAATTGCTTATTTTGTTCTAAGAAAACATTCAACACTCTCCTCTATAAATACATCTTTATAACTCAAGGAGAGGGAGCTCTCTCTGAAATTTCAGAAACCCTAGCCTAGTCTCTCTCTCTTCTTGCCGCACACCCTAGCCTCCATTCTCAAGGATTAGCATTCTAGACCAGTTGAACCATATTAGGTGTTAAGAACGCAAGAAAATGTTATTTTGGTGCATATTTGGTCTCATTTCATCCAAATTGCACGAAAACATGACCGGTAGGAAAGAAAGACATGGGGAATCACATTCTCATGATAGAATTAGCGTTCTAGATCTATTGAACCAAATTAGATGTTAAGAACGCATGAAAACGTCATTTTTCGGTGCGTATTTGGTTCAATTTCGTCCAAATTACACCAAAACGTGACCGGTAGACAAGAAAGACATGGGGAATCACATTCGCATTTTAGGATTTGCGTTCTAGACCTATTGAACCACATTTGGTGTTAAGAACGCACGAAATCGTCATTTCAGTACAAATTAGGTCCAATTATGTGTAAATTGTACCCAAACGAGCACGATTGGTAAGAAAGACATGGGAAAACACTTTCTCATGTTAGGATTAGCGTTCTAAACCTATTGAACCACATCTGATGTTAAAAACGCACGAGAACGTCATTTCGGTTCACACTTGGTCCAATTTCGTCCAAATGGCACCGAACCTTCATTTCGGTGCATACTTTGTCCAATTTCGTTCAAATTGCACCAAAACGTGACTTGTAGATAAAAAAAAGGCATGGGGAAACACTTTCTCATGTTAGGATTAGCGTTCTAAACCTATTGAACCATATTTGGAGTTAAAAATTCAAGAAAATGTGATTTCGGTACATACTTGGTCAAATTTCATTAAAATTATACTAAAACGTGCCCGGTTGGCAAGAAAGACATGCAAAAGCACTTTCTCATGTTAGGATTAGCGTTCTAGATCAATTGAACCACTTTGGGTGTTAAGAACGCACAAAATCGTCATTTCGATACAAACTAGGTCCAATTTCGTTTAAATTGTACCAAAACGAGCACGATTGGTAAGAAAGACATAGGGAAGCACTTTCTCATGTTAGGATTAGCGTTTTAGACCAATTGAACCACATTGGGTGTTAAGAACGCAAGAAATCATCATTTCTGTACAAACTAGGTCCAATTTCGTCCAATCCTAACATGAAATTGGACCAAGTATGCACTGAAATGACGTTTTCGTGCACTTTGGATGAAATGGGACCAAGTATGCACTGAAATGACATTTTCGTGCGTTCTTAACACCAAATATTGTTCAATAGGTCTAGAAAGCCAATCGTAACATTAGAAATTGTTTCGCCATGTTTTCTTACCGACTGGGAGAAATTTGGTGTAACTTGGATGAAATTGGATCAATTATGTACCGAAAAGACGATTTCATGCGTTCTTAACACCAAATGTAGTTCAATAGATCTAGAACGCTAATTCTAACAAGAGAAAGTGTTTCCCCAAGTCCTTCGTGCCTACCGGGCATGTTTTGGTGCAATAGATCTAGAATACTAATCCTATAATGTGGTTCAATAGATCTAGAACACTAATCCTATAATGAGAAAGAGTATTCCCTTATCTTTCTTGCGAACCAACATGTTTTGGTGCAATTTGGATGAAATTAGACAAAGTATGCTCCGAAATGATGTTTTCCTGCATTCTTAACACCAAATGTTGTTCTATAGGTCTAGAACGCTAATACTAACATCAGAAAGTCCTTCCCCTTGTCTTTCTTACCAACCAAGCATGTTTTGGTGCAATATGGACAAAATTAGACCAAGTATGCACCGAAATTGTCCATATTGCACCAAATTGTCCAATTCAGTACGTACCAGATTGTCCTTATTGTACCAAATGTCATTCTATTGGTCTAGAACTTTAATCCTAACATCAGAAAGTGCTTCCCGATGTCTTTCTTTCCAATCGAGCACGTTTTGGTGCAATATGGACGAAATTGGACAAAGTCTGTACCAAAATAACGTTTTCTTGCGTTCTTAACACCAAATGTGGTTCAATAGCACTAAAACGCAAGTCCTAACATGAGAATGTGCTTCCCCATGTCTTTTTTGCCTACAGGTTAAGTTTTGGTGCAATTTGGACGAAATTGAACCAAGTATGCTCCAAAATAACGTTTTTCTGCCTTCATAACACCAAATGTGGTTCAATAGGTCTAGAACGCTAATCCTAACTTGAGAATGTGCTTCTCAATCTCTTTCTTGCTTACCGGGAGCAATTTGGACAAAATTGGACCAAGTATGCATTGAAATGATGTTGCAGTGTGTTCTTAACACCAAATGTGGTTCAATAGGTCTGGAACGCTAATACTAATATAAGAGAGTGTTTCCCCATGTATTTCTTGCCTACCAGTCACGTTTTGGTGTAATTTGGACAAAATTGGACCAAGTATGCACTAAAATGACGTTTCGATGCATTCTAAACTCCAAATGTGGTTTAATAGGTTAGAACGCTAGTCCAAACTTGAGAACGTGACCGGTAGGCAAGAAATACATGGGGAAACACTTTCCTATATTAGTATTAGCGTTCTAGACCTATTGAACCATATTTGGTGTTAAGAACATAGGATAACATCATTTTGGGGCATACTTGGTTTGTAAGAAAGACATGGGGAATCACATTCTCCTATTAGGATTTTCTTTCTAGACCTATTGAACCACATTTGGAGTTAAGAACACACATAAACGTCATTTCAGTGCATACTTGGTCCAATTTCGTCCAAATTGCACCAAAACGTGACCTGTAGGCAAAAAAGACTTGTTAGAATTTGCCCATTAACATGTTAGAATTGGCGTTCTAGAGCTATGGAACCACATTTGGTGTTAAGAATGCAAGAAAACGTTATTTAAGTACATACTTGGTCCAATTTCTTCCAAATTGTACCTAGTGTGCCCTGTTGGCAAGAAAGAGATTGGGAAGCACATTCTCAAATTATGATTAGTGTTCTAGACCTATTAAACCACATTTGGTGTTTAAAACACACTGGAACGTCATTTTAGTGCATACTTGGTCCAATTTTGTCCAAATTTTACTAAAACGTGCCCGGTTGGCAGGAAAGACATGGGGAAGCACATTCTCAGGTTAGGATTAGTGTTCTAGATCTATTGAACCACATTTGGTGTCAAGAACGCATGAAATCGTCATTACGGTACATACTTTGTTCAATTTAATCCAAATTGCACCAAAACGTGCCTGGTTGGCAAGAAAGACATGGGGAAGAACTTTCTCATGTTAGAATTAGCGTTGTAGACCTATTGAACCACATTTTGTGTTAAGAATGCACGAAATTGTCATTTTGGTAACTATTTGGTCCAATTTCGTCTATATTGCAGCAAAACGTGCTTGGCAAGAAAGATATGGTGAAGCACTTTTTCATGTTAGAATTAACGTTCTAGACTAATTGAACCACATTAGGTGTTAAGAACATAAGAAAATGTTATTCCGGTACATACTTGGTCCAATTTCGTTCAAATTATACCAAAACGTGCCCGGTTGAAAAGAAAGACATGGGGAAGCACTTTCTCATGTTAGGATTAGCATTCTAGATTAATTGAACCACATTAGGTGTTAAGATGAGGCACTGGAACGTCATTTTAGTGCATACTTGGTCCAATTTTGTCCAAATTGTACAAAAACGTGCCCAGTTTAGCAAGAAAGATATGGGGAAGCACATTCTCATGTTAGGATTAGTGTTCTAGACCTATTGAACCACATTTTGTGTTAATGTGAGGCGCTGGAAAATTTTGTTGTTTGATTTTCAAAGGTTTGGAGATCAAAGGTTGGTTTTGAACCAATAGGTAGTTTGTATTCATTTTTACTAGTACGTAGTATTTTTCTGGGTATTTGTTGATGTGTTTTCTTAGAACAAAATAAACAAATACCTCATTCTAAGTTTACTCGCAAGTGCACGAATCGCATCAGTAGCAAAGCGTACAAGCACGAGGTCGATCCCACAGGGAATGGTTAATATACAACAAATCAGTGCAAATAATCACTAGAATAACTAAATGGGGGGTTTTGAAAGATGGAAACACACGCACACACACTTTATTCTATCTTGCAATATTAATTTTCAGTTGTAAATCAGATAAGCATGCAATAACCATCCAAGGCTAATAACAGTTAATTTGAACACAACATATTAAAGTTTGACAGCTAAAAAGGTTTGGCTAGTTACTTTCTCGCCATTGTTCTCCTAATGCATAAACTAAGAGCTTCTTGGGCCTTCCTTAGGTAGTTAACCTACATGTTCCCTAGTTCAAGCTAGGGCAGCTGTTACCCATGCAAGAGTCATTAAGTTTTATGAGAACGTCAAACATGCACAACATATAAGCTTTGACTATTTCCTTATAGAGGTCGCCCAACCCCACTACCAAGAATAATCCCTTATTTCCTTATTACTTGTGGTTTAGTGTCTTTGACTATTTCACAGCTAAACCAAACGGATAAACTAGATGCAATTACCCTAAGGTGGCCAGTCAAAGGATGCAAACAACTAGTGACGGGGGTTTTAATAGATAGTGGAAATTTAATACGCGCAAACATCAAACTAACAGACCAAGAGACGGATAAACGATTTGTTAAAGCATACGAATCCATTAATCAAACTACGACTAACATGCAAGATAGAATAACTAACCTGCATAATTAAAACGAATAAATAAAAGAAAACAACAACAAATAAATGAAATCCCAATTCATGATTGTTAACGGAAATCAGAAACGCAAATTAAACAAACTTAGAAGCATAAACTAAACAACTAATTTAAAGTGCATAAACTAAATGAAATCAGAATCGCAAGACACACAAGATTAAACGCATGCACTAATTAAAAATCAGAAACTTAAAGCAACTGAAACAACTACACAATTAAATTAGATTACATCAATTAAATTGCATAAACATAAATAACTAAATAAATTCAGAACCAAAGCTATAAAAGAAATAAAGAGACAACTAAATAAAACAGCAAATTAATTAAATAAAATCAGTAACATAATCCAACAATAAGAATAGAAACTAGAAGGAAAAGGAAAACAAAAATCAGAGGTGCAACAAATGGGGGCTGCGGCAAGGAGAAAAGAAGAAGGAGGCACCTAGCACAAGCAATTGGCTCACGGCAAGGTGAGCTTGGGCTTGCGGCAGCAGGTGGTCCTTCCCTCTCACTTGTCACGCCACCCTCTCTCTAAACCTCTCTCTGAATTCGGCTCACCTTACAAGAAAATAAAAGTCTGAAACTAAAACCCTAAAACAGAAAAATAAAACTAGGAGGGAGAGAGTGATTTCGGCTGAAGGAGAAGAGAAAAGTTCTCTAAAAGTCTGAATGAGGGGGTTTAAATAGGAGAAGCCTTCCTTGAGAGGCAAGGAAGAGACTTGCGGCTGCATAGGGTTTTCCTTTTCCTAGTGCCTTGCGGCTTCAGCTAGGGTTAGCTGACTAGGGCCTTGCGGCATGGGCTTCCCCCTTTGGGCTTAAGTGGCTCACGCCTAGCCTAGCTAGGGTCCCTCCTTGGCGCATGGGCTGGTAGTCTTGGGCTTTGGGCTTGCATGTTGGGCTTCCATGTTGGGCTTCAGTAGCTTGCACAAGATGGGCTAGGGTTTCACTCCATGGGCTTCCACCTTGGGCTTGTCACCTTGGGCTTGCGCATGGCCCTTTGTCTTGCTAGGTTTTGCATGGCATGCATGCGCATGCATGGCTGCCATCTACCTCCTTGCGTGTGGCTTTTGGGCTACTAGGGTTTGGGCCCATGCATGTGCATGCATGGCCCACTTGGTTCGGCATCACTAGGGCCCATGGGCCTTCCACTTTTGACTTCCCATTCTGCCCCTCATTCCTATTTGAATTCAAATTCATTTCATCCCTCCATTCATTTCCATGGATGTCCACCACCTTCTGGAAGCTTCTGGAACCTTGAAAAACATTTCCTGGTGCAACTAGGATTTCTTGGAAATGAGAGATTCCTTATCCATTTCGACTTCTTGTAATGACCATATTGCCCCTGGGGTCTCCTAGTGTCATTAGGACTTCTTTCCCTAGTTGGGTTAGGTTTCCTAGTTCAACCAGGATTTCCTGTTCGAATCAGGATTTCACATTTCTGGCTCCGCAATGATGGTTCTGGACTTGATGTTTCCTAGTGTGACTAGGAATCCTCATTTGACTAGGATTTCTGCACTTTTCCTGATTTGACCCGGAAATGTCCCAAAATGGCTCCATTTGCTTCTTTTTCTCATTTCTGCTTCATTTGACCTGAAAACACAAAAACAAGACAAGAAACACAAAATAGCGAGTTCTAACACTCTAGGTTAAGGAATTAGTATCATAAAGTGATGCAAAATGCACACTCATCACACCCCCAAACTTAGATTTTGCTAGTCCTCGAGCAAATAAA
>QANW01012122.1:0-72003 GCA_003254865.1 Dryas drummondii | reverse complement strand
TGATCGACCGTTCGGGCAGCGCACCGCGCGTCGCCGTGGCCACGCCGGTCGAAACGGCCGCGCTGCGCCGCTGAGTTTCCTCTGCGGACGGACAGGCAGCGTGAGGGGGCCCGGATCCCCGAGCGCTTCCTGTTCCGTCCGTGGGGGACCTGGCCGGGTTCGAGCGATGTGCTGGCAGATGCAGACCTAGAGTGGGGGGAAGCTGCATCTGCAGGGCTTGCGCATCGCATCGATCCCGGACCGGGCGCGGCATCGGCCTGCCTCCAACTGCGACCTCATTGGGGGGCAGGCCGGTGTCGCATTTTATCTGCCGCTGTTGCCTGCCGGGCCTGCGCCGCGATATGCAGGCGGCAGCGGCCGGAATCGCATGAAACTGCCGCATGACAGCCAGGTAACCGCCCGCCCATGTATCCGCGTCGTGCCACGCTCCCCGCGATACTCACGCTGGCACGCGCCGGCAGCCTCGAGCTGGCCGAGCGGTTGTTCGACCAGGGGGGCCATGCCGCGCGCACGAACGATCCCGCCGCGCTCGCGGTGCTGGGTCGCCTGCGCAAGGACCGCGCCGCGCGCCTGCCGCCGGGCGAACGCGCCGCCGCCTATGCCCGCGCCGCCGAGGCCTATGGCGCCGCCGACTTGGCCGCGCCGCAGCCGTACACCCGACTGAACCTTGCCACGCTGACGCGGCTGGCGGGCGATCCCGTCCGCGCCTGCGCGATCGCGACCGACATCCTCGCCTGGCTGGATCGCGACACCGATCTGGCCGAAACGCCTTATCACCTCGAAGCGACGCGAGCTGAGGCGCGGCTGCTGTGCGACGATGTCTCCGGTGCCGCCGAGTCGCTGGCACGGGCGATCGTGCTGCAGCCCGAAGCGTGGACCGACCATGCGGCCACCGTCCGGCAGTTCGCGATGATCTGCGAGGCATCAGGCATCGATATCGCCTTCCTCGATCCGCTGCGCCCCCCCTGCTCGCTGCATTATGCCGGCCACCTGGGTCAGTCGGCCCAGGATCACGCCGCGCTGTCGGCGGCTACCGCCGCGTTCGTGGCGGAGCGCAACGTCGGCTTCGCCTTTGGTGCGCTTGCCGCGGGCACCGAGCTGGTGATCGCCGAACAGCTGGTGAATGCCGGCGTCGCGCTACACGTCTTCCTGCCCGGCTCGGTCGAGGAATTCGCCGCGATCTCGGTCGATCCCTACGGCCCGCAGTGGCGCCCGCGGTTCGAGCGCTGCCTCGATGCTGCGGCCGAGCTGCGCTGCTTTCCGCAGCCGCGCGGACGCTATCAGCCGATGGGCAGCCGCTTCGCCGCCGATGTCGCGATGGGCGCGGCGCTGATGAACGCCGGCCAGCTCGAAAGTCACGCGACGCAGCTGCTGATCATCGATGAGGGCGAAGGCGAATACGGCACCGGCCGCGAGACCGCGCGGATCGGCACGCTGTGGCGTGAAGCCGGGGTGGCGCAGACCGTCTGGCGCGTCGCGCGGACGGCGCCGGTGGCGGCCTCGGGATCGAAGCACGAACCCGAAGGCGATCCAGATCTGCGCCTCGCGACGTTGCTGCGGATGGAGCTCGACGGCTTCGACCGGCTGGACGAGGCGGAGTTCGCCGCCGCGGTGCACGAACAACTGCAACCCTGGCGCGCGGGCGCCGCAGCGCTGCCGATCCAGCCCGACCTGACGCTGCCCGCCGGCAACGCCCGCATCGCCGCCTTCGCCGACCCCGCACGCGCCTGGCGCTATGCCCGCGCGCTGCTCGCGCTGCCGACTCAGGCGATGCCGTTGAAGATCGCCGGGCACCACGGCCTGGTCCACTGGCTGGGCGATCCGCCGGCCCTCGTCGGCCGCACGCTCGCTGACCTCGAACACATCGGCGCTGCCGCGGTGCCCGGCGTGTTCACTGTCAGCAAACCTCTGGCGCGGGTGCTGCAACTGGCGCCGGGCGACGCGCCGCAGGTCGAACATGTCGGCGAGGTGGACGGGATCGCGCTTTATGCCGCGCGTGAGGGGTAGTTGGCGAGTGTCCGTATGTGCTCACGCTCTACGCTTGGGTAATCGGATACCTCACCCTCGTCATTCCCGCGAGGGCGGGAATCCATCTCCTGTGTTGTCCGCCTGGATGACGTCGAGGATCGGGAGATGTCAGGAGATGGATCCCCGCCTTCGCGGGGATGACGAAGGTGGAGTTGGCTTGAGCTATCAGGTCCAACGCCCGTCACCCCTGCCTTCGCAGGGGCGACGTGGGTGGGGTTGGTGCGTAGGGTTGTGCGGCTTCGACGCCAGACACACCTCTACCCCCGCCGGCGAGCGCGGGATAACGCCTCAAGGAAGAAGCACGGCGTTGGGCCGGCGCGTGTGACCTGACACGACAGGCTTGGCTCATGCGCATCTTTGCTGCGAACGGACGTGAGCGGCACATCACTCTCACGTCCTGCCCATGGGCAACGAGGCGTCGGTAGGCAGGGCTCGCAACCCGCGTCACCGTCCGTCGGGACTACACCCTAATCCATCCCTCGCTGCGTGGCGAGCGCCCGACTTGAAGGCGCCGACCCGTGGTACGGGCTGGTAAGAACGAGGCCTTCGTCCACCCGCACCCGCCGCATGTCAGCCGTAACTGACGGCGAGACATATATCCTATATGGTTCGTTGTGTCAAGCCTCGATCAGGCCGCAGCACGCCGCAGGCGGTCGTTGATCGCCCCGCCTATGCCCGTGCCCGGTATCGGTGCCACTGCGATCCGCAACCGGGTGGAGGCCGCGGCATCGTGCAGCACGGCATAGAGCCGCGCGGCGGCCAGGGCCGGGTCGCCGGTGCGCGACAGGTTACTGTCACCATCGATTGCGCCGAAGCCGATGTGGTACTCGTCCGCGGTCGCGGTAATCGCCTCCAGCCGTACCGGCTTGCCCGGCGCGTAGTGGCTGGCCAGTTGCCCCGGCGCCTCGATACTCTTGGTCACTCCCCCCTGCTCCGGCGCACCCAGTAGCGCCGCGATCCGTGCAGCATCGATCGGCCCGGCGCGCAGCATTTGCCAGCCAGTTTCGCGTGGCGCGACGATGGTCGATTCGACGCCCACCTCGGTCGCGCCGCCATCCAGGATCAGGTCCAGCCCTGCACTCAGTGATCCGGCGACGTGCGCAGCGGTGGTCGGGCTGATCGCACCGCTGCGATTGGCCGATGGCGCGGCGAGCGGCAGGTCGCTCGCTGACAGCACCGCCTGCATCACCGGATGCCCCGGCACCCGCAGTGCAACGGTGGGCAGTCCCGCGGTCACTGCCGGCGCCAGTCCCGACCCCGCGCGCAGCGGCAGTACCAGCGTCAGCGGCCCCGGCCACAACGCTGCGGCGAGCGTCTCGGCCGCCGCATCGAAGTGCGCCAGCGTCCGCGCCGCCGCCACTGACGGCACATGGACGATCAGCGGGTTGAAATCGGGTCGCCCCTTGCAGCGATAGATCGCCGCCACCGCCTCGGCCCGATCGGCGCGTGCGGCCAGGCCATAGACGGTCTCGGTCGGCAGCGCGACCAGCCCGCCGCCGCACAGCATGGCTGCCGCCTCGGCGATCGCCGCGTCGTCGGCGGAACGGATGCGGGGATCGCGGTTGCCGGTCATGGCGGGCAGCTATAGGCGCTTGGGCGCTGAATGACAGCCAGGGAGCGCCGCAGTGGGATCGAAGACGAAGCAGGAGACGGCCGCCGCGCTGACCCGGATTGACGCCGCGCTCGAACGCCTGTCACCCCCGGCGGCGCCCGCAACCGACTGGCTGGACCATCCCGCCTATGTCTGGAGCGCCGGCGCGGCACGCGGAGTGTCCACGATCACCGCACCCGCACTGACGCTGCTGCGCGGCATCGACCAGCAGAAGCGCATGGTGACCGACAACGTCGCCCGGCTCGCCGCGGGCCACGCCGCGCACGACATGCTGCTGTGGGGGGCGCGCGGCATGGGCAAGTCCGCGCTGCTGCGCGCCAGCGTGGCCGCGGCACAGGCGGAGCGGCCGGGGGCGATCACGCTGGTGCAACTGGCGCAGACCGATCTTGCCGACTTCGCCACATTGTTCGCGCGGCTGGGTGCGCAGGACCGGCGCTTCCTGGTGTTCGTCGACGACCTGGGGTTCGAGGACGGCGACAGCGGTTCGCCGCGCCTGCTGCGCTCGCTGCTCGAAGGCGGGGTGGAGGCCCGGCCCGGCAACGTCCGGCTGGCCGTCACCTCGAACCGCCGCGCGATCGTGTCCCGCACGGCGTCCGAACAGGATGACCCGCTCAATCCGCGCGATGCCGTCGACGATCGGCTGGCGCTGGCCGACCGCTTCGGGCTGTCGATCGGCTTCCACAATTGCGTGCAGGACGAATACCTGGCGATCATCGCCGGCTATGCCGAGGCGCTGGGCCTCACCTGGGAGCCGGCCGAAGCGCTCGAATGGTCGCGGCGGCGCGGGGCCCGGTCGGGCCGCGTCGCCTGGCACTTCATTACCGAGATTGCCGGCCGTGCCGGGAGGACGCTGTAGCGCGAAACGCCTCCCCTAATTGTCGAGCAACGCGGCGGTGACGCCGCCGTCGACCAGCAGGTCGGTCCCGCTGATGAACGACGCCCGCGACGAGGCGAGGAACTCGACCGCATCGGCGATCTCCAGCATCGTGCATTCGCGTGCCAGCGGCGTCTTGGCATAGTTCGCACGCTTGACCTCGCTGCGGGCGAACTCGCGTGCGCCCATCGGCGTGGCGATCATGCCGGGCGACAGCGAGACGATCCGCGCCCGACGCTCCCCCCAGGCGGCGGCCTGCCGGCGCACGAGGAAGTTCATTCCCCACTTGGATATCGGATAGGCGATGCCGGCGGTCACCTGCCCCAGCGCCTGCTCCAGCCGCTCCGCCAGTTCCGGCGCGGTCGGATCGCGCAGGATCTCGACGATCTCGGGAGCCGGAAAATAGCGATGCGCCGAGAGCGACGAGATCAGGATCGCCACGCCGCGCTCGGGCATGACCGGGCGGAACGCATCGACCACCAGCGCCGCGCCGCGCAAATTCACCCCGATATCTGCGCAAACGTCCCGTTGGCCGGAGACAGCCCGGCGACCTGTACGACCGCCCGCAGCCCGCCCCGTTGCTGCGCGGCGGCGGCAAGATCGCCCGCCGATTGCGGCGAGGTGATGTCGCAGGTGATCGCGGTGACGTCACAACCCTCACCCCGCATGCGCTCGGCTTCGATTGCGGCCTTGTCGCCGTGGAGGTCGGCCAGCAGGACACGGTATGACAACGCCATGCGGCGGGCGACCGCGGTGCCGAGACCACCTGCGCCAACGACGACGGCGAGCGGCAAATCCGGGCGCTCACTCGATCCGATCTCGTGGACGTGGACGGTCATGGCGATGTTCTCCCTGCCGCTCACAGCCCGACATGGCGGCGCTCGCCTTCAAAGCAATAGAAGATATATAAATCAAGCGTTCGCTTGTTATCTTTGGTCGATCAATGTGCGTACTGGCAGAAAAGCCCTGCCTTATTGCGCCGGAGCAGGGTCTGGGCGCCAGGTCGCTTCCAGCTGGTCGCCGGGGCTACCCTTAAGCTCCTTCTGCGGCGGCATGTGCCCGGTCACCACCGCCTTGGGAGCGGCAGACGGCGCGGCGCCGGGAGCGATTACCCGCCAGATGACGCCAGCGGTATCGTCGCTGACCAGCATCGCGCCCGGCTTGTCCCATGCCAGCCACACCGGCCGGCCATGCGCATTGCCGTCCGCGGCCAGGAAGCCGGTCAGCACCGGCACTGTCTTGCCGCGCGGATTGCCGTTGCCGTCGAAGCCGACGAACACGACATCGTACCCGGACAACGGCTTGCGGTTCCACGAACCATGGCGGGCGATGAAGGCGCCGTTGGCGAATGCCGGACCCATCCGCTGGCCGCCATTGGCGAACGTCAGCCCCAGTACCGCCGAATGGGCACCCATCGCGTATTCGGGCTTACGCGTGTAGCCCATCATGTCGGCCGGCATCGGCGCCTTCACGCGCTCATCGATGTGATCCTTGTAGTACAGCCAGGGCCAGCCATATTGCGCGCCGACCGGCACGTTGGTCAGGTAATCGGGTACCAGGTCGGATCCGAGCATGTCGCGTTCCTGCACCGCGGTCCACAACTCGCCGGTTGACGGGTCCCAGGCCATGCCGTTGGGATTGCGCATGCCACCGGCGAACTCGCGCGTGCTGCCGCTGGCGAGGTCGATCTCCCAGATCGCGGCGCGGCCCTTTTCCGCGTCGATGCCCTCGTCACCAATGTTCGAGGCCGATCCGACCGCGACATAGAGCCTGGCGCCATCAGGGCTGAGCAGCAGGTTGCGCATCCAGTGATTGCCGCCACCCGGCAGGTCCATCAGCTTGCGCGGCGATCCGGTAAGCGTGGTCATGCCCGGCGTGAAGTCGAATGCCAGCACCGCGTTGTGATCGGCGACGTAGAGCTTGCCCGCGCCATAGGCCATGCCCGAGGGCGACGACAGGCCGCCCCGCAGCGTGAAGCGCTGCTCGGCCCGGCCATCGCCATCGGCATCGCGCAGCAGGACGATCCGGTTGGGCGACGGCACCGTCGCACCGACGCGGCTCATGAACAGCTTCATGAAGAAGCCGGTGATCCCCCCTGCCTTGTTGCCCGGAGGGGCGTTGGTTTCCGCCACCAGCACATCGCCATTGGGCAGCGTCAGCAGCGTACGCGGATGATCGAGACCATCGGCAAAGCGCGCGACGGCAAGCCCCTTTGCCGCCTGCGGTGCCTCGTTCGCCTTCCAGCCGAGCGGCTTGGCCAGCCCCAGCGTCGGAAACCACTGCGGGTTGGGATCGACCAGAGTCGGGTTAGGCCCCTCGGTCATCGCCAGCGGCTGATCGGATGGCGAACCGCGCCACAGCCACGCCCCCACCAGCAGGAGGACAACGATGACGATACCGGCGCCGATGGCCAGCTTGCGGGCAAGACTCATGGCTGTGAAAATAGGCTGGCGCGCCCTAGGCGACAAGCGGTTCATCACCTACCTGCCAGCCCATGTACGCCTTTGCACCCGACGCATCCGCCAGCCCCGAGGCGCTTCATGCCGACCTGCGCACCGCCGCGCTGGCGCTGGTCGCCGATGAAAGCGATGCGATTGCCAACATGGCCAACATCGCTGCACTGATCTGGCAGTTTGTGCCCGATCTCAACTGGGCCGGCTTCTATCGGATGATCGATGGCGAACTTGTGCTGGGACCGTTCATCGGCAAGCCTGCCTGCATCCGGATCGCGGTCGGCCAGGGTGTCTGCGGCGCCGCGGCGGCTTCCGCACGGACGCAACTGGTCCCGGATGTCCATGCCTTCCCCGGCCACATCGCCTGCGATGCCGAAAGCCAGTCGGAACTGGTGGTGCCGGTCATCGGCACGGACGGGCGTGTCATCGCGGTGCTCGACCTCGACAGCCCCCGCCCTGCCCGGTTCGATGCGAACGATGCCGCGGCGTTCGAGCGGCTGGTCGCCGATCTCGCCAACGCGCTCGGCGCAGGCTAGATCGCGTCGCCGCTGAGCCGCTGGCAGACCAGATCGAGTTGGTCGAGCGTACGATAGCGGATCGTCACCGCGCCGGACACGCCATCGCCTTCGGCAGCGATGCGCACCTGCAGACCCAGCAGTTCCTCCAGTTGCGTCTGGACGGCGATCAGGTCGGCATCATCGCTCGGCGGCGTTTCGGCTTTTGGACGACCCGACGTAGCAGGTGCGGCATCCTCCCCCTTGCCCTTGCGGCGGACCATCGCCTCGACCTCGCGCACCGACAATCGGCGTGCGACCGTCGTCTCGGCGATGGTCGCGGCATCCTCGACGCCGATCAGCGCACGCGCATGGCCCATCGACAGCGTGCCGTCCTCGACCCGGGCGATCACCTCGTCAGGCAACACCAGCAGCCGTTGCAGGTTGGCGACGTGACTGCGGCTCTTGTCGACCATGCGGGCGACATCGGCCTGGGTCAGCCCCTCGTCCTCGATCAGCCGCTGATAGGCGCGCGCCTCCTCGATCGGGTTCAGGTCTTCGCGCTGGAGATTCTCGATCAACGCCAGCGCCTTGACGTCACGCTCGGTGAGGTCGCGGATCAAGGCCGGGATCTCGTGCAGTTGCGCGCGTTGCGCCGCGCGCCAGCGGCGTTCGCCGGCGACGAGCTGGTACGTCCCGCCGTCCAGACGGCGAACGACGATCGGCTGAATGACACCGCGCTGCGCAATCGATGCGGCCAGTTCGTCCAGCGCCTGCTCATCGAAGCGGCGGCGCGGCTGCTCCGGATGCGGTTCGATCTGCGCGATCGGCAGCATGGCAAAGCCGCTGCCCCCCTCACCTGTCGCGCTCTCGGCCACCACCGGTTGCTCGCGCCGGGTATCGCCCAGCAGCGCACCAAGACCGCGGCCCAGCGCCGGTGCCTTGCGGCGGGCCGATGCGGAGGTGCCGGCACGAACGGTGGCGTCATCGCTCATGCGGCAATCTTTCTCTTGGGCAGCCGCTCGATCAACTCGCGCGCGAGTGCGACATAGGCGCGACTGCCGGCGCATTGTTCGTCATAGACCAGCGCGGGCAGACCATGGCTGGGCGCTTCCGACAGGCGGACATTGCGGGGGATGGTGACATCGAAGACCAGCTTGCCCAGGCAACCGCGGACGTCAGCGGCGACTTGCTCGGTCAGACGGTTTCGCCGGTCGGCCATGGTCAACACGATGCCAAGGATGCCGAGGTCGGGATTGAACCGCTGCTGCACCTGCTCGACGGTGGAGAGCAGCTGGCTCAGACCTTCGAGCGCGAAGAACTCGCATTGCAACGGCACCAGCAGAGTGTCGGCGGCGATCATGGAATTGAGCGTCAGCAGCCCGAGCGATGGGGGGCAGTCGATGAAGCAGATGTCGTACGCGTCGTTGGCCGCCAGCGCCTTGCGCAGGCGGTGCGTGCGGTCCTTGCTGCCGACCAGTTCGACTTCGGCCCCCGACAGGTCGACTGTGGCCGGCACGATGTCGAGTCCGGGGATCGAGGTAGACTGCGTGCATTCGGCGATGCTCGCGCCATCGACCATGACGTCATAGGACGAACGAAGCCGGTCCGGCGTGTGCAGCCCCAGCCCCGTCGAGGCGTTACCCTGGGGATCGAGATCGAGCAGCAGCGTGCGCCATCCGGCTGCGGCAAACGCAGTAACGACGTTGATGGCGGTGGTCGTCTTGCCGACCCCACCCTTCTGATTGGCGATCGCAACGCAGATCATGCGCGCTTCTCCTCAGGACCGATCAGCGACCCGGTGATGACACCCGCATCCGCGTCGGTCAGCGATTGTTCCACGTGAAACGTATGCGTCCATCCGCGCAACGTTGCCAGTTCATCGCCTGCCGACCGTCCTTTGGGCAAGAGCCAAATTGTAGCCGGTGTTGAGAAGTGCGCCGCGAGCGGCAATAATCGGTCAAGTGGAGCGAACGCGCGGGCTGAGATGACCGCCGCATGTTCCGTCACCACCACCTCAAGGCGCGACTCGATAACCTCGACATTGCCCAAGCCGAGCGCAACGGCTTCCCGCCGCAACCAGTCGGCGCGCCTGGTTCTGCTCTCCACTAGCAGCGTCCGCATGTCAGGCCGGAGACATGCAACGATCAATCCAGGAAACCCTGCTCCGGTGCCAAGATCCAGCCACGGTGATGTTCCACGTGGAACCTTACGCATCAGCTGGGCGCTGTCCACGATATGGCGCGTCCATACCGACGACAGGCTGCTCTGGCTGACGAGGTTCTGCCGGGTGTTCTCTTCCGCCAGGTGCCCAACGAAGTCGGTCAGCCGTTGCTCGGCAGTTAAATCGTACTCAGGCAGAACGTTCAGCCAATCCCGCGCATCATCCTCGGTCATCATGCGACATGCCGTCGCACATGAACCATCAACGACGCCAGCGCCGCCGGGGTGATACCGGGCACCCGCCCCGCCGCGCCCAGCGTCGCCGGGCGGTATCGCTCGAGGCGTTCGAGCATCTCGCGGGACAATCCGGGGACGGCGGCAAAGTCGACATGATCGTCCAGGGCCAGCGCCTCACTGGCTCTCACCTGGCGCAGTTCGCCATCCTGGCGTTCGACATAGGGCGCATAGATCGCGTCTTCGATGACCTCATCGAGCAGTTCCTGTGTGGCAGCGCCAACATCCAATGCGGTGACGATGTCGGCGGCGTCCATCTCGCCATGCCGAAGCCACTCAGCCAAGGCTCGTGGCGCTCCTTCGATCTCGCTCTTGGCAAAATGGCTCGCGGATACGACCCGCTCCAATTGCTCGGTCAGTTGCTCGCGATTGTCCTGACGACGCTCGAACCACGCGCGTCGCTCAGCACCCACGCAATGCGCAGCGATGGCATGGCCGGTCAGACGAGTCGTCGCGTTGTTGGCGCGCAAGCGGAGGCGGTACTCGGCCCGCGCGGTCAGCATGCGATAAGGCTCGGTCACGCCATGCAGCGTCAGGTCGTCCACCATCACCGCCATATAGGAGCTCGCCCGATCCAGCGGCGCCGCTTGCGTGCCCAGCACGGCGGCCGCGGCGTGCATGCCGGCGACCAGACCTTGTGCCGCTGCCTCCTCGTAACCAGTCGTGCCGTTGATCTGGCCGGCACAATAGAGCCCCGGCATCTCACGCATTTCGAGCGACGGACGCAGGGAGCGCGGGTCGACATGATCGTACTCGACGGCGTAGCCGGGGATGGCCATTTCGACGGCCTCCAGCCCGGCGATGCTGCGCAGCATCGCCAGTTGGACATCGGCCGGAAGCGACGTGCTGATGCCGTTCGGGTAGATCAGTGGGGTGTCGAGACCTTCGGGTTCGAGAAAGATCTGGTGTCCGTCACGATCCGCAAAGCGATGAATCTTGTCCTCGATCGAGGGGCAGTACCGCGGGCCCCGTGCATCGATCGCTCCGCTGAACAGCGGCGATCGATCGAGATTGTCGGCGATGATTTCATGCGTCCGGGGGTTGGTACGGGTGATCGCGCAATGCACCTGCGGATTGATCCGGCCGGACGTCAACGGCGACATTGTCCAGGGATCGATATCGGAGGGCTGCTCATCGAGCGCGGCCCAGTCGATCGTCCGTCCATCGAGACGCGGCGGCGTACCCGTCTTCAGCCGCGCCAACGGCAACGCCGCCTCGCGCAGTTGTGCCGCCAACCGATGCGCGCCGGCTTCATCGATGCGGCCACCGTCCATGCGCTCTTCACCGCGGAACATCTTGCCGCCAAGGAATGTCCCCGTCGCGAGTACGACCGCGGGGGCGGTCAGCACCGTTCCATCGCTTAGCCGGATGCCGCTGACCCGCCCGCTGACCTGATCCAGCGCTACGGCTTCACCGGTGACGACTTCCAGATTAGGCTGGGCTGCCAGCATCCGCTGGATCGCCGCCAGGAACAGCGATCGATCAGCCTGAATGCGCGGGCCATGCACCGCGCTGCCCTTCGACCGATTGAGCATGCGATAGTGAATCGCGGCTGCATCCGCCGCGCGTCCAATCAGTCCATCAAAGGCGTCGACTTCGCGCACCAGATGGCCTTTGCCCAATCCGCCGATCGCCGGATTGCAGCTCATCGCGCCGATCCTGGCAGGATCGAAGCTCACCAAAGCGACACGTGCGCCCATGCGCGCAGCCACTGCTGCGGCTTCACAGCCGGCATGACCCCCGCCAATGACGATGACGTCGAATGTTCGCATGCGATGCGTCTCTAGATCAGCGATGCGACAGCGTCAAAGTTACATGTTTCACGTGAAACACTATTTACCGATGCAGAAGCTGCCAAACACGGTGTCGAGCAGATCCTCCGTCGTGGTGCGCCCCAACAATCCATCGAATGCGACACGCGCCAGGCGCAGCTGCTCGGCGAGCAGCAAGGAATCGTCAGAGGTTGGCTGAACCGCAAGCGCCAGGCGTGCATCCAGCAGTCGCTCGCGCTGTCTGGCATTGAGCGCGACCTCGCCCGGCTTCGGCAACAATCCACGTGCGGCCACCATCAAAGCTTGCCGCAGTGCAGCAATGCCATCGTCGGTCGTTGCCGATACTCGATAGGCCTCGCACTTTCTTGCCTGCGGGCAGCGATCGATCTGTGCCTCGATCTCCCATGCACCGGATGGTCCCTCACCCTCCGCTCCCAGCCACAGGACGATATCCGCATCCTCCATCGCCGCATGCGCACGCACGATGCCCAGCTGCTCGATCGGATCACCGCTGGCTTCGTTCAGCCCCGCGGTATCGACGAAGACGAACGGCACCCCCGCCAGCGCCACCGAACGGGTCAGGACGTCACGCGTCGTGCCCGCGATCGGCGTGACGATCGCCGCATCGGCATCGACCAAGGCATTGAACAGCGTACTCTTTCCCGCGTTGGGCGGGCCCGCCAGCACGACGCGCACGCCATCGCGCAGCAGCTCCGCCTGCGGCCGCGCAAGCCAGCCGCCCAGTTCCTCGGCCAGCGCCGTCATCCGAGCGAGAGTGCGGTTCGGCATGACCGCGACATCGTCTTCATCGGCGAAGTCGAGCATCGCCTCGACCTCGGCGGAGATCGCCAGCAGCGTATCGCGCCAGCGCTCGACATGGCGCGACAACGCCCCGCCCGACAGGTTCAGCGCGTTGCGGCGTTGCAGTTCGGTTTCGGCCGCCAACAGGTCGGCAAGGCCTTCCGCCTCGGCCAGATCGATGCGGCCGTTGGCAAAGGCGCGGCGGGTGAATTCGCCCGGCTCGGCAGGGCGCAGGTCCGGCAAGGATGCCAGTGCTGCCTGCACCGCCGCCAGCACGGCGCGACCGCCGTGGCAGTGAAGCTCGACCATGTCCTCGCCGGTGGCCGTGCGCGGACCCGGCAACCAGAGCACCAGCGCCCGGTCGAGCACGTCACCATCGGACCCGCGCAGCGACTGCAACGATGCCCGGCGCGGCTCCGGCAGGCCACCGCAGAGTGTCCGCAGCGCTGCCTCCGCTGTGGGTCCGCTGATCCGGATGATGCCAATCGCCGCCGGTGGTGCACCGCTCGATTGTGCGAAGATCGTGTCGGTCATGGTCTGCGACATGGGGCTGATGTGGGCATGCGAACAGCCCTTACCCTCGGCCCTCGCCTTGCGGCTATCCTTCGTCGCGCGGCTTGCCGCCGCCCATGTTGGCCATCGCCGCGCCGCTGTCCATCATCTGCTGGAACAGCTTCAACCCGTACTGGCCCATTGGCGCCACTTGCTTGACGATATCCTGCATCTGCTCGAAATTGCCGCCGCGGGCGATCGCCTGCGACAGCGCATCGACATACATGCGGTTGAGGTCGGTGAGATCGGGCAGGCCCATCAGCTTGCGCGCCTCTTCCGGCGTGCACTCGACGTTGGCGGTGATCTTCATCGGTATCTCCCGGATAGTTGGCGAAGCTGCCACACCACCTTGGCAAAGTCCATCATCGCCGGTTAGGGTCCGGACAAGTGCCCGAGAGCGCGCGCGTTGCGGGCGCCCGCATGGGCATCGAGGGAGACTACGATGACCACGAACACGCAGATCGCCACCCTGCCCGGCGAAGCCGACGGCGCCGCATTCCCCGCCTATGTCGCCGAACCCGAAGGCACGCCCAAGGCGGCGATCATCGTCATTCAGGAGATCTTCGGCGTCAACGAAGGCATCCGCAAGAAGGCGGACGACTGGGCGGCGAAGGGCTACCTGGCGGTCGCGCCTGACGTGTTCTGGCGCCAGCAGACCGGCGTCGAGCTCAATCCCGATGTGCC
The DNA here is from genome assembly GCA_003254865.1 of Dryas drummondii. Classification (NCBI taxonomy): domain Eukaryota; kingdom Viridiplantae; phylum Streptophyta; class Magnoliopsida; order Rosales; family Rosaceae; genus Dryas; species Dryas drummondii. The sequence goes on along the minus strand of QANW01012122.1, from coordinate 58,276 downwards.
CGAGCAGTTCCAGCAGGCGATCGGCTTCATGATGAAGCACGATTTCGATGCCGGTACGCGCGATGTCGAGGCGGTGATCCACTGGCTGCGACGCGAGCGCGGCGTCGCCAAGGTCGGTCTGGTCGGGTTCTGCATGGGCGGCCGCGTCGCCTATCTGGCCGCCACGCGCACCGATCTGGACGCGACCGTCGGCTATTACGGTGTCGGCATCGACCAGATGCTGGGCGAGAAGCACGCGATCGCCAAACCGCTGATGCTGCATGTGCCAACCGCCGACGGCTTCGTCCCGCCAGAGGCGCAGGCGGCGATGCATGCGGGGCTGGACGATCATCCCAAGGTCACGATCCACGACTACGAAGGTCTGGACCACGGCTTCGCCTCCGAATTCGGCGCGCGCCGGGTGCCGGACGCGGCGGAACTGGCGGACAGCCGTTCGATCGCGTTCTTCGCCGAACATCTGGGCTGAGCGGTGGCACAGTCACCCTGGCGGATGGTCGCGCGCCGCTTCGGCGGTCCCGATGTGATCGAGCGCGAGGCGTTCGATCCGGGGCAACCCGGCCCGGGTGAACTGCTGATCGCGCAGGAGGCGATCGGCCTCAACTTCATCGATACCTACTATCGCAGCGGGCTCTATCCGGCGGATTTGCCGGTGGCGCTGGGGGCCGAAAGCGTCGGGCGGGTGATCGCGATCGGCGCGGGCGTCAACGGCTTTACCGCCGGCGATCGGGTCGGCTGCGTCAACGGCGCAGGCGCTTACACAACCGACCGGATGATTCCCGCCCATCGTGCGGTGCGCATCCCCGACGGCATCTCGAGCGAGGATGCCGCGGCGGTGATGCTCAAGGGCTTCACCGCCTGCTACCTGGCCGAGGACATGTGGCCGTTGCAGGCGGGTGACGCCGCGCTGGTCCATTCGGCCGCGGGCGGGGTCGGATCGCTGCTGGTTCCATGGCTGCGCGACAAGGGCGTTCGCGTCATCGCTCATGTCGGCTCGGCAGCCAAAGCGACGCAGGTCGAGGCCGAACATGTACTGACCGGGCGGTTCGCCGATCTTGCCGCACAGGTGCGCGATGTCACCGATGGCAAGGGCGTGGCGGTGGCGTTTGATGGCGTGGGCGCGGACAGTTGGGAGGCCTCGCTCGCCAGCCTTGCGCCGCGCGGACTGCTGGCGAGCTATGGCAATGCCAGCGGCCCTACCCCGCCGATCGCGCCGCTGGCGCTGATGCGCGCGGGATCGGTCTTCCTCACCCGGCCGACGATGGCTGACTACACCGCGACACCAGACACGCTGACGCATGTCGCCGGGCGATTGTTCAGCCGGATGGAGCGCAGCGTAGTGCGGGCGACGATCGGGCAACGCTTCGCGCTCGCCGATGCGGCAGGCGCTCACCGGGCGCTGGAAGCGCGCGAGACGACCGGATCGACCGTGCTGCTGCCCTGAGGCCGCGCAGGCGATCCGGGCATCAGGCGGTCATCGCACGTCAGGCCTCAGCCGATGACGTGCGGTGCGACCTCGTGCCAGCCTTCCCAGATCATCTTGCCGGCGACGTAGACGATCACGGCCAGTCCGACCCAGGCGATCCAGCGGAAGCGTTCGATGTAGCGCGCGATGATGTTGGCGGCGACGCCCATCAGGATCACCGCGACAATCAGTCCGACGATCAGGATTCCCGGATGCTCGCGCGCGGCACCCGCGACCGCGAGCACGTTGTCGAGGCTCATCGACACGTCCGCCAGCGCGACCGACCATGCGGCGGCGGCGAAGCCCTTGGCGGACTTCATGCCGGAACGGGAATCCCCTTCGATCTCGGGCGATCCGGGCGAGTTGCCCTCACCCTGCGNAGGACCGCTAGCCGGATTGTGTCGCCAAGGCGAGCCGCCTTCCCGCCGAGCAGCGGAAAGGCGTGCGGGCCTACTGGTTCATCGCGGCGAAGAAATCCTCGTTGCTCTTGGAATCCTTCATCTTATCGAGCAGGAATTCCATCGCATCGATCGTGCCCATCTGCATCAGGATGCGGCGCAGCACCCACATCTTGCTGAGCTGATCCTTGGGAACCAGCAGTTCTTCCTTGCGGGTGCCGCTCTTGCCGACGTCGAGCGCCGGGAACACGCGCTTGTCCGCGACCTTGCGATCAAGGATGATCTCGGAGTTGCCGGTGCCCTTGAACTCTTCGAAGATCACCTCGTCCATGCGGCTGCCGGTATCGATCAGTGCGGTGGCGATGATCGAGAGCGAGCCGCCCTCCTCGATGTTGCGCGCCGCACCGAAGAAGCGCTTGGGGCGCTGCAATGCGTTGGCATCGACACCGCCGGTCAGCACCTTGCCCGAGCTTGGCACCACGGTGTTGTAGGCGCGGCCCAGGCGGGTGATCGAATCGAGCAGGATGACGACATCCTTCTTGTGCTCGACCAGCCGCTTGGCCTTTTCGATCACCATCTCGGCGACCTGAACGTGGCGCTGCGCGGCTTCGTCAAAGGTCGAGGAGATGACTTCGCCCTTCACCGAACGCTGCATGTCGGTGACCTCCTCGGGCCGCTCGTCGATCAGCAGCACGATCAGGAAGACTTCGGGATGGTTGTCGGTGATCGCCTTGGCGATGTTCTGCAGCAGCACGGTCTTGCCGACGCGCGGCGGCGCGACGATCAGCGCGCGTTGGCCCTTGCCCTGCGGGCTGACCAGATCGATCACCCGCGCCGACTTGTCCTTGACCGTGGGGTCGAGGCTGTCGAGCCGCAGCCGCTCGTTGGGATAGAGCGGGGTCAGGTTGTCGAAGTTGACGCGGTGACGGACCGCATCGGGATCGTCGAAGTTGACCGAGGTCAGCCGGGTGATGGCGAAATAGCGCTCGCCGTCGCGCGGCGCGCTGACCTCGCCCTCGACCGTATCGCCGGTGCGCAGGCCCCATTTGCGGACCTGGTTGGGCGACACGTAGATATCGTCGGGCCCGGCGAGATAGTTCGCCTCGGGGCTGCGCAGGAAGCCGAAACCGTCGGGCAGCACTTCGATCGTGCCCAGCCCCATGATCTCCTCGCCTTCCTCGGCGACTTCCTTGAGGATGGCGAACATGATGTCCTGGCGGCGCAGGGTGGAGGCGCCCTCGACGCCCATCTCCTCGGCCATCTCGACCAGTTCGGCGGAGGTTTTCTTCTTCAGGTCTTTAAGATGCATGGATTGTGTCCGGATGGGGGCCTGAACAGGCGTGCCAAGGGTCGGAAGCGATCGGGGCTTGGGGAAAGCGGATCGGCCGGGCGGTGAATTCGCGCTCACCGGCGGACCGGGCAATATGTCGCCGTCCGATGCAAGTCAATGGTGGACGGGTTTCGCGGAAGCCAAGCCCAACCTCTTCGTCATCCCCGCGAAGGCGGGGATCCATCTCCCGGCGTGTCCCCGGACCTTGACGTCGCCGGGTTCGCCAACGTTGGAGACGGATCCCCGCCTGCGCGGGGATGACGACCATTAATGGAAGCGACAAAGCCGCTCGCGCTCAGAACGGCTTGACGATCACCAGGATGACGATCAGCGCCGCGGCGATCCCCGGCACTTCGTTGAGCAAGCGCAGCCGCTTGCCGGTCAGCTTACGCGTCCCTTGCGCCAGGGCCGCGGCATAGCTGGCGAGATAGAGGTGATAGGCGGTCAGCAGCATGACCAGCGCCAGCTTGGCATGGAACCAGCCCATCGTCATCGCACCGATCGACACCGCCAGCCCCAGCCCCAGCGCCCAGACGACGAAGAGCGACGGCCACAGGATGATCTTGAGCAGTTTCCGCTCGCGCGTCACCCACAGCGCCGCCTCGGGCGATCCCGGTGCGGCTTCCTGATGATAGACGAAGAAGCGCGGCAGCATGAACAGCCCCGCCATCCAGAAGATCACGAAGATCACGTGACCGGCCTTGAGCCAGAGGTACGTCATCGCCAGCACCTGTTCCATGATCCGCTCATATCAGCCGTTCCAACCGCGCACCACATCGAGCAGACGCGCGACATGCTCGACCGGTGTCGTCTGGCCGATGCCGTGGCCCAGGTTGAACACATGCGGCCGGTCGGCGAAGCATTCGAGCACTTCGGTGGCGCGCCGGTCCTGCTCGGGCCCGCCGGCGATCAGCAGCAGCGGGTCGAGGTTGCCCTGCACCGGCAGCGCCGCGGGCAAGGCGCGCGCCGCCCAGACCGGATCGATCGTCTCGTCCAGCCCGACCGCATCGACCGCGGTGCCGGCGACATAGGCCGGCAGCTTCTCGCCCGCGCCCTTGGGAAAGCCGATCACCGGCACATCGGGAAAGCGCGCCCGGATCGCGGCGACGATGCGCGCATTGGGCGCGATCACCCAGCGGTCGAACTCGCGCGGGGCAAGGCTGCCGGCCCAGCTATCGAACAATTGCACCGCCTCGGCACCGGCTTCGATCTGCCCGGCGAGGTATTCGATGGTGAGGTCGGCGATGGCATCGATGATCGCCTGGAACGCCGGAGGATCGCGATAGGCCAGCGCCCGCGCCTCGTGCTGGTCCCGGCTCCCCTCGCCCGCGACCATATAGGTCGCGACGGTCCAGGGTGATCCTGCAAAGCCCAGCAAGGTCTGCTCAGGCGCCAGCGCGGCGCGGACGCGGGCCACGGTGTCATAGATCGGGCTGAGCCGCTCAGGCACCGCCTGGAGGTTCTGCAGCGCCACATCGACGAGCCTTGGCGTCAGGCGCGGGCCTTCCCCGGCGACGAACCGCAGATCCTGCCCCATCGCATAAGGCACGATCAGGATGTCGGAGAACAGGATCGCACCGTCGAACGCGAACCGGCGCAGTGGCTGCAGCGTGATCTCGGCCGCGGCGGCCCCGTCATAGACCAGGTTGAGGAAGCCGCCCTTCTCCGCCCGCAACGCGCGATATTCGGGCAGGTAGCGCCCCGCCTGCCGCATGAGCCACACGGGCCGCGGGCGCAGGTTCGCGCCGCGCAACGTCGAAAGAAGAGGACCGGCCATCAGACAAACACCAAAACAAGAGTCTTCTAGATAAGGTTTCTGAAGGTTGTAGGCCTGTGGAAACCGGGGATATCTGCGCCCTGCCCGATTTGTCCCGGACTGAACAGGGTTTCGCACCGATGCGACTCCGCAGGTGCCTTGAGTCAAACAGCGGTTATCCCGGTTGTTCACAGGCTGTGGATGGGACAATCCACTTGCGGGCAAACGGCGGGCGAATCAGCCGGAGTCGGGAACAAGTCCGGGGGTGAAAGTTGTCACCCGCGCCATCCCATGCTTATCGTCATGGTTGTCCACACGGTTCCACACATAGACAGGCATCGCTCCCGACATGGCCCGACAGCACCTGCATCTCCTGTCGGACTCCACCGGCGAGACCCTGGAGATGATCGCCAAGGCGGCGCTCGCGCAGTTCGAGGACGAGAGCGTGATCCGCCATTTCTGGCCGATGGTGCGATCGCTCCAGCATCTCGACCGGATCATGGCCGACATCACCGCGCACCCCGGCCTCGTGCTGTTCACGCTGGTCAATCCCGAAACGCGCAGCCGGCTGGAGGAACGCTGCCGCGTGCTCGGCCTGCCCGCGGTGCCGGTGCTCGACGTGGTGACGCATGCGCTGGGCGACATGCTGGGCCAGCAGGCCAAGGGCCGTCCGGGCCGCCAGCATGTAATGGACGAGGCCTATTTCGCGCGGGTCGACGCGATCCAGTTCACCATCGCGCACGACGATGGCGTCGCGTGGGAGGAATGGGAGGAAGCGGACATCGTGCTCGCCGGGGTGTCGCGGTCTTCCAAGACGCCCACCAGCATCTATCTGGCCAATCGCGGTTACAAGGTCGCCAATATCCCGGTGGTGGTGGAAAGCCCGCCGCCATCGGCGCTCTATGGCCTGCGCCGGCCGCTGATCGTCGGACTGACGACCGCGCCAGAGCGGCTGGTGCAGGTGCGGCGCAACCGGCTGCTGTCATTGAACCAGGCGCCCGAGACGGCCTATGTCGATCGTGAGCGGGTGACGAGGGAAGTGCAGTACGCGCGGCGGATGTTCGCCGACAACGGCTGGCCGGTGATCGACGTCACCCGTCGCTCGATCGAGGAGACCGCCGCGGCGGTGATCAACCTGCACAACGAGCGGCTGGCCTCGGGCGACACCAGCCCCAGCGGGCCCAAGCCGTGACCGGCGAGACCATCGTCCTCGCCTCGCAAAGCGCCTCGCGCCGTGCGATGCTGACCGCCGCGGGCGTCGCGTTCGAGGCGGTGCCCGCGGCGATCGACGAGCGCGCGCTGGAGACCCAGCTTGCGGACCAGGCCGCCGGAACAATCGCGCTGCGGCTGGCGGAGGCCAAGGCGCTTGGCGTTTCCGCGACGATGCCCGGCCGGCTGGTGCTGGGCAGCGATTCGCTGGTCGAGGTGAACGGCGTGCGGTTCGACAAGCCTGCCTCGCGCGAGGATGCCGCCCGTCATCTGCGGACGTTCTCGGGCCGGACGATGCAGCTGCACAGCGCCGCGGCGCTGGCGCGCGACGGCGCGGTGGTGTGGCGGCACGGCGCGCTTGCCCGTCTGCACGTGCGGCCGCTGAGCGAGGCGTTCATCGCTGGCTATCTCGACGCCGAATGGCCGGCGATCGCGGCCTGCGTCGGCGTGTTCCGGATCGAGGCGCGCGGCGTTCACCTGTTTACTGCGATCGAGGGAGATCATTTTACCGTCCTCGGCATGCCGTTATTGCCGGTGCTCGAGGCCTTGCGCACGTCCGGCGCGATCGCCGCATAGCGCAGCCATGAGCGAAAAGGGCGATGACGTGCCGGGATCTGCGATGAACGAGGATGGCGAGGTCAGGCGTGATGCCAAGGTGCCGCGCGCCGAGGTGATCGGCTGCCCGATCGCGCATTCGCGCAGCCCGGCGATCCACGGCTTCTGGCTGGCGCGCCGCGGCATCGTCGCGCGGTATGAGGCATGCCATGTCATGCCGGCCGAGCTTGCCACCTACTTCGCGGTGCGCCGCCACGATCCCGCCTGGCGCGGCTGCAACGTCACCATCCCGCACAAGGAGACTGCGGCGCTGCTGGTCGACGTGCTTGATGCGCGCGCGGCGGCGGTGGGCGCGACCAACACCGTGCTGCGCCGCGCCGACGGGAGCCTGCTGGGCACCAACACCGATGTCGATGGCGTCGCCGAGGCGCTGGTCGAGGCCGACCATGGCCCGGCGGTGGTGATCGGCGCCGGCGGGGCGGCGCGGGCCGCCTTCGCCCATCTCGCCGCGACCGGCCGCGAAACGCGGATCCTGGCGCGTGATCCCGCCAAGGCGCGCCGCGCCGCCGCCGACTGCGGGCTCGATGCGGCGGTGCTCAACTTCCGCCCGGCAAGCGGCGCGTTCAACGATGCCGCGGTGCTGATCAACGCGACCCAGCTCGGCATGAAGGGTCAGGCGCCGATGCCCGACTTCGTGCTGAGCGAGCTGGCGGCGATGCAGCTGCACGGACTGGTGTTCGACATGGTCTATGCGCCGCTGGTCACCGGGCTGCTCGCGGCGGCCGACCATCAGGGCCTGCGCACGGTCGATGGCCTGACCATGCTGATCGGTCAGGCGGCGACCGCGTTCGCGCACTTCTTCGGCCGCCCGCCGCCGCGCGATCGCGACGGGGAATTGCGGCGGATGCTGCTCGCATGAGGGATGCCGACAGGCGTGACGCTGGTCCGTTCATCCTCGGGCTGTCCGGCTCGATCGGCATGGGCAAGTCGGCGGTGGCGGCGATGTTCACCGATCTGGGCGTGCCCGTCTTCGATGCGGATGCCGAGGTGCACCGGCTGCAGGGGCCCGGCGGCGCACTGCTGCCCCCGATCGAGGCGGCGTTTCCGGGAACCACCGGCCCCGGCGGCGTCGATCGCGCGGGTCTTGGCGCCGCGGTGTTCGGCGACAAGGCGGCATTGCGCCGGCTGGAGCGCATCGTTCACCCGGCGGTGGCCGCCGCGCGCGCGGCGTTCCTTGCCGACAATGCCCACGGGCCGCTGATCGTCTTCGACATCCCGCTGCTGTACGAGAAAGGCGGCGAGGCGGGCGTCGATGCGGTCGCGGTCGTCTCCGCCCCCGCCGAGGTGCAGCGCGCGCGCGTGCTGGCGCGGCCGGGCATGACCGAGGCCAGGTTCACCCAGATCCTCGGGCTGCAGGTGCCGGACGCGGAGAAGCGCGCGCGGGCCGATCATGTCATCGATACCGGCTGCACGCTGGCCGAGACGCGCGCGGCGGTCGCCCGGCTGGTCGCCGGATTGATCGGGCCGCCGCACGCCTAGCTTTCGCTCGCCCGCCCGCTCGCCCCTTGGCCCCCGCCCTTTGACGGCAATCGTCGCCACAGGCCACGCGCCTCTTGCCACCCTTGGTCCTGCGGCCGATATGTTGGGTGATGCGAGAGATCATCTTCGACACCGAAACGACCGGACTCGACCCGCGCAGCGGCGACCGGATGGTGGAGATCGGATGCATCGAGGTGATGAACCGGGTTCCGACCGGCCGCACCTTCCACGCCTATTTCAATCCCGGTCGCTCCATGCCGCCCGAGGCGGAGGCGGTGCACGGCCTGTCGGACGCCTTCCTCTCGGACAAGCCGCCGTTCGCCGAAGTCGCGGCCGAGCTGATCACCTTCCTCGGCGACTGTCCGCTGGTCGCGCACAACGCCGGGTTCGACTTCGGTTTCCTCGATGCCGAGTTCAGGCTGTGCGGCCATCCGCCCGTCTGTCGCACGCGCATGGTCGATACCGTCGCGCTCGCCCGGGTGCGCCATCCCGGCGCCAAGCTCTCGCTCGATGCATTGTGCAGCCGCTATGGCATCGATCGCAGCCACCGGGTGCAGCATGGCGCGCTGCTCGATGCCGAGCTGCTGGCGCAAGTCTATGTCGAGTTGCGCGGCGGCCGCCAGATCGGGTTCGAGCTTGCCGCCGAGACATCGCGTGCAGGCGCGTCGCAACCCGCCGGTGGCGTTTTGTCCAGCGCGCCGGCGCGCCCCGTCCGCCCGCCCCGTCCGCACTTCGCGCTGCCGGAAGAACTGGCCTCGCACACCGCGTTCCTCGCAACGATCGAGGCACCCTTGTGGGACATCAGTCTCACACAGAATAAGAACGTGCGGCGCTAGCCGTACCAGTCAAGGAGAACGAGCCCATGGATATTCGCGTTTCCGGTCATCAGATGGCCACGGGCGAAGCACTGCAGGGCCATGCCGAAACCCGGCTGAACGCCATGATCCAGAAGTATTTCAGCCGCGCGCTGTCCTCTTCGGTGACTTTTGGCCGCGCACCGGCGAACGCGTTTCGCTGCGACATCATCATGCATGTGATGCAGGGACTGGTGCTCAAGGGCTCGGGCACCGCGCCCGATGCGCATACCGCGCTCGATGGCGCCGCCGCCAAGATCGACAAGCAGCTGCGCCGCTACAAGGGCCGGCTGACCGACCGGCACGAGCAGGCGGTCTATGCCGAGCGTGAGGAGAACGCGGCCTACGTCATCTTCGAGGAAACCGCCGCCGACGACGATCAGGTCGAGGCTGATGCGCCGGTGGTGATCGCCGAGACGCGGGTCGACGTGCCGGAGGCTTCGGTGTCGGACGCGGTGATGATGCTCGATCTGCGCAATACCACCGCGTTGCTGTTCAAAAACGCTGGCACGGGCCGACACAATATGGTTTACCGCCGCGGCGATGGTTCGATCGGTTGGGTCGAGCCACATTGACGCACGCCTGCCCCGGTTTCGGGGCCGGCACGCGCCTCCAGGCCTAGCGGTTGACTACAGGCTGATCGGGGTTCGCCCCGGCAGCCTTGGTCGATATCTGCGGCAAGACGTTACGGTACAAGCATTGTCATGACCGCTTTGTTCACTCTTCTGCCAGAAGCTGTCACGACGATCCGGGTTGATACCAAGCCGGCTATTCTCGACGCGCTCGCCGCCCGCTTCGCCTCGGTCTATGATCTGGACAGCAAGGCGGTGCTGGCGGGTATCCTTGAGCGCGAGAGCCTTGGCAGCACCGGCTTCGGCCGCGGCGTCGCCATCCCGCATGCGCGGATCGAGGGGATCGACCGGCCGGTCGCCGCGTTCCTGCGGCTGGAGGCACCGCTCGACTTCAATGCCGCCGATGGGGTTCCCGTCGATCTGGTGTTTGGGCTGCTCTCGCCCGACAGCGCGGGTGCGGCGCATCTGCATGCGCTGGCGGCGATCTCGCGCATGATGCGGGACGAACGGATGCACCAAGCACTGGTGCGGGCGCCCAATGCAGAGGCTCTCTACAGCTTGCTGAGCAACGTCATCGATCGCGACGCGGCCTGAACCGCATGGACGAGCCTGCGTCCTCGCCCGCCGCGACCCCGCCGGGGCCGGGCGCTTCGGGCGCCAGGCTGCACTGGCAGGCATTGGTCGGGCTCTATGGCTCGGCACCGATCAACGCGATGTTCCGCTCGACGCTGGAGATCGTCGAGGAAGGGCGCGCGCGGATCACCTTCGATATCGATGAAAGCCTGTTCCATGCCGCGGGCGCCGCGCATGGCACGGTGTTCTTCAAGATGCTCGACGATGCCGCGTTCTATGCGGCCAATACGCTGGTCACCGACCGTTTCCTGCTGACCAGCGCGTTCAACATGCACCTGACCAAGCCGCTGCGCACCGGGCGGGTGGTGGCGGATGGCCGCTGGGTCAGCGGGCGGCGGCGCGTACTGGTGGCCGAATCCCGGTTGGTCGACGCCGAGGGGGACGAGGTCGCCCGCGCCACCGGCACTTTCGTCCGATCGCGGATCGCGCTGTCCAGCCTGGCCGGCTACGCCCGCGGGACGGGCCAGCCGGGCGGATGAGCACGCCGCGCCTGCCCGCGCGGGTGGAAGCGATGGGTCTGATCCGCACGGTGCAGGCCGCCGGCGGGTTTGCTACCGTGCTTCATCGCGGAGAGCCCGATGCGGGCGCGCTGATGGTCGTGCTGGTGGAGCCGAATGCCCCGTCCCGCGTGTTCGAACGGATGCCCGACATGGGCGGTGAGCGCGTCTGGCATTGTTCGCGGACACGCGATTCGGCCGATCCGGCCGCCTTCGATGCCTACCTCGATCGACGTGCCGCGCAGGATGACGACCTGTGGATAGTGGAACTGGACATCGCGAACGGTGAACGGTTCATCGGATAGTAAGCTGGGTGAGCTTGACCGCGGGAACCATGTTCGCAAGTGCGGCAACGTCCAGAAGGCGATGGTGGCAGGCGGACAGGCCAACCGACCACGCCGAGACGGGGGATCGATGATCCGGAGGCAGTTCGCGCTGCCATAGTGAACCTTCCAACGCCCTTGCGGCGCGGATAGTTCCCGGCCGGCGTCATTCGGTTCACCGCATTAGAAACGTTGTGAATGTCGCTTAAAGTCAAGATGGCCAGCTGCCTCGCGCTGGCCGCAAGTATGATGATAGCCGTGTTCGGCACCACCGGCGTCGCCGGGGCCCAGGATCACACTCCGGTTATCGTTCTTCCCGCCATGCCGCAGGCTCCCGCCGCGATGCAGGCGGTCTCGGTCGCACAGGCGACCGCCACTCCCGGTCAGCCGCGGATCACTCTGGAAATGCCGGCCGACACTGCGGCCGCTCCGGACACTGGCGCCGCCGCACAGGCCGCCACGCAGACTGCCCCCCAGGCCGCATCGCTTGACGAGATGGTCGCCGAGCAGCCGCAGCCCTCCACTCTTTCTTCCGAGCTTCAGTGCCTTGCCGGCGCGATCTATTTCGAGGCGAAGGGCCAGGCGCTTGCCGGCCAGCTCGCGGTCGGTCGGGTCGTGGTGAACCGCGCGAAGTCGGGTCGCTTCCCCGGCAGCTACTGCGGTGTCGTTTACCAGCGTTCGCAGTTCGGCTTCATCCGCGGCGCAGCGATGCCCGCCATCGCCAAGGCATCGCGCGCCTGGCATCGTGCCGTCGCGGTCGCGCAGATCGCCCACGCCGCCGCATGGCCCAGCCAGACCGAAGGCGCGCTCTACTTCCACGCCACCAGCGTTTCGCCCAACTGGCACCGCGTGCGCATCGCGCGGCTTGAAGACCACGTCTTCTATCGTTGATGTGATATTCCTCCCCGTTGCCGGTCACGGCCGGGGAGGACTTCGCATCGACCTCGCGCTCAGCGCGTAATCTCGATCCAGACCGGCGCATGGTCGCTGGCCTTTTCCCGGCCGCGGTACTCCTTGTCGACCCCGCAGGCGACCAGCCGGTCGGCGAGTTCGGGCGAGAGCAGCGCGTGATCGATGCGGAAACCATGGTCGCGCTGCCATGCGCCCGCCTGGTAATCCCAGAACGTCCAGACGCCGCCGCGCGGATTGTGCAGGCGCAACGCGTCGGTCCAGCCATCGGCCTGCAGCCGGGCATAGGCATCGCGCGACTGCGGCTGCATCAGCGCATCGGCGGCCATCGCCGCGGGTGACCAGACGTCGTTGTCGAACGGCACCACGTTGTAATCGCCCAGCACCACCACCGGCACTTCCTCCGCCGCGATCTCGCGCATGCGGTCACGCAGCCGCTCCATCCAGCGCAGCTTGTAGTCGAACTTGGGGCCGGGCTGCGGATTGCCGTTGGGCAGGTAGATGCAGGCGACGCGCAGGCCGAACACGTCGGCCTCAAGATACCGCGAATGCAGATCCTCGGGATCGCCCTCCAGCCCCCGGCGGACCTCGATCGGCGCGTCGCCGTCGGCCAGGATGGCGACGCCGTTGAACCCCTTCTGCCCGTGCCAGATCGCCTTGTAGCCCAGCGCCTCGATATCCTTGATCGGGAAGCCTTCGTCCTGCGACTTGATCTCCTGCAGGCAGGCGACCGAGGGTCGGGTCTCCGCCAGCCATTCCAGCAGGCGCGGCAGGCGCGCCTTGACGCCGTTGATGTTGAAGGTGGCGATGCGGATCATGGGCGCCCCTGATCGAGTGAAGGCGGATCAGGACGGCGGCGGGTCAGACCGAGAAGCTCGACCCGCAACCGCAGCCCGCCGTCGCATTGGGGTTTTCCACCCGGAACGCCGCACCGCCCAGCGATTCGACGAAATCGACGGTGCAGCCGGCGACGAGATCGAGGCTGACCGGATCGACCAGCAGCCGCACGTCGTCAGTGGTGCTCACGATATCGTCGGCATCTGGGCCGTCGGCCAGACCGAACGTGTACTGGAACCCCGAACAGCCCCCACCCTCGACGGCGAGGCGCAGAATCGCGGGCTTGCCCTGGCGCGATGCGATCGCGGCAACGCGGGCGGCGGCGGACGGGCTCAGCGTGACGGCGGTTTCCATGCGTGCCGATGTAAGGCGCGCGACAGGGCAGGGCAAGCGCCGCGCCTGCCTTGGCGCCGACCGATCAGGCCGTCTGGATATACGATCGCATCGCTTCGGCCTCCGCCTCGATCTGGTCGATCCGGTGCTTGACCAGATCGCCGATCGACACGAACCCCACCATCGCGCCGCCATCGATCACCGGCAGGTGGCGGATACGCCGCCGGGTCATCAGCGACAGTGCGGCGAGCACGCTGGTGCCGCTGTCGACATGCACCGCCGGCGCGGTCATCACCTCGCGCACCGCAAGGTCGAGCGCGGCTGCGCCATCGGCGGCGATGCGATACAATAGGTCGCGCTCCGAGAAGATGCCGATGACCTCGCCATCGTCGATCACCGGCAGCGCGCCGATGCGTCGCTCGGCCAGCAGGGCCGCCGCCTCGGCGACGCGGGCATCGGCCTGACAGGTCAACACCGCAGTCTGGCGTGTGGCCAGCAAACGTCCGATCGTCATCGTCGCTCTCCCTTTATATCTTGGCCCTTTATGCCCTGAATTGTGCAGGATGCCATGAAACGCTGGCGTGCACCACCGACGCTTCGTAGGTTCGGCGCCGCACGCGCCATCGATGAACGGGCCGGCTTGTTGAGGAGACCCGATGGCGCTGCCCACCGACCTGCGTGACAGGCTGACGCTGCCCGTCTTTGCCGCACCGATGTTCCTGGTCAGCGGCCCGGACCTCGCGATCGCCTGCTGCAAGGCGGGGATCATCGGCTCGCTCACCCGCAATCACTGCCGCGACATGGCGGAGATGGAGCAGCAGCTCGGTATCGTGACGCAGGCGCTCGCCCGCTTCGCCGATGAGCGGCCGGACGCGAGAATCGGCCCGCTGGCGATGAACATCTCGCCCACTTTCAGCCGGGATGAGTTCGGCCGGCATCTGGAGATTTGCCGCCGTCATGGCGTGCGGATCATCGTCACCTCGGTCGGCGATCCGACCGAGAACGCGCCGCTGGTGCAGGAGCATGGCCTGCTGCACTTCCACGATGCCACGACGATCCGCTTCGCCGAAAAGGCGGCGGCGGCGGGCGTGGACGGCATCGTCTGCATCGGTGCGGGCGGCGGCGGGCATGCCGGCACGATCAGCCATCTCGCCTTCATCCCGCAGGTCCGCGCGATGTTCGGCGGCATCGTCGTCATGGCGGGCGCGGTCTCGACCGGCGCGGTGGTGCGCGCGGCAGAGATGCTGGGGGCGGACCTCGCCTATATCGGCACCCGGATGATCGCCACGCGGGAGGCTGCGGCGCCCGATGCCTACAAGCGCATGCTGGTCGACGGCGGCGTCACCGACGTCATCTACACCCGCGGGGTGAACGGGTTGCCGGCAAGCTGGCTCAAGGCATCGCTGCGGTCGATCGGTCTCGATCCCGACAACCTCGTCATCCCCGAAGGCCGCAGCACCGGGCACCTGCCCGAAGGCAAGACGCCGTGGCGCGATATCTGGAGCGGCGGGCAGGGCATCAGCCTGATCGACGACGTGCCCGGCGTCGCCGAACTGGTCGACCGGCTGCGGCGGGAATATGTCGCCGCCTGCCGGTTGCCGGACATGGCCGACATGGCCGACGATCGGCGGGCATGACCGCCCGGCGCATCATCCGGCAGGACGAGGGCGGATTGTGCACCCTGGTGCTCGACCGGCCCGACAAGCTCAACGCGCTCGACACGCAGGCGTTCGAGGAACTGGACGCGCATCTGGCCGATCTGGAACGGCAGACCGCATCCACAGGCTGCGTGCTGCTGCGCGGCAACGGTCGCGGTTTCTGCGCCGGCGCCGATCTGGCGGCGCTCGGGGTCGCCAGCGACGGCAGCGCGATCGATCCGCGTTACAAGCCGCGCATCGTCGAGCGGTTGTCTGCCCTGCCGCAGCCGGTGATCGCCGCGGTGCACGGGGTGTGCCTGACGGGCGGACTGGAGCTGGCACTGGCCTGCGACTTCATCGTCGCCGATCCTTCTGCCCGGTTCGCCGACACGCACGGCAAGTGGGGCCTGGTCGCCGCCTGGGGCCTGATGCAACGACTGCCGCGCCGGATCGGAGCGGCGCCCGCACGCCACATGATGATGACCGGCAAGGCCATTACCCCCGACGAAGCGCAGGCGCTGGGCCTGGTCGACGTGCTGGCGGTCGAAGGCGGCCTGCAGGAGGCGGCTGGCGGGTTTGCGGCCGAGATCCTGGCCGGTTCGTGGCACACCAACTTCGCGGTGAAGCGCAGCCAGCGCGAAACCGAGGGGATGCCGCTTGCCTCTGCGCTCGCGCACGACAGCTTCCGCTATCCGGGCAATGCGCCCGACCATGCCGAGCGCGTCGCCCGCTTCACGCGCAAGTAGCGCATCGCGCTGCGTCGTCCCGTCCGCCGGGCGAAACGTGCGCGGGCGGTTGCGATCGCCGGCGGGCGGGGGCATCTTGCGCGCCATGATCCCGCGCTCCCCCCTCGACGATCCACGATTCGCCGCGCATGCGTGGAGCCGGTTCCGCCGGCTGATGCGGGTGATGATGGCGGTGACGATCGGCATCGTCGCCGCTGCGCTGACGCTGCTCTACCGTCATAACGGGATGGTCTCGGTCCATCTCTATATCGCCACCGCGCTGGGCATCACCTTCACCATGCTGCTGATGGCGGCGTTGATGGGGCTGGTGTTCCTGTCGCATGGCACCGGCCACGACGATGCGATCTCGGACAAGCTCGAGGAAGAGCGCAACCGCTGATTTCGGCTGACCTTGGGCGGCGCCGTTGAGGGCGCCGCCTGATCGTCAGAACCGGACCGCGCTTTCGACGCCGAATTCCTGCGGCCGGCCGGGGGTGAACCGGTCGATGCCGAAGCCGCCGAAGTAGCCGGTGCGCGCCTGCTGCGTCACCTTGTCGAACACGTTGGTGCCATAGACGCCGATGCGGAAGGCGCCGTCCGCCCGCGCGACATAGTCGAGCCGGAAGCCGACCAGCGCATAGGCGGGCAGGCGGCAGACATAGTCGGCGCCCGACTGGCAGGCCGGCTTCTTGCCGACGCCGCGCACGTCGAGGGGGGCAGCNGCTGTCATAGCCCTGCGTCAGGTAGGCGACGTTGCCGCGCAGCGTCAGGTCGGGGACCGGCCGCAGCGTGAACTCGCCCTCGAACCCGGCCTCGTGCGCGGAGGCGGCGCTCTGCACCTGGCGGGTCGAGATGTTGCCGATAAGCACGTTCACGCTCGCCTGGATGTCGGTGTACTTCTGGTAGAAGCCCGACAGGTTGATGACCGCGCGTCGATCGAGCAGGTCGAGCTTGATGCCGCCTTCGTACGACCACAGCTTTTCGGGATCGTAGGATGAGGGGAAGCGGCCGTTGAGCGAGGGCGATCCCAGCTGCTGGTTGAAGCCGCCCGAGTTATAGCCGTGCGCCACCGTCAGGTAGGTGAACACCGTGTCCGACCAGCGATAGGACAGCTGGACCTTGGGATCGAAGCCGTCCCAGTGATCGGTATCACGCGCGGTGAACGGTGCGCCGCCGCAGTTGGTGATGCCGCCCAGAAAGTCGCCGGTGAAGTACCCGCACTGCGTGGGCACGCCGTTGTAGAGGAACGTGTTGTCGCGCCCGGCGAAGAACACATAGCTCGACCCGTTCTTGCGGTCATAGGTATAGCGGCCGCCCAGCGTCAGCTCCAGCTTGGGCGTGATCTTGTACGATGCCTGGGCAAACGCGGCATAGCTGCGGTACTTCAGCGACGCGTCGTAGACATAGCCCAGCGGGTCGATCCAGTCGGGGCCGGTATCCTGGAGGAAGTCGGTCTTCTGCTGGAAATAGAACACGCCGGCCAGGAACGTCAGACGATCGTCGAGCACGGTGCCGCCGATCGTCAGTTCCTGCGTGAATTGGGTGCTGCGGGTATCGTCGTATTCGGCATAGATGTCGTTCGGCGCGTTGTTCACCGGGGTGTAGAACCGGGCGCGCGAACGGCGATAGGCGGTGACCGAATGCAGCGCGATGCCGCCGCCGAGGTCATAGCTGATCCGTCCGTTGAGCGTGGTGGCCGTGGTCTTGTTGAACGGACCCTGGCCGGCATAGCGACCCAGGATGCCGGCATCGCCGCCGCGCGCCAGATCGGTCACCGCCGCACTTGTCGGCGCCAGCAGCGTCGCGCCGCCATAGACGGTGTCATCCTTGCCCAGCACCGGATAGGCGGTGCAGTACGGCACGCGGTGCAGCGCGTCGTAGTTCTGGATGTATCCGGCCGACGGCAGGCAGCCGACCGGGATCGTCGCGCCGCCATCGGTCTTTGACCGGTTGTATTCGCCCAAAAGGTCGATCGTCAGCGGGCCGCCCTTGTCGACGCGCAGCTGCAGCCGGCCTGACTGGTTGTTGATATTGCCGCTGCGATCGTCATCGAGCACGTGCTTGATGAAGCCCTTGACGCTCTGCGTGCGGAAACTCAGCCGGCCCTGGATGCCGTCGGTCAGCGGCACGTTGATCGCGCCTTCGGTGTCGATGCGGTTAAGGCTGCCGGCGCGGACCTGCGCATAGCCCTCGAACCGATCGGTCGGCCGCTGCGTGGTGAGCAGTACCGCGCCCGCGGTGGTGTTCTTGCCGAACAACGTGCCCTGCGGGCCTTTCAGCACCTGCAGCGAGGCGACGTCGTAAAAATAGAGGTCGTTGCCCTCCTGCCGGCTGACGTACATCTCATCGACATAGAATCCGGCCTTGGTGTCCGAATTGACCTGGTTGAAGGTCTGGCCGATGCCGCGGATGGTGAAGCTGGTGCCTCCTGACAGCAGCGGCACCAGTTCGAGGTTGGACACGGCGCCGCGCAGATCCTGGAAGTTGCGGATGTTCTGCTGGATCAGGTTCTTGTCCGACAGGACGGTGGCGGACACCGGCGTGGTCGACAGACTCTCCTCACGCCGCCGGGCGGTGACGGTGATCTCGGCGACCTCGGATGACGAGGATGCGGATGCGGCCGCCGGGGTGGCAGGTGATTGCGTGGCCGATTGCGCCAGCGCCGGTGTCGCGGCGAGGGCGGCGGCGAGCGCCATGGTGGATAGCGCATATGATGCGAGCGGCCGAATTGCAGACATGATGCCCCCTTGCAGGCCATCCGCCTGCATCTTCCTTCCGGGCACCGATCCGGCCACGGATCGCCGTTCCTACGGAAGCTGTCGGAAACATGAACAGAGGTTTTGTTGATCGCCGCATCACCCGGCTATCTGCGCTGCATGTTCAAGCCGGGAGTTGACGAAGCGCGGCCCACGTTGCCTATTCGGCCATGGCAGGGGGAAGGTTCGCAAGAGGCGTGTCGGGGGCAGGGTACAGATGCTGAAGGCGATCAGGACCATCGTGGGGCTGGCGGCGTTGATCGTGCCGGCGGCAGCCCATGCACAGTGCAAGATCAGCCGGATCGCCGAACTGGCGATCACCATGGATGGCATGCAGCCGCTGGTCGATACCAAGATCAACGGTACGCCCACGCGCTTCATGGCCGATAGCGGTGCGTTCTACAGCATCATCTCGCCCGGCGCCGCGCGATCGCTGAACCTTCCGCTCAACGGTCCGGGCGGTTTCCGCATGCGGGGGATCAACGGCACCGCGGACATGCAGCTGGTGACGGTCAAGACCTTCACCCTGGCGGGGGTGGACCTGCCGAAGATCCAGTTCCTGGTCGGCGGCAGCGAGGTGGGATCGACCGGTGTCCTTGGCCAGAACGTCCTCGGCATCGGCGATGCCGAATACGATCTTCCCCACAGCGCCATCCGCCTGTTCAGGTCCGAAGGTTGCGAGAAGGGTAACCTTGCATACTGGGTGACCAACCAGACCTTTTCGATGATCCCGATCGAGCGGCGCACCCCGGCGACGCCGCACACGGTGGGCGTGGTGATGATCAACGGCAAGCCGGTGCGCGCCACGTTCGACACCGGCGCCTCCGCCTCGATGCTGTCGCTTGCGGCCGCGGCACGGCTGGGGATCAAGCCGAATAGTCCGAAGGTGGTGCAGGGCGATGTCGCGACGGGGTTCGGCCGTGGTTTGGTCCGCACCTGGATCACCCCGCTCGACACGTTCGCGATCGGTGATGGCGAGACGATCCACAACGCGCGCATCCGCATCGGCGATATGGGGCCTGACCTGGAGCTGCTGCTGGGCGCGGACTTCTTCATCGCGCACCGCATCTATGTCGACAACAAGCAGCGCCGGCTGTTCCTGACATACGAAGGCGGGCCGATCTTCAACATCAAGGCGCGCCGCGACGGCGCCCCTGCCACGCCTGCGCCGTCGGCCGCAACGCTGGCCGCCGCTGGCGCCGCTCCGGCCGATGCGCCCGATGCGCCCGCCTTTGGCCGGTCGGGCGCGGTTGCGCTGGCACGCAACGACTTCGACCTGGCGCTTGCCGACTTCACCAGGGCGATCGCGCTGGCGCCATCCGATCCGACTTATCGCCTGCAGCGGGCGGACGCGTATTTTCGCCAGAACAAGATGGATCAGGGCCGCGCCGACCTTGATCAGGCGCTGGTGCTGCGGCCCGGCGATGGTGACGCGCTGATCCAGCGGGCCGGGCTGAACCTGCAGGGCAAGG
Source organism: Dryas drummondii (assembly GCA_003254865.1). Taxonomy (NCBI): domain Eukaryota; kingdom Viridiplantae; phylum Streptophyta; class Magnoliopsida; order Rosales; family Rosaceae; genus Dryas; species Dryas drummondii. The sequence continues at coordinate 38,479 of QANW01012122.1, read as the reverse complement.
ACAAGACGCGCGCGCTGGCCGACCTGACCCGCGCCGATGCCGCGCTCGACAAGGCGGCGATGAGGCGGATCGAGCTGGGCAGCCTGTTGATCCAGGCCGGCCAGCCGCAGCGCGCGATCGCGCAGTTCGATCACTGGATCACCGCCCATCCGGCCGACGTGCGCCTGCCACAGGCGCTGAACGGCCGCTGCTGGGCACGCGCGCTGGCCGGCGTCGAGCTCGATCGCGCGCTTGCCGATTGCAACGGCGCGCTCCGGGCTCGGCCGGGGAATGCGGGCATGCTCGACAGCCGCGGGCTGGTCCAGCTGCGGCGCGGCAACCTGCCCAAGGCCGCAGCCGACTATGACGCGGCGCTGGCGTTGCAGCCGGCGATGGCCTGGTCGCTGTACGGGCGGGGGATCGTCAGGCTGCGGTCCGGCGATGAAGCCGGATCGAAGAAGGATATCGCCGCCGCCATCGCCGCGGACGACGGCATCGTTGCCGAAGCCAAGGGCTATGGCATCGCGCCCTGATGTCGCGGGCGGAGGCCTCAGACGATCAGGCGGGCAGGGTCGCGGTCTGGCGCAGCCCTTCGCCCAGCGCCAGCGCCGCCGATGTCGCCAGGTTCATCGATCGTACGCCTGCCCGCATCGGGATGCGCAGCCGTGCGTCGCAGCCATCGGCGACGGCCGCCGGTACGCCCGCGCTCTCCTTGCCGAACAGCAGGATGTCGTCGGCCATGAAGCGGAACGCATAGGCCGACTGGCTGCTCTTGGTGGTGAACAGCACCAGCCGCCGCGTGCCGACCGTGGCGCGAAAGGCGTCGAAGCCGGCATGGCGCGTGATTGCGACATGATCGATATAGTCCATCGCGGTGCGGCGGACCCGGCGATCGTCCCATTCGAAACCCATCGGCTCGATCAGGTCCACCGCGGCGCCAAGGCACGCGCCCAGCCGCAGGACGGCGCCGACATTGCCGGCGATCTCGGGCTCGAAAAGCGCAATCCGCATCATGGCTGATTGGCGGCAGCCGCCGCTCTATGCAAGCCTGGCCTGGTGGAAGGAGCCTATAGCTTCAGCCGCTTGAACACCGGTTCGGGCAGGACGCGGATCACGGTCATGATCAGTCGCCAGATCGGCCGTACATAGATCACGTCCTTGCCCGCGATCTGCGCCTTGACGATCGCGCTCGCGACCTCGTCGGGCTCGGCCGTCAGCCGCTTGGGCAGCGCCATGCCTTCGGTCATCCGGGTGCGCACGAACCCCGGCTTCACCGTCATGACATGCACGCCGGTGCCGATCAGGCTGTTGCGCAGGCCGGACAGGAACGCGGTCAGCGCGGCTTTGGACGAGCCGTAGATATAGTTCGACCCGCGCCCGCGATCGCCTGCGACCGAACTGATGCCGATGATCGTGCCCGAACCCCTAGTCCGCATCGCGCCGGCAAAGGCGAGCAGCAGCCGCGCCGGTCCGGAAAAGTTGGTGCGCATGACGATGTCGGCGACATCGGGCTGCGCCGCGGACCGGTCCTGATCCCCCAGCAGGCCGGCCACCAGCACCACCGTCTCGGGCAGCTCTCCCATGTCACCGGCAAGCTGCTCTGGGGTCTCCCCCAGCAGGTCGTAGTCGACCAGATCGACGGTGGTGCCGTGGCGCAGCGCAAGATCGCTGCGCAGGGTTTCGAGCGAGGCGGCATCGCGCGCGGCGAGGATCAGCTTTGCGCCTTGCGCCGCATAGGCGCGCGCCAGCGCCTGCCCGATGTCCGATCGCGCACCGACGATCAGCACAGTGCCTTGGATCCGCTGCTTCATAGGCCCAACCTTTGCGAGAGATGTGATTGTGCCAGTCCTTCCAGCCCGTACCGCCGCCGCACGGTGCGGAAGCGATCGAGATCGGGGTAACCGGCAGCGATGGTTTCGGCCGAGGCGCGCGCGTCCTTGGCGAGATAGATGCGGCCCTGATGCTCGACGACGATGCGGTCCAGCCGGTCGAGCAACCGGAAATTGCGCGGCGTCGCCGGGAAATCCATCGCCAGCGTATAACCTTCGAGCGGGAACGAGAGGTAGCCGAACGATGGCGCGCCCATCCGTTTCAGCACCGCCAGGAAGGATGCATCCCCCTCGGCGGCGATCACCTCGAGCAGGCGCTTCATCCCGGTGCGGCTTTCCGCCAGCGGCAGCACGCACTGATACTGGACGAAGCCCTTGCGCCCGTAGATCCGGTTCCATTCTAGGATGGCGTCGAGCGGATAGAAATAGCGGTAGACGTCGGTGATCGCGACGCCCGGGCGCTGCGCGCGACGGTAGGCCGCGTTGAACAGCCTGACCGGCATGCGCGACAGGGCGAAGCCGGGAAAGTCGATCGGAACCCGTTTGGGCTTGGGCGGCGGGATGCGCAGAGCGTCGCCGGGATCGCCCGTCCAGTCGGCGGCAGGCAGATGTTCACCCAGGAAGATCACCGATCGCCCCAGGTCCGCACCGGTCGCCAGCCCATCGATCCAGGCGACCGAATACGGCCGGTCCAGCGTCTCGTCGAAGATGGCGAAGGCGGCGTCCAGCGTCGCGGCGGGCCGGGTCTCCTGCCGGATATGGCCGGTCTCCACGCGCAGCAGGCGGAAGGCGGCGCGCAGCACCGTGCCGGTCAGGCCCATGCCGCCGCAGGTCGCGGCAAACAGGTCAGGGTGATCGCCGGCGGAACAGCGCAGGATCTCACCCGATGGCAGCAGCAGGTCGATCCACTGGAGATGGTCGCAGAACGATCCGACCGCGTGGTGGTTCTTGCCGTGCACGTCCGCCGCGATCAGCCCGCCGACCGTGACGAAACGCGTGCCGGGCGTGACCAGCGGGAACCAGCCCCGCGGCAGGAACACGGCGATGATGTCGGACAACAGCACGCCCGCCTCGCAGGTCAGCACGCCGGCCGCATCGTCGAACGCGATCATCCGGTCGAGCCGCCCGGTGGCAAGGACGCCCGCAGCGTTCAGCGCGGCATCGCCATAGGCGCGCCCGTTGCCACGGGCGATCAGCGACCCGCCGGAGGCATAGGCGGCCGCCGCCTCGGCATCGTTGCGCGGGGTCGTCGTCCGGCAATCGACCGCGGGATAGCGGCCCCAGCCGGACAGGCGCGAGGTCGCCGGCGGCGTGACCGTCACAAGGCGGCGGCCACGACGGCCACGATGCAGACGCCGGTGAGCAGGCTGATCCGGTCGGTACAGGCGAAGATCACCGGATCCTCATGCAGTTCGCCGCGATTGGCGACAAGCAGGATGCGGCTGATCCAGTAGACGAACAGCGGTTCGATCAGCCACAGCAGGGCGGGGTGGTCATAGAGGCGTGTCGCCTCGAGCCCCGAGATATAGAGGCCCAGGATCACGCTGGTGGCGTAGCCCGCCGCTGCGCCAAGCGAGAACATGACGTTGAGATCGCTGACCCGGTAGCCGCGCCCGGCCGTGGTCGGCCGGCCGGCCTCGATGTGGAGCACCAGTTCCGAACAGCGTTTCACCGTCGCGAGGCTGAGGAACAGGAACAGGCAGATCATCAGCAGCCACGGCGACTGCGCGCCGCCGATCGCCTCCAGCCCGGCCATCACGCGGATGGTGTAGAGTCCGCCGAGCGTGATGACATCGACGAACAGCTTGCGCTTCAGCACCAGCGAATAGGCCATCGTCGCGACCACGTAGAGCCCGAGCAGCCCGCTGAACTTGGGCGGCAGCAGGAAGGACAGAGCCGCTGCGCCGACGAACAGCAGCACGCTCAGCATCGCGCCCTGAAGGATCGGCACCTCGCCCGCCGCCATCGGCCGCCGGCTCTTGCGCGGATGGATCCGGTCAGCCGGCAGATCGAGCAGGTCGTTGAGGATATAGGCGCTTGATGCGGCCATGGAAAAGCACAGGAACGCCAGCATCGTCGCCAGCAGCGCGGAAAAGCTGAAATGATGGCCGCTGATCAGCGGCAGGAACAGCAGCACGTTCTTGGCCCACTGGTGCGGGCGCATGGCGCGCAGCAGGTCGCGTGGACGGGTGTCGGCGCGGGCGATCACCTCGGCATCGGGCAATCGCCGTCGCACGGCCCGCTCGAACCCGCCGCTGTGGCACACCGCCAGCGCGCGGCGGGCCTGTGCCCAGACCGGAAAGTCGACCGGACGATCGCCGATATAGTCGAATCCTTTGGCCCCGAACGCGGCGACGAGCGCGTCGGCCTTGCTGGTGCCGGCAAGGTTGGTCGAGCCAGTGGTGGCGAAGACACCGGCGATCCGGCCGATCCGTTCGGCCAGCCGCTCGACCAGCGCGGCGTCGCTCGCCGATGCCAGATAGACCGCGCGCCCCTCTGCCTGCGCCGTGCGGATTACCGCCAGCGTCTCGGCGCGCAGCGGCAATGTCTCGACATGCGGGTCGACGACCTGTGCCAGCTGCCGCTTCAGCACGGGGCGCCCCTGCATCAGCCAACCGATCAGCCACGGGGTCCGGAACGGGTGCGTGGCGGCGAAATGCATCGCCGTCTCGTGCAGCAGATCGGTGCGGATCAGCGTGCCGTCGACGTCGACCACCAGCGGCAGATCGACCTCCGGCGGCATGTCGACCAGCGGCGGTACGCCGTAGGGTGCGATCGACGGCGAGGTGGCGACGAGTTCCATCATTCGGCCGCCCGCGCGGCCATCTCGCGGCCCAGCCGCGCGCTTTCCGAAACGCCGCGATCCTCGGGATAGTAAAAGCAGGTATCGGCGATCTGCAGCCCTGCGATCGGTGTCTGGATCGGCGGGATCTTGGCCGCGAAGCCCGGCTCGCAGATTGGCTGCGCATATTTCAGCCGCGCCACCCGCGCCTCGATCCGGTCTTCCTCGCGCAATTGCGGATTGATCTTGCGCAGCGCGGCGAACGCCTCGCCGAGCAGGCGATCGTCGGTCCAGCCCCATTTCTCGTGCGTGACCGGCATGTAATAAGGCACGAACACGATCGTGTCGTCGAACGGACGCAGGTTGGAGAATTCGATCACGCCGGGGATCGGGATCGCGTCATCCACGATGTTGACCCAGAAGTGCGGCGTGACCGAACGCCGCAGCTTGAACACCAGGCAGCAGACGCCGATGTTCTCAATCGCATCGTAGCGCGCGCGCCACTCGTCGGGCAGATCGGGTACCATGGCGCCCACCAGCGGGGTCGGCACGGTCGAGATCACCCGGTCGGCCGGCAGGAAGCCCTGCGGCGTGGAGACGCCGGTGACGCGGCCGTTCTCGGTTTCCACCCGCAGCGCGGGCGTGCCGCAGCTTACCGTGCCGCCCAGCGCCTCGATCTGCGTCACCAGCGCCTTGACCAGCGTTTCGCTGCCGCCCTCCAGATAGCCGAGCTTTTCGGCGAAGATGGACGATCGCGACCGGCCGAGCCGCTTGATCCGCGTCCAGATCCAGGCGGCCGAGACGTTGTCGGCATATTCGTAGAACTTGAGCCGGAACAACGGCTCCCATAGCTTGGCGTAGACTTCCTTACCGCCCCACCGCTCGATCCAGCTTTTTGCCGGCTCGGTCTCGATCGCGTCCCAGCGGGCGCGCTTGGTCGAAAGGAACGCGAACAGGCCGTAGCGGATCTTCGCGATCAGGCTGAGCTTGGGATAGGCGAGCAGGCTGAACGGATCGCCCCAGCGGTAGAGCTTGCCGTCGGTGAACTGCCCCATGCTGGTCCGGCGCCAGCGCAACCTGTCGGCGATGCCGAGTTCCTCCAGCAGGTCGAACGTCGGCTGATCGGGCGTGCAGATGAAGTGATAGTATCGTTCGATCGACACGCCGCCGAAATCGAAGTGCGCGGCCATGCCGCCGGGGGTCGGGCCCGCCTCGATCAGCGTCACCTGGTGCCCCGCCCGTGCCGCATGATAGGCCGCGGCAAGACCCATCGCCCCGGCGCCGATGACGACGATCCGGGCCGGGCCGGCTGCGGAATGCGTTTCGTCTTTCATGGCTGCAGCGCCACGGATATAAATAGACATATGTTCATCTCAGGATATCTCACCAATCGTGCTGCGCAATATGTCTAAAAATCTTCGCGACGTGATCGACCTTCGCGAATTCGCGAGGTTTGTACTGACGGGAGTCACTGCGACGGCCGGTAATATGGCGACGGTCGCCTTGATACGGAACGTTCTCGCGTATCGTTTTGCCTTGGTCGCCGGCCTGTTCGTGGGCCTGCTCGTATCGTTTGTCATGGGCAAGCTCTTTGCCTTTCGTTCGTCATCGCCGGACCATGCCCGTGGCGAGCTGGCGCGGTTCCTGATCGTCTATTTGTCCGGTGCGGCCCTGTTCTGGGTGATGGGCATGGTCGTCGGGCTGCATGTCGCGCCGCTGTTCATGCCGCCCCGCTGGGCCGAGCTCGCCGGCGTGTTCGCCGGCGCGTCGGTGATGGTGGTGACCAGCTACTTCGGGCACCGCTGGTTCACTTATGCGCACTTGCGGGATGGACGTCGGGGCTGAACGACCGGGCTCGGCGGTCATCCCCAGCGCGGTGCGCCATGCGGGATCGCAACGCTCGATCGGCGTCGGCAACGCGCCTTCCTCGCCCCAGATCCGCTTGGCGACGGAGACGATGGCCTGGCTCGGCTCCAGTGTGGGCGTCGGCCGCATTGCGAAGAGCAGGGCGAGCACCACCAGCCGCACGCCGATCGCCGCATCGGTCAGCGAGGAACGTGGCACCATCGCGATGCTGGCGGCGGCGAACAGCCAGCCGTTCAGCGTCGTGAAGATCACCCATCGCCCGTAATCCATCGCGATGAAGGTGATCGCCGCCAGCGGCAGCGCGGTCGCCAGCAGATAGCGGACCGCATCGCCGCGCCGCACACGCAGCAGCCATCCATAGACCGGGATAACGAGCGTCATGGCCGCGAGGTACAGCGGCGTCGCCGGTCGGCTCAGGCTCATGCACCACGACGTGACGATGCTGCGCGCGCCGTCCGCCGTCATATAGGCGGCAAGATCGCGCATTTCCGACGGCGGACCGCTGCGCAGGATGGCAGAGATGATGTCCTGCGGCTTTGCCAGGGTGAAGGCCTGCTGGGCCAGCGCGATCGCCGCGACCCCCACGATCAGCAGCGCCGCGGCAAGCGACACCTGCCGCGACGTGTCGCTATCGGCCTTTCGCGCGAACAGCGCGGCCAGCAGCGGCAGGCCGAAGATCACCGTGCTTTCGTGCACGAGCGTACCGGCCAGAATCGCCACGACCGCCGGCAGCGTGCGGCGGTGAAGCATCGCCACCACGGCCCAGGCGACGAAGCCGCTGGCGAGCATGTCGGTGCGCCCGATGTCGCCGCCCCATGCCCAGAACAGCTGCGGCGAGGCGACGAGCACGATTCCCAGCAGCACACCATGGCGCCGGTCCGTGATCACCACCCGCCTGACCAGCAGCGTCAGCGGTATCGCCAGCCACAGCGCCGACAGCAGGTGAAAGACGACGAGATCGTTGCAGAACTCGACCGGCGAGCCGCGCAGCAGACGCAGCACCGTTCCGCCAAGACCGCGCCGGACGAACCCGTGCTCGGCATAATTGAGCGCCAGCACGCCCCGGTTGTATGCGGTGGTGCTCGTACCATCGACGATCAGTTGGTTGAACGCCGCGCAGGATTCTGGCCGGCCGAGCCACGCGTAGTAGATGATCTTGCGGCAGGCGATCATCGGCAGGAGGATGAGCAGCACGGCAGGCCAGATGCTGCCGGACCAGATGTGGCCATCAAGCGGGCGCGCGGGGATGGGCGGGGACGCTGTCACTTGCGCGCCCGGTTCTGTTCGTTGCGCCAGTACAGCCACTGGTAGAAATATCCGTGGAACGGGTCATGGCCGAACCCCGGCTGCCCGGACGGCTCGGTGAATCCCGGGGCGCCGGCGGCGATCCAGTCGTCGAAGGCGCCGTGGTATTCGGCCCACTGTTTGGGTCCGGCGATCCTGTCGTAGGGCTTGCCCGCCGCCGCCTCGCGCTCGGCCGCATCCCAGGCGATCTGCTGCGCGTCGTAGCTGCGGCGGGTGAGGTCGGTGACGGTGAACAGCATCACCAGCGACCACACCAGCGTCGCGGCTTTCCAGAAGCCCTCCGGCGGGACCTTGCGAATGGCGGCGCCGACCGCCAGCAGGGCGAAGGGCAGCAGCGTGACCACATACGTGTCGTTCAGCTGCACATAGGCGAAGATCATGGCGAACATCGTGACGCCGCAGGCGATGACCAGCAGCGCCGCCGGCTCCGGACGATGCGCGGGCCGGAGCATGGGGGCCGAGAGGAGTAGCCAGGCGAGTGGCGCGATCAGGACATAGGCCGCCAGATCGAGCATCAGTTGGACTTCGGGCACCGCCCAGGTCTGCGTGGCGATCATCCACATGATGCCGAGCGCGGGCCACAGCGGCCCGGCGATGATCGCCGGACGCACCGTCAGAACCGATCCCAGCCACAGGCCCAGCGCGACGATGACCATGCAGGCCAGCGTCAGCAGCGCACCACGCCGGCGGATGCTCGGCGACACGGCGCGCAGGCGCACCAGTCCCGCACCGAGCACCAGAGGGGCGAGCGGCAGCAGGTAGAGCGAGAGGTACTGCACCCAGATGGCACCGCGCCACAGCGCCTCCGCCAGCAGCGCCGGCACCGGCTGGGCCAGGAAGCGGCGCTGCTCGGCCAAGCGATAGGCCTGCGCGAACGTCGGCTGATCGGTGCCCATCCACAGCTGCCACGCGCTGCACAGCACCGGCAGCGCCAGCGCCAGGCACATCGTCCGCACGGAGGGACGCTGATCGGATGCGGCGCCCAGATAGACGACCACCCAGGCGACGACGATCGCCATGCCGAACTGCCGGGTGCCGATCGCCCCCATGGCGGCGACCGAGCCGGCCAGGATCAGGGACGACCGTCCCTCCCGCAGCCCCCGGCCATAGAGCGTCAACGACAGCACCAGCCAGGCGAGGAACTGCACATCCGACATGAAGGTGAACGACAGCATCAGCAGCACCGGGCTGGCCAGCAGCGCGAGGCTGAGCAGGAATGCCTGATCGGGCGGGCTACCGAAGTCGCGCGCAAGCCGGCGGAAGCTGATCAGCATGACCACCAGCAGCGCCAGCGTGGTCAGGCGCAACAGGTTCAGCGAAAAGCCGAAGATGCGGGCGGCGGCGGCGGCCAGTCCGACCTGGACCGGCATGTTGGCCGCCGACCACTGGTCCAGCCGGTAATGCCCGGTCCGCAGCAGCGTCACCACCGTGCGCGCATAGGACCAGCTGTCATCCCAAGTCAGCAGTTCGCGCCGGGGATTGAGCAGTGCCGTCACCGCGACGACGATCAGCACGAGCAAGGCCGCACCGTTCGACACGCGAAAGCGTCCGACCTGTACGACCGGCCGCATCATGTGACCGGCACAGGCGCGGGCGGGACATGGCCGGGGCCATAGACATAGCGGCGCCACCCCGGATCGCAGGTGTCCATCCAGACATCCAGCCGGGCCAGATCGGCAAAGCCCAGCCGCTTTGCCGCCAGGTCGAACGCGGGGTTGATGCTGTGATGCCGGGTGGTTCCCATCTGCAGCAGGATCAGCAGCAGCACCGCGCCGACGAGCATGCGGCGCTGCGACAGCGCCTCGACATCGATGCCGCGCAGCAGGTGGAAGGCGCTTATCAGCCAGCCGCTCAGCACCGCCAGCTTCAGCCATCGCCCGGTGTCGTTGGCGATCAGCATCATGAAGATCGCCGGCAGCAGCATCACCAGCGCGACCGTCAACGTCCGCCGATGCAGGTTCAGGATGAACGCGTAGACGATCAGGATGACGAGACAGCCGCCGACGTGCAGCCAGTATTGCGGGTTGATCTGGAAATTATAGCAGATCGCGGTCTTCAGCGCGTCAGGCCCGGCCACCGCCATGTAGATCGCGATATCGCGCCAGAGCGTCCGCTGGATATCGCCGGCCGGGACCGGTGCCTGGTCCAGCATATGCGCGGCAAGGACGGCCGGGGGCTCCGCCGACACGGTCTGGAGCAGCAGGATGGCGGCGATGCCGACCCCGAGCGCCGCGGCGGCGCGGATCGCCTGCCGCCGGTCCAGTGCCCCGCTGCGAAGATCGACGAGCGCCATCGCGGCGAGCAGCGGCGCGCCGAAGACCACCGCGGTCTCATGCGCGAGCAGCCCGATCAGCACGACCCCGACCGCGAGCAGCCGGCGCTGGTCGAGCCAGGCGAAGACGGTGATCGCCAGGCATCCGGCGATCAGCATGTCGGTCCGCGCCGGATCGCGCACCCAGCCCAGGAAGGTCTGCGGCGACAGCGCGAGGATCAGCGTGAGATAAACCGCCTGACCGAAGCTCAAGCTTTGCGCCAGACGCCTGACCAGCAGCGTCAGCGGGACCACCAGCAGCAGGAACGAGCAGGCGATGAACCAGATCGTGCTGACGTCCCAGTCGGTCGAGAACTGCGTCGCGATCGTTCCGCCAAGTCCGCGCCTGACGAAACCATCGTTGAAATAGTTCGGGACTATGACCGTGCGGTTATAGATCTCCCAGTGCGCGATGTTGTGGAATGTGTCCCGCAGGCCGTCGTAATAGACAGACCTCAAGTAAGGACGGATCAGAACCAGTACACATAGTGTACCGAACAGGGCGGGTATCAGCCAGGACAGGGTCCGCGGTGTGGTTATCCGTGCGGGAAAACCCTTCAACAATCATCTCCCATGATACTCGTTCTCCTTCAGGGACTTACCGCCGTCGTCTCTGAAGGCATGCCGCAGCAAGCGACAATTGAACCGAACCAATCATGGATCGTGTGGCACACTGACGCTGCCGATCCAGACTGTCTTACACGGATTTTCCCGATTTGGGTCAGATCGTTAGGCCGGGTCGTACAGCGTCCACCGCCGTGGGAGCCGATCGTTCACATCAAACGCCGGCTTGCCGCTCGCCGAGGCATGCGTCATTCCAATAGTCTGACTATATTCAAGACCGCGCGGCTTTATATTTGCGCCGGTTCCATCTTTTCGACGATAGTCTCTGCCGCAGGAGGGTGGCGGATCAGCGTCCGCCGAAAGTGACCAGGCTCTCCGCACCATCTGCCGCCAGCGCACCGACACCGACGAAGGTGTCGTCGACCGGCGTGTCCGGCAGCACCATCTCGGTTCCCGTCACGGTACGCTGCCCGGTCCAGTCCGCGTTGTCGTTGCGGCGCCAGTGGACGCGGTATGCGGTGGCGCCGGGCGAGGGTGTCCAGATGACCTTGGTGTCGCGCGACAAGGCGCCGGAGATCGTCACGGTCGCCGGCGCCGCCGGGGCGGCGGCGAGGCGGGAGATCGTCGCCACGTTGATCGCCGTCACCTTGGCCAGATAGGCAAAGTCCATCTTGTCGATGGTGTCGCCGTAGGTGACGCCGCCTTCGGTCCGCAGATCCTGATGCTGTGCGAACCAGTCCTCGTTGGCGACCGAGAAGCGCACTGCCGGATAGCCGAGCTTGAGGAACGGCTCGTGATCGCCGCCGCGGCCGAAGCGGTCGGGTCGGCGATCGAGGAACACGTCGAGCCCGCCGGGGATGCCGCCCGCCACTCCGTCGATCGCCTTGGCGAGCGCGCGACTGGGGCCATCATCCTCGCCCCCGTTGCCGCGCCGCGCGGCTTGCGCGACCTCGCCCTCGGACGATCGGATGCCTTCGGAGAACACCCGGACATAGCGATCCTCACGTTTGCCGCCCTGGCCGATCGTGTTGCCGACGATGTCGTTGTTGAGCATCGCCGTCACCTCCCAGCCGCGCGCTTTGGCGGTGTCGGCGAGCAGCGTCGCGCCCCACAATCCCTGCTCCTCGCCCGAGAACACCGCATAGACGATCGTCGCATCGAACCGCTGCCGCGACAGCACCCGCGCCGCCTCGAGCACCAGCGCGACGCCCGAGGCATTGTCGTTGGCGCCGGGCGCGTCGGAGGTCGCGTTCATCACGTCAGTCACCCGGCTGTCGATATGCGCGCCGACGACGACGACCCGGTTCGGATCGCGGCCGGGCTGGATGCCGAGCACATCCTCGACCACGACGCCCTCCGGCGCGCGTGGTCCGGTGAAGCGGCGTGCGATCCGCTCGACCCGGATGCAGCTACCGCATCCCCGTGCGATCTGCGCGAACTGCGCTGCGGTCCAGGTGCGGGCGGCGCCAATGCCGCGGCGTTTGTCGGTGGTGGACGATGCGGTGTGGCGCGTGCCGAAGCCGACCATCGCCGCGACATCGGCCCTGAGCCGCTCGGCCGAGGGGGCGGGCCGGGGCGCAGGGGCAGGCTGGGCGGCGACCGCGGCGGCGGCGAGCAGGATGAGCATGGTGTGTTGTGGCGTGGATCGACTATGCGCTCAAGCTGGGCGCTCAAGCATCGCGCCGGATCGCCTGCAATCGTGCGGCTGGCCCGGTGGCGGCTTTCGGCTATGGGCATCGTGCGTTCGTACGATCGGATCCGGCGCCCCAAGCGAGACAGCGACGACGTGCAGATAAATCAAGGCAAAGGCGATCCGGCAGGCACGCGCTCAACCCGCGCGGTGAAGATCGTGCTCGTGCTCGTGCTCGCGCTCGTGCTGCTGGCGGCGATCGGTCTGCTCGTCTGGCGCACATTTGGCCCGATACCCGCCAAAGTGCCGCAGGCGAGCCGTCGAGCGGGCAGCGCCGCCGGCAGCGTGACGGTCCGGCCGCCACCGGTCGAACCGCTGATCGTCGCACAGATCGCACCCGACAAGGCGAAAGCGATCAACGAGGCCATACCCCTGCTGGAAAGCGAGCTGGTGAGTGCCCGGCCGTTCACGTTCCAGGGCACACCGATCGATCGCGAGCGCGCGCTTACCTGTCTTGCCAGCGCCGAGTGGTACGAGGCCGGCGACGATGCCGTGGGCGAGCGCGCGGTGGCGCAGGTCGTGCTCAACCGGCTGCGGCATCCGGCGTTTCCCAAGACGATCTGTGGCGTCGTGTTCCAAGGCGCCGAGCGGTCGACCGGTTGCCAGTTCACTTTCACCTGCGATGGCGCGCTAGGCCGCCAGCCCGGCGATGCCGCCTGGCAGCGCGCCCGGACGATCGCCGCCGAGATGATGCGCGGCAAGGTCGACAAGACCGTCGGCACCGCGACGCATTACCATACCGACTGGGTGGTGCCGTACTGGAGCAGTTCGCTCGACAAGATCGCCCGCGTCAACACGCACCTGTTCTTTCGCTGGCGCGGCTGGTGGGGGGAACGGGCCGCGTTCTCGCGCCGCTATCTGGGCGGCGAGGTCCTCGACCCGCGCCTCGCGCATCTGGCGGCGCCCGAGGTCATGGCGAGCCTTGCCGCCGGCGAAGCCGTGCTGCCGGTGCAGGATGGCGGCGGGCCAGCGGGCAAGGGGAACGTGGTGCGTCTGGTCAACGCCACCGGCAACGAGTTCGTCGTCGAACTCGCCCGGACATCGTTCCCGGGCGAATATGCGGTCTATGCCTATTCGCTGTGCAAGCAGCAGCCCGACTGCACCGTCCGCGGATGGATCGATCGCAAGACGATGCCCACCGCATTGCCGCTGAAAAGCGTGGGCCTGCGCGGGCTGACTTTCCTTTACCGCAAGGCCGCCGGCATCCATTTCGAGCAGACTTTGTGGAACTGCCGGCAGGTTCGCCGCGAGGCGGCATCGCAATGCATCCCCGGGACCGAACCGGCGGGCTCGGCGGCGGACGCCAAAACCGACCGATAATGGGACTGTCCCATTTCGTGGCTCGATCCATCACGAATAACAGGAACTGATCTCCAAAATTTAGTGTTTAATCTGAGTCACTTACATGTGGCCGCAGATTTCTGCGCAGGTCTTGGGGAACCATCATGAGAGCATTCGGACTTCTGGCTGCCAGCGTTGCAGCTTTCGCCTTGAATGCACCGGCGTCAGCCGCCCCGGTGCTGGTTACATTCGCCGGGGATTTCACCGGCACGATCGACAATGCGCCGTTCGCGGCGTTCGGTACGCTGCGGGGCATCAGCGATACTAACGACCTGATCGTCTATGGCAGCGAGACGTTCGCGCCGTTGTCGTCGTTGTCGTTGCAGACCAACGGTATGACGTATGCCATCTCTACGCCGACGATCTTCTTCCTCGGGCTGTTGACACCCAACAGCGGCGGCGCGGCGCTGGTGTTCGATCTGGCCAATGGCCAGGGCAACAATCTGGGCGGCAACTTCGCGTTTTCCGGTCCGGACTTCTCCGGCCCGGTGAGTCTCCCCTATGCCGAATATCGCGCGACGCTTGATACCAGTGGCGGCGTGGCGACGATTACCGGCGGCAGCAACCTCACCTTTTCCTACGGCATCAGCGCGGTTCCGGAACCGGCGACCTGGGCGTTGATGATCGTCGGCTTCGGTCTGGTCGGTGCATCGATGCGTCGTCGTTCGGCCACGGTGGCGAGCCACTCGCCGGCGCTGCAGCCGCTGGCCGCGTAACGTTCGGACAAGCTCCGTCTCGCCAAATGGCGACGACGGAGCTTGCCTGCCCCGCCGATCAGTCGCGCAGGCGGAAGGCTTCGGCGCTTTGCCGGAACGCGTCGGGCAGGTCGACGGCATGTTCGCCGTCGACACAGACGCAGGTCGATCGGGCAAGGGCGACGATGCGTCCGTCCTGACAGACCAACTGGCCGATCTGGTAACTGCGCCCGCCAAGGTCGAGCACCGCGGCGCGGACATCCAGATCGCCGGGATAATAGGCCTGGCCGATGTAATCGATCGTCAGGCTGACCACCATCGTCGCCAGATGACCGGCCGACTTCAGATAGCCGGCCGCGTCGTAGAACCGGACCCGCGCATCCTCCAGCAACCCGGCCAGCGCCACGTTGTTGATATGCTTGTTGGTGTCCAGATCGGCGTAGCGTGTCTGCATCGTCGTGACGAACGGGTAGCGCGCCGGGTCGAGCAACGCGGGATCGGGTCGTGCCATGTCAGCCGCGTCGCCCGGTAATCCGCGCGATCTCGGCCGCGACCATCCGCTCGGTGATCGCGGGCAGGTTGCGGTCGAGCCAGTCGGACAGCGCCGGGCGCAGCAGATCGCGCAGCAATGCCTCGATCGCGCTGCCGTCATCCACACCCGCAGCCGGCGTCTTGGCCGCCACCGCGAGCGCATCGAGCGATCCGCGCATCGCCTGCGATGCCGTATCAGTGACGAGGGGCGTGGTGCCGGCAGCGGCCGGTGCTCCGGCTTCGGTCTGCTCATGTCCGCCAAGATCGAGCACGTCCGGGTCGTCTGCCGTGGTATCGGCAGGCTCATCGCCGGCGGTGTGGATCACCGGGCGGGCGCTGCGATCCTCGCGCGCGATCACGCGTTTGATCGACTGGAGGATATCCTCGATCGCGGGTTCACCGGGCTGGCGCATTGACCTCGGCTTTCGTCTCACGTTCCTTTTGCGTCGTGATGTTACCGCCCTGAACGGGGGTGTCGACCGTGCGCGTCGCCTGCGCGACCGGGGCGGGGCGATCGTCGAAGTCCAGCCACGATCGGCGCGCCTTCCGGTAATTGATCTCCGGATCGTACAGCGGTCCGCCCTCCAGCCCCAGATCGCGCGATTCCGCGCGGCCCATCGCCGCCAGCAGGGTGAAGCCCGCGACGTAGGCATTGCGCCGCGCAGTCACCAGCCGCACCTGCGCATTGAGCAGTTCCTGTTCGCCGTTCAGCACGTCCAGGATCTGGCGATTGCCGACGCTTTGCTCGGCGCGCAATCCTTCAAGGCTGAGCGTGGCGGCATCGACCGCGGTCTGGCTCGACGCGATGATCTCCACCGAGGCAAGGTATGACGCATAGGCGGAGCGGGCCTGCGCGATGACGTTGCGCTCCACCGCGATCTCGTCTTCGAGCGTCGAGCTTTCCCGCTCCTGCGCTTGGCGCCGCTGGGCCGCGGGCAGGCCGCCCTGATAGAGCGGCAGCGTCAGCCGGGCGCCGACGCGCGCCTGGCGATCGGTCTGGGCAAAGGCGGCATCGGCGACGCCGCTGCCCAGCGTGCCGAAGTAGTTGTTGTAACTGCCCGCGGTGAACACGTCGATCTGCGGCAATCGGCTCGATCCTGCGACGCGGACGTCATATCCAGCCGCCCGGCTGCGTTCGTGTGCCGCCAGGATATCGGGATTGACCTGTAATGCGATCGTCACCGCCTCTTCGGGTGTCGCCGGAAAGTTGGGCAGCGGCGGCGGCTGCTGAAGGTCGGTCGGCGACTGGCCGACCAGCCGGACGTAGGTCTCGCGCGCGCTCGACAGGTTCGCCTCGGCCTGCCGGGTATCGCCCTCGGCCAGCGCCAGCCGCGATTGCGACTGCGCCACGTCGGTGCGGGTGAGATCGCCGATCTCGAACCGGTCGCGCGTCGCCTCCAGGTTGACCTGCAGCACGCGCACGTTGCTGCGGTTGAGGCCGACGATCGCCTCGTTCTGGACCACGTCCATATACGCGCTGACCACCTGGCTGAACACCGACGCCTCGGTGCCGCGCAAGTCGTTGCGCCCGGCGACGACGCGGGTTTCGGCCGCGCGGATCGCGTTGCGGATGCGGCCGCCGCGATAGACAGGAACGTTAAGCTGCGCCTGAGCGGTCAGCCCGCGCGACGGGCTGGTGAAGTTGTTGGCGCTGCGCACGATGAACTCGTCGTGCTCGGCGGAGACACCCAGGTTGGGGCGCCCGGCCGATTTCTCGATCGGCACCTGTTCGTCGACCGCGCGCTGGTCCGCGCGCGCCGCCAGCAGCGTCGGGTTGCTGCGATAGGCCTGCTGCAACGCGTCGCGCAGATCGCCCGCCCGCGCGACGCCGGACATGCCGAGTAGTGCGGGCAGCACGGCCAGCAGCGAGGCCGAGCCGGTCAGCGTGCGCCGGACGCGGCGCGGCGGCCTTCGTCCGGGCCCACGCCCTGCCACGATCAGAAACTCCAGCGCTTGGGCGCGGCCATCTCCGGAAGGACGGGGATGCCGATCTCGGTCAGCGGCAGCAGCGCCAGCGCGCCGGCGTTGCCGCCCGGCGCCTTGCGACCGATCGCGATCCGGGTGACGCCCTGCTCGACCAGCCCGGTGACGATCCGGCCGTCATCGGCCAGCGCCGCGATCAGCGCGTCGGGCAGCACTTCGGCCGCGCCATCGACCACGATCAGCGAATAGGGGCCGTCACCCGCCGCCGGGACCGCGCCGGGCTCTATCGCCGTCAGCGTGCCG
Source organism: Dryas drummondii (assembly GCA_003254865.1). Taxonomy (NCBI): domain Eukaryota; kingdom Viridiplantae; phylum Streptophyta; class Magnoliopsida; order Rosales; family Rosaceae; genus Dryas; species Dryas drummondii. The sequence continues at coordinate 21,360 of QANW01012122.1, read as the reverse complement.
ACCATCGGCCGCAGCAGCGCGGCAAGGTAACCGTCGCCGTCACCCACCAGCAGCACGTCGTCGGCGGCCGAGGGCGACGCCTCGGTCAGGATCCTGCCCTGCACCAGCGGCTGGGCGAGCGCGCGGCCGTTTTCCAGCGGGATCGCGCGATCGATGTAGGCGGACTGGCGCATGGTCGCTGGCACGAAATCCTCACGCGGCACGCGCAGCATCGCGGTCAGCACGCGGGCGTCGGTGACGCCGCTGGTGCGCAGCTGGCTGTCGATCATCGCCCGGCGCGCGGTGGCGGTGTCGTGCCCGGCGGCGGTGCCCGACGCGCGATCCCCATGCGCGGGGCGTCCCTCGAAGGGGCGGCTGTTTGCGGAGAGACCGTCAACGAGCCGCTCGTCCTGCCGCCCATCCTGCCGCCCGTCCTGCCGCTCGGGCAGATGCTCAGACAGCCGTCCGGGCTCATGATCCGCGGTGATGCTCATTACGTTCGAAGTCCCCAGCCGTGCGATGCGGTGTCATGCCGGGCGATGGCGTCGCGCACCGCCCAAGCGTTGCGGCGCTTTCTATGTCAAGCCGCCGGACGCGCCAAGCGCTTTGACGGCCGCCTCCCTTGGTGCACGCCGCGCAGGCGACACAGTTTGACGCCCCACACAGTTTGACGGGCCGTGCCGAGCGACTATGGCAAATCGCAAAGGCCCTCCGCGTTGCGGCAGGACCGGAACCCAGCAAGGAGCGCCGATCGCCATGGCCGAAATGGTAACCATCCGTGAGCAGGACCTGATCGACAGCGTGGCGGATGCGCTGCAGTTCATCAGCTACTACCACCCGATGGATTACATCCGCGCCCTAGGACAGGCCTATGAGGCGGAGCAGGGCCCGGCGGCAAAGGACGCGATCGCCCAGATCCTGACTAACAGCCGCATGTGCGCGGAAGGGCACCGGCCGATCTGCCAGGACACCGGCATCGTCAACGTGTTCATCCAGTGGGGCCAGAACTGCCGGCTGGAATCGGACAAGTCGATGCAGGACGTGGTCGATGAAGGCGTCCGCCGCGCCTACAACAATCCCGAGAACAAGCTGCGCGCCTCGATCCTCGCCGATCCCGCCTTCACCCGCCGCAATACCAAGGACAATACGCCGTGCGTGCTGTCGGTGGAGATGGTGCCGGGGTCGAAGGTGTCGGTCGATGTCGCGGCCAAGGGCGGCGGGTCGGAGAACAAGTCCAAGTTCAAGATGATGAATCCCAGCGATTCGATCGTCGACTGGGTGCTGGAGATGCTGCCCCAGATGGGCGCCGGTTGGTGCCCGCCGGGCATGCTGGGCATCGGCATCGGCGGCACCGCCGAACATTGCGTGAAGCTCGCCAAGATGAGCCTGATGGACCCGATCGACATGGGCCAGCTGAAGGCGCGCGGGCCGCAGAACGATCTGGAGGCGCTGCGGATCGAGATCTTCGACAAGGTCAACGCGCTGGGCATCGGCGCACAGGGTCTGGGCGGGCTGTCCACCATCCTCGACGTCAAGATCATGGACTGGCCGTGCCATGCCGCGGGCAAGCCGGTGGCGATGATCCCCAACTGCGCCGCCACCCGCCATGCGCACTTCACGCTCGACGGATCGGGGCCGACCTATCTCGAGACCCCCAAGCTGTCCGAATGGCCCGACGTCAACTGGACGCCGGACAAGGCCGCCAAGAAGGTCAACCTCGATACGCTGACGGCGGAGGACGTGCAGAGCTGGCAGGACGGCGACCGCCTGCTGCTGTCGGGCAAGATGCTGACCGGGCGCGACGCCGCGCACAAGCGCATCCAGGACATGCTGGCCAAGGGCGAGGAACTGCCCGTCGATTTCCGCGGCCGGGTGATCTATTATGTCGGTCCGGTCGACCCGATCATGGGCGAGATCGTCGGCCCCGCCGGCCCGACGACGGCGACGCGGATGGACAAGTTCACCGACATGATGCTCGACCTCGGCCTGCTGGCGATGGTCGGCAAGGCGGAGCGCGGCCAGGGCGCGGTGCAGGTGATCGCCAAGCACAAGGTCGCCTACCTGATGGCGGTCGGCGGTGCGGCCTACCTGGTGGCGCGCGCGATCAAGGCGTCCGAAGTGGTCGGGTTCGAGGATCTGGGCATGGAGGCGATCTACGAATTCACCGTGGAGGACATGCCGGTGACCGTCGCGGTCGACAGCCGCGGCAACAACGTCCACCAGATCGCCCCCGCGCAGTGGAAGGAACGCATCGCGCGCGAGCATCTGCTGGCCGATTGACGTCATGACGATGCCGATGAAGACGACAGGCCCGCGACCGCGGTATGTCCTGGTGCTGCGCTGCGCGGAAACCGTCGGCATCGTCGCTGCGGTGTCCGGCTGCCTGGCGCAGCGCGGGCTGACGATCGTCGAATCGAGCCAGTACACCGATCCCTCAACCGCCACGTTCTTCATGCGCGTGGTGTTCGAGCCATCGACAGATGACGCGGCAGACCTTGCCACGGTCCGCCCGGCGCTGGGCGAGATCGCCGCGCGGTTCGGCATGGACTGGGAACTGCACGATCTCGCCAGCCGGCCGCGCGTGCTGATCCTCGTCTCCCGCTTCGGTCACTGTCTGTACGACCTGCTGCATCGCTGGCGTTCGGGCCTGCTGCCGATCGAGGTGGTCGGCGTTGTGTCCAACCACGACGACATGCGATCGTTCGCCGAATGGAACGACCTGCCCTATCACCACCTGCCGGTGACCGCGGCGACGCGGCCCGTGCAGGAGGCGGAGATCCTGGCGCTGATGGCGCGTGAACAGGTCGATCTGGTGGTGTTGGCGCGGTATATGCAGGTGCTGTCGGCCGAGATGTGCGCGCAGCTTTCGGGCCGCTGCATCAACATCCACCACAGCTTCCTGCCCAGTTTCAAGGGCGCCAAACCCTATCACCAGGCACACGCCCGCGGCGTCAAGATGATCGGCGCTACCGCGCACTACGTCACCACCGATCTCGACGAAGGTCCGATCATCGCGCAGGACGCACGGCACGTGAACCACGCCTACACCGCCGAACAGCTGGTGGCGCTGGGGCAGGAAGTCGAATGCGCCGTGCTCGCCCGCGCGGTAAAGGCGCAGGTCGAACACCGCATCATCAGCAACGGCGCCAAGACGGTGGTGTTCGGCTGAGGCGCAGACCCGAAGACGGCATTGGGCCGGCGCGACCTCACCCCTCGTCATTCCCGCGCAGGCGGGAATCCATCTCCTGCGTTGTCCGCCCGGGTGACGTCGAGGATCGGGCGAGGTCGCGCGATGGATCCCCGCCTGCGCGGGGATGACGAAGGTGAGGTTTGGCTTAAGCCAACCAAGTCCCGACGTACCCGTCGCCCCTGCGAAGGCAGGGGCCTAGCTAAGCTATCCGCGTCGATGCAGCGCTGCAGGGAGGCGAGAGCGTGATGGGCCCCTGCCTCCGCAGGGGCGACGGTGAGAGGTTAGGACGTGAGGCTGGACGGCGTCGACGCCGGACACAGCTCCACCCCCGCCGGCGAACGCGGGATAACGCCTCAAGGAAAAGCACGGCGTTGGGCCGGCGCTTGTGACCTGACACGACAGGCTTGGCTCATGCGCGTCTTTGCTGCGAACGGACGTGAGCGGCACATCACTCTCACGTCCTGCCCGTGGGCAACGAGGCGTCGGTGGGCAGGGCTCGCGCTCGCGTCACCGTCCGTCGGGACTATACCCGAATCCATCCCCCGCTGCGTGGCGAGCGCCCGACTTGATGGCGCCGACCCTGTGGTGCGGGCTGGTGAGAACGAGGCCTTCGTCCACCCGCACCCGCCGCATGTCAGCCGAAGCCGACGCGCAGGCATATAGCCTATATGGTTCGTTGTGTCAAGGTAGAAGAAAGAAGCCCACCCCCGGCCCCTCCCGCAAGCGGGAGGGGAGCAGAATGACGCCTTCTTCCCCCCTTCCCGCTTGCGGGAGGGGTCGGGGGTGGGCCGACCCAGGCACCCCGCCCGAAATCCCGTCAGGAAAACGACCCGATCGTCAGATCAGCCCGGCCAGCGGGCTGGAAGGATCGGCATACTTGCGCGTCGCCATGCGACCGGCGCGGTAGGCTTCGCGGCCGGCCTCGACCGCCAGCTTCATCGCACGCGCCATGCGCAGCGGATCTTTCGCCTCGGCGATCGCGGTGTTCATCAGCACGCCGTCGCAGCCCAGCTCCATCGCCACCGCCGCATCGCTGGCGGTGCCGACGCCGGCATCGACAAGCACCGGGACCGATGCGCCCTCCACGATCAGGCGGATGGTCACGCGGTTCTGGATGCCCAGGCCGGAGCCAATCGGCGCGCCCAGCGGCATCACCGCGACCGCGCCGGCGCTTTCCAGCTGCTTCGCCGCGATCGGATCATCGACGCAGTAGACCATCGGCAGGAAGCCTTCGCCCGCCAGCACTTCGGTCGCCTTCAGCGTCTCGCGCATGTCGGGATAGAGCGTGCGCGCCTCGCCCAGCACCTCCAGCTTGACCAAGTCCCAGCCGCCGGCCTCGCGCGCCAGCCGCAGCGTGCGGATCGCGTCGTCGGCGGTGAAGCAGCCGGCGGTGTTGGGCAGGTAGGTGATGCGCTTGGGATCGATGAAGTCGGTCAGCATCGGCGCATTGCGATCGGCGATGTTGACGCGGCGCACCGCGACGGTGACGATCTCGGCGCCCGAAGCCTCGACCGCGGCGGCGTTCTGCGCGAAATCCTTGTACTTGCCGGTACCGACGATCAGGCGCGATCGGAACGTGCGGCCGGCCACCGTCCAGCTGTCATCCGCCACCATCGGCGCGTCGCCGCCGCCGACGAAGTGGACGATCTCCAGCACGTCGCCTTCGGCCAGCGCCACCTCGGCCAGTGTCGAGCGCGGCACGATCACGCCGTTGCGCTCCACCGCGACCTTGGCAGGATCGAGGCCCAACTCGGTCACCAGCGCGGCGATATCGGCGCCGGTGCCGATCCGGCGCGGCTCTCCGTTGACGGTAATGGCAAGCGACGGCTGGGTGGTGGCTGTTGTCATGCGGTGCGAGATAGCGTCCGCAGCGGCCTACGCCAAGTTCATGGGTCGACTTTAGACCCGAACGTCCCGGTGGCCGCGTTCGGCGCGCAGGTTGATCACATGCGCCAGCGCGACCAGCGCGACGCCGCAGATGGTCAGCCCCGCCTCATAGGGACCATGACCGACCGCGATCGCCGCCGACATCAGCGCCAGCCCGCTGCCGCCGATCAGCAGCGGCGCGATCCGGCCGTGGCGCAGGGCGCCCAGGCCGATGGTGATGACGCCGACCACGATCGCCAGCACGATGCCGACCTCATGGATCACCGGCGAGGCCAGCACCCCGCCGCCGATGCCGAGCAATGAGACGAGCACCAGCCCCAGCACGCAATGCACCGCGCAGAGCCCCGAAAGGACCATGCCGAACCGGTCGAGCCGGGAGCGAATCGCTTCCAGTGTGCGCGTCATCGAACCCTAGATATGTTATGGTGTATCATGCCGCAAGCTTCCGCCTTGCGCTTTGTTCCGGTGCGGAGCAGGGCGGGGGGCATGGCAGGATCGAAGTTGCAGGGCGGGGCGGCGGTCACGTCTCCGCGCGTGCTGGCGCGCTGGCTGCTGATCGTGGCGGCGCTGGTGGTGGTGATCGTGGTGATCGGCGGGATCACCCGGCTGACCGAATCGGGACTGTCGATCACGGAATGGAAACCGGTGACGGGCGCGCTGCCGCCGCTGACCGACGCGCAGTGGCAGGCGGAGTTCGCCGCCTACCGGCGCATCCCGCAATATGTCGCGATCAACGGCCCGGCGGGCATGACGCTGGCCGATTACAAGTTCATCTATTTCTGGGAATGGGCGCACCGGCTGCTCGGCCGGATGATCGGGCTGGCGATGGCGCTGCCGCTCGCCTGGTTCTGGCTGCGCGGGCGTATCCCGGCAGGCTACAAGCCGCGGTTGTTCGCGCTGCTCGCGCTGATCGGGCTGCAGGGCACGCTCGGCTGGCTGATGGTGCGTTCGGGGCTGACCGACCGCACGCTGGTCGACCCGCACTGGCTGGCGGCGCACCTGATGACCGCCTTGTTCACGCTGGGCGGGCTGGTCTGGACCGCGCTCGATCTGCGTGCGCTGGCCCGCGGTGAGTCGCGCGCCGGTCTCGGCGGGCTGGGTCTGGCGGCGCTGGCGGCGCTGGCGGTGCAACTGTTCTTCGGCGCGCAGATGGCGGGGATGCGCGCGGGCCATGTCGCCAGCGACTGGCCGCTGATGCAGGGCCGGCTGGTGCCGCAGGGCATCGACTGGTCGGGCGGGGTGATCCACGCGCTGCTCTATGATCCTTACCTCATCCACTTCGTCCATCGCTGGTGGGCATGGGGTGTGGCCGGCGTGCTGATCGTGCTGGCCGCGCGGGTGAAGCCGCAGGTCCGGCGCGCGTCGATCGCGATCCATGCGGCGTTCGGCACGCAGATCCTGCTGGGGATCGTCACCGTCTGGTCGGGCATCGCGCTGTGGCTGGCGGTGGCGCACCAGTTGGTCGGCGCGCTGCTGGTCATGGCGACCGTGTGGGGCGTGCACATTATCGGGCAAAGGCGTCCGGCGATCACCACGGTATAATAATACCTCCACGCAAACTGGCGGTTTGCTTGACTTTGCGGGCGCGTTGCACGATTGGCGCGCTTCCCGTGGGACCGAACAGGCTCCGCGGACGCATTTCAAAGCAAGGGAACCCAGCGGCCATGAAGGCGCTCAGCAAGGTCACCCGGTCGATCAAGCCGGCCGAGGTAGAGAAGAAGTGGCATCTGATCGATGCCGAAGGCCTGGTGGTCGGCCGCGTCGCGGTGATCATCGCCGATATCCTGCGCGGCAAGCACAAGCCGAGCTACACCCCGCACGTCGATTGCGGCGATCATGTCGTCGTGATCAACGCCGACAAGGTGCGCTTCACCGGCAACAAGGCCAAGCAGAAGATCTACTACAAGCACACCGGCTATGCCGGCGGCATCAAGCAGATCACCGCGGCCAAGGTGCTCGAGGGGCGTTTCCCCGAGCGGGTGATCGAGAAGGCGGTTGAGCGCATGATCCCGCGCGGGCCGCTGGGCCGTGCGCAGATGCGCGCGCTGCACCTTTATGCCGGTGCCGAGCATCCGCATGGCGGCACCCAGCCCGAGGCGCTCGACGTCGCTTCCATGAACCGCAAGAACAAGGTGGGCGCATAATGGCCGAGAACACCGACAACGGCACCGAATCCGTCAGCAGCCTGGCCGATCTGGGCGCGCTGACCTCGAACACCCCGGCCCCCGCCGGCAACGCGGACACTGGCGCGGACGCTAATGCGGACGGTGGCGATTTCGCCCCGCCGCCGCCCCCGCCGTCCACCCCCGCGATCCTGCGCGAGCAGGAAATCGATGCACAGGGCCGCGCCTATGCCACCGGCCGCCGCAAGGATGCCGTCGCGCGCGTCTGGATCAAGCCAGGCAGCGGCAAGATCACGGTCAACGGCCGCGATCAGGAAACCTACTTCGCACGTCCGACGCTGCGTCTCGTCATCAACCAGCCCTTCCAGGTCGCCGGTCGTGACGGCCAGTACGACGTGACCTGCACGGTCGCCGGTGGCGGTCTTTCGGGTCAGGCCGGTGCGGTCAAGCACGGCATCGCGCAGGCGCTGTCGAAGTACGAGCCGCTGCTGCGCAGTGCGGTGAAGTCCGCCGGCTTCCTCACGCGCGATCCGCGCGTGGTTGAGCGCAAGAAGTACGGCCGCGCCAAGGCCCGCCGCAGCTTCCAGTTCTCGAAGCGCTGATCTTCCGGATCATCGATTTGCCAAAGGGCCGCGGGCAACCGTGGCCCTTTTTCGTTGGGCGGTACGGTGGTCGTGAAGCTGACGTTAGATGACTTGCAGCGTGCGAACGTTGACGCTCAGCGAATAGTTCGGGTGACCGAATGTATTCATCCGCTCACCGCGATTTATCTCGCTGCGCCGTGTCCGAGCGGAAATTTCAGGAAAGAGCAATCAGGAACAGGTTTCCAGAAAAGGTGCCTAGACCACTATCGCTATGGATTGATGGAATCGCCGTCTCGCTACGTTTGTTTGTGAGAAAGGCCATCGTTAGATTGGCTGACCTGTTGCGAGATCATCTTCGCCCCATGCAGCGATCACATCGAGCGCTGCAAGCAACAAGGTTGCACGTCCCGTCAACGCATATTGGCCCCATATCCGGCCGGAGGAAGGAGGCAGGCGTTCGAGCAGGCCGCCACGTTCCAATGCTTTCAACTGTTCCAGCAGCACTTGAGGACGCGCGCGGGGCAGACAGCGCTGAATGTCAGTAGCCGAACGGGGCTGTTCTCGCAGGAGGGCCAGCAAGCGCGCCTTCCACTTGCCGCCGACGAGACTCATGACATGCTCGACGGGGCAAGGATCGAGAGGCGAAAGCTTAGGTGTGTAGGCCATGAGCGCAGACCACGGAAATTTATGCGGATTGTAACGGCACACTGCCCGTTCGATATCGACCGGACAAGCTCACCATGAAGGTCGCCGTTCATGACACCACCTCTGACCCTGCTCCAGATGCAAGGCGCCCCGGATCACCCCGCCCCCCTCGCCGATGCGGTTCTGGTGCTGATCGATATCCAGGAGGAGTATCGGTCAGGCGCGCTGCCGCTCGACGGCGCAACCGAAGCTGCCGTGGTTGCCGGGGAGATGCTGGCACTTGCGCGAGACAAAGGTGTGCCCGTCATCCATGTCCGTCATAACCTGTCGGACGAGGCGCCGATCTTCAATCCGACGCTGCCGACCTTTGCCTTCATGCCCGAGGTCGCGCCTCGGTCAGACGAGACGACCATCGACAAGGCCCGCCCCAACGCGTTCAGCGGCACCGACCTAGAAGATGCGCTCCGTCGAACCGGTCGGCGTGAGTTGATCCTCATTGGGATGCAGACGCATCTGTGCGTTTCTGCGACGGCGCGGGCAGCCGGCGATCTGGGGTATCGATCGACGATCGTACGATCGGCTTGTGCCACGCGTGATCTCCCGGACGGTCAAGGCTGCGTCATTGCCGCGAAGCACGTGCATGACGCCGCGTTGGCGGAACTCGCCGACGCTTTTGCGACGATCGTCGACGCTCCATCTGCCTGGACAGAATAGAAACCGGGATTTGGGCTCTTCCCACAACACCATCCCTTTTGGGAAAGTCGCCATGTCGGCCATCGCCATCCGCTTTCCCCGTCAGCGGACGGTTAGCAATCCGGCACTATCAGCCGTTCGTCTTAGCAAAGGCTGTCGCAAGACGGAAGTTACTGAATTACGTTGATCCGCTTTCGTTCGATGTCACACTTGGCCCTGCAGGTGCGCTGAAAGGAAACCCGGTCATGAGCGTCGCCTTTCGCCGCGAGGGCGATGACGAGCATCTCGAGCCGACGTTCGAGATTCCCCTGCCGCCGGGGCCGAACCTCGTGACCAGCCGCGGCCTGGCGTTGATCGAGGCGAAGGTGGCCGCGCTTGAGGCGGCGTTGCCTGCCGTGCGCGAGGAGGCCGCGATCAAGGCGGCGCGCCGTGAACTGCGTTACTGGTGGACGCGTCTGGCGACGGCGCGGCCGATGCCGCCGCCCGATTGTGCGAGCGTCGCGTTCGGGTGCCGCGTCACCATCGCGTTCAACGGGCGGACGCAGAGCTTCACGATCGTCGGCGATGACGAGGCGCTGCCGCAGTCCGGGCTGCTCGCCTTCAGCGCGCCGCTCTGCCGGGCGATCATGGATGCCGAGGTCGGGGAGCGCGTTGCCTTTGGCGGCAAGCCTGACGCGATCGAGATCCTAGCGATCGATCTGCCGGAGGAACCCGGCTGACGAACCGACGCCGGATGGGCGCAAGAACAAGCGGTGGCGATTATCTCGCTTCCGTCGCGCCTGCTCCACGAACGTGAGGCAGGCGCCGGGAACGTCCGACGATCAGAAGCGGACGCGGCTTTCCAGTTCGTTGGCGCGGACGGCGGTCCGGGTGACCAGGCAGGTGTTGTCGATCGTCTGCTGGTCGATCTTGCACTCGTAATCGCGGCGCTTCAGCCAGGAACGCTGCGCGTCGCGCAGGGCGAGGCGCTGTTGCGGGCGGCTAGCGAGCTGGCGCATGACCTGCTGGTAGGCCTTGTTGAGCCGCGCATCCTGCGAAGCGATCTCGGTCTGTGCGCAGATGCCCTGCTGCACCGTGTTGCGACCCGCGCGGGCGTTGCACCCCAGATACTGTGACGACAGGCCGGCGGGCAGGTCCTGCGCCTGCGCGGTGCCGCCTGCGAATGCGAGTGCCAGCGCTGCGGTGACGGCCAGGCTGATTTTCATGTCGATCTCCCTCCGATGCCTTGCCCGATGTCCTGCCCCAATGACCTGCATTGCCGGCAAGGCGACTGTCCTAATGAACGAAGCTGGCGATTGATCCATGCGAACCGGCCCCATTTTGCCGGTCTACCGGCATCGCCGCGGTCAATGGACCGGCGGGTCGCTCGCCGGAACGTGGCCGATCGGCGCGACCGGTTCGCCGGGCTGCCGCGGCGGCATGGCGTTTTCCGGCACCTGCGGGATCTGCATATCGGTCGTCGGCACCTCGTTGAGGTTGCGCGCGCGGACGTGCAGGTCACGCCCCTCGATCGTCAGCTCATTGAAGCTCTGCGGCGTCGAGCGGATGCGTTGCGAGAGCGTGCCGGCGCCGATCATGCGCATCGGCCGGGTGCGCGTGGGTGCGACGAGGTCGAACGGATCGTGGACATGCCCGGTCAGGACCGCCAGCACCTTGTCGCGTTCGGCCAGTGCCTCCAGCGCGCGCTGGCCGCCATGGGTCAGCGCGGTGCCGCGGGTGCCGACCTCCACCAGCGGGTGGTGCGCGGTCACCAGCACGCGCGTACCCTCGGGCAGGGCGTCGATCTGGCGCAGCGTCTTGCGCAGCGCAGCGTCGGACACCCACCCCTTCGACCAGTTGAACCGCGGCTGTGCGCGCATCGTCGTCTTGAGCGGCACGATCGCCACGCCGCCCAGATCGATCTGCCGCTCGACCAGCGCCTCGATCCCGCGGAACTTGCGATAAGGATGCGTGAAGCGTTCGATCAGGTTGAAATAGGGCAGGTCGTGGTTGCCGACCTCGACCGTCGCGGGTGCGGCCAGGCTGCTGATCCAGGCGCGCGCGGCATCGAATTCACGAGAGCGTGCGCGCATCGTCAGGTCGCCGGTAATCGCCACCGCATCGGGCGCCTCGCGGGCGATGCAGTCCGCCGCCCAGGCGATCGCCCGGGGATCTTCGAGGCCGAAATGGATGTCGCTGAGATGAAAGAGCTTTACCAAGATGTCAGTCCGGCAGGTCCGTAGAGGTGGCGAGCAGATCGACGCCGCATTGGGCCAGTTCGAACATCTCCACCGGCTGCGTCTCGTCCATCAGCTCGCCGTCGATGAGCATGCCAACGGGATCGGTATCGCCGACGCTGGCCAGCGTGATCCTGGGAAAGATGCCGAGCACCTCGTTAGGCCCGTCGCGGAAGTCACCGCGCGCCAGCGCCACGCCCTGCTTGAAGTAATCGCCGATGCCGTCGGCATAGAAACCCTTGAGCTCGATGCCTTCGTCCAGCGGCGTCAGCATGATCGCCGAATATCCTTCGTTTCGGCCGATGGCAGGATCGCGCGACGCGACCATCGCGCCGCCGGTGGATTCGCCGATCGCTTCGCCCGCCTTGCTGACGATGCCCAGCGCGTCCTTTTCCCGCATCGCCTCGCGCACGTGGTTCCACGATGTGCCGGGGCCCGCGAGCATGCCGGTCAGGCCGTCGCCATGGCGCGAGCGGATGATCGTCGGCCGGACCTTGCGCGCGGTGCCTTGCGCCACGCGCGCGATGATCTCGGCCGCCTCGACATCGCCGTGCAGGCGCTTGGACAGCAGGTTCATCGTGCCGCCGGGCAACACCAGCACCGACCCCGACCAGCCGTAAAGCTGCGTGACGATCGAGCTGATCGTGCCGTCGCCGGCAAAGATGACGAGCACGTCCGCGCTCTGGCCGCCCAGCAGTTCCTTGAACGGCACGGTCTCACGCGGGAAGCCGATCTTGCGGCCAAGCTTGACCTCGGCCTTGTCGAACGCCTTTTCCAGTGCGGCCAGTGCGGCCTCGTCGTTACTGCCGCTGCCTTCGTTGAAGGCCAGCCAGACCGTGCGTCCGCCAAGCATCGATGTTCCCCCTGCCATGGCCGATCTAGCGCGCGACTCGGGTGAAGGTTCCCCTCGTGGACACGCGACCGGTCGTTCGTCGGGCGAGGATGGCGGTTCGTCCGGTGCGCCCGACGGTGGTCGATACGGCGAGCGGCTTGGTCGAGCCTGTGCAGCGTGCGGCAAAACCCGCGGCTATCCAGAATTCAGGCAGCGGCAAACAGCAGCTGCAAGCAACGCAACACAGGGAACATCATCATGAACCGCACCGCTTTCTCGATCGTCGCCGCCGCCCTCTGCACCGCCGCCACTATGATGGCCCCGGTCGCCCACGCTGCCACCACCGAGACCGGCACTCAGGTCCGCGTCAACTGGAGCGGCCTCGACCTGTCCACCAAGGCCGGCCAGCGCGAACTGTCGCACCGCATCGATGTCGCCGCGCGCCAGGCTTGCCCGGCAGGCATCAGCACCGGCACCCGGCTGCTCGACGCCTCGGTCACCAACTGCCGCAACAGCGTGCGGGCGCAGGTCGTCCGCCGCGCCGGAGCCGGCACGCAGGTGGCGATGGGCAACTGAGTCCCGCCCACCGCCGCTCTGCCTGCCAGCCGACCGCACTGCCCCGCACGGCGCGACTGCCAAAGCCGCCGTCCGGAGCGCAGCGCGCACCTTCTGCCCGGTCCGCACAGTCCCGCGGACCGGGCAGCTTTGTGTCCGGCGTCCGGGTGTCAGCCAGGCCGAAGATCGGCCCCGCCGGATTCAGCGTCCGGCCATCGCCTTGACCTGCGGCAGATAAGTGCGGCCGATCCGCACGGTCGATCCGTCGGCCAGTTCGACCGACCGGCTGCCCAGCCCGTCATGCCGCAACCCGCGCACGCCATCGCGGCGCAGGATGATCGAGCGGTGGATGCGGATGAAGCAGGCGGGATCGAGCCGCTCCTCCAGCCTCGAAATGGTGTGCAGCAGCAGGTAGCTCTGCCCGCCGACATGCAGCCGCACATAGTCGCGCTCGGCGGCGATGCGATCGATGTCGCTGGCGGCGATGCGCAGCAGTTCGGCGCGGTACGGCACCCAGAATTCGGTCAGCCACGGACTTTCGGGCTCGATCGCCGGCACCGGTGCCGCCTCGCGCTCCGACCGGCGCGCCAGTGCGCGGCCGACTGCGCGTTCCAGCCGCTCGGGCGCGACGGGTTTCAGCACATAGTCGACCGCGTCGAGGTCGAACGCCTCGACCGCAAAGGTATCGTGCGCGGTGACGAACACCACCGCGGGCGCATTGGCCTGCGCGGTCAGCGCGCGTGCGACACCAAGTCCGTCCATCCCCGGCATCGTCAGGTCGAGCAGCACCAGATCGGGTGACAGCGCCGCGATCAGCCGCAGCGCGCTTTCGCCGTCGCTGGCGGTGCCGGCGACGACCAGGCCGGGGATCCGCGAGCAGATCACCTGCAGGCGTTCGACCGCCAGCGGTTCGTCATCGACGATCAGCGTCCGCAACGTTTCGGTCATGCGCGGACCAGCGGCAGCGTGATGATCGTGCAGAAGCCGCGCCCGTCGCGCGCAGGCCCGGCGCTCAGCGTCGCCGCATCGCCGAACCGCGCCTCCAGCCGGTCCCGCACGTTGGCAAGGCCGATGCCGCAGCCGACGCTAGGGGCGGCGCGCGGCGATGCGGCGACGCCATCGTCGCCGATCGTCAGCTGCATCCGGTCGTCGCCCACCCGCTGCGCGCGGATGGTGATCGTCACCGCGCCGGTGCTTGCGGCGACGGCGTACTTCACTGAATTCTCGACCAGCGGCTGCAGAATCATGCCAGGCACCATCGCGTCGGCAAGGCTGTCGGGCAAGTCTATCACCCGTTTTAGCCGCTGCGGAAAGCGGACCGCCTCGATATCGAGATAGAGCTGCTGCAGCTCGATCTCGCCGGCCAGCGGCAGGTCGCCGGTGGGATCGCCCGACAGTGTGTGGCGATAGAACGTCGACAGCGTCTGGATCATCCGCTCGGCATCGTCGAGCCGGCCGGTCATCACCAGCGCCGACAGCGAGTTGAGCGTGTTGAACAGGAAGTGCGGATTGACCTGGTAGCGCAACGATCGCAGCTCGGACGCTTCCGCCGCGCGGCGATAGGCGCCCTCGCGCTGTTCGGCGGCGCGTGCCTGCTCGCCATAGACCATCGCGGTATAGATCGCCGCCCAGGCGAGCAGCAGGAAGTATCGGCCGGAGGCGATGTCGATAAGCTGAGCCCAGCGATCATCGGGCGGCACCGCCTCGGGATCGCGCGCGGAAACGACGATCGTCGTGCGCTTTGACGGTGCGGCAGGGGCGGCCGCCGGGGCGGGGGGCGCCGCTGCCGTCGGGGGCGCCGGTATCGTGGGCGGAGCGGGCACCGCGTGGGTGTGGCGGCGCACATGGATTCCCGTCGCGTCGATATCGACATCCTCGTCGGGATCGACGTCGTCCTCGTCCGGCACCGCCGGCGGGGTGGGGGGCAGGTCGACCAGCACATTGCCGGTATCGTCCTTGATCACCCGGATCTCGCGCTTGGTCTGCGTCTGAGTCACCACGGTGACCTCGATGTCGGCGAACGCCCACTGATTGATCGCGGCGAGCAGCAGCGAGGCGGGCAGCGCGCCGATTAGGATCGCCGCCGCGCGCACCCACAACGGCCGCATGTCGAGCAACTGGAGCAGCGGCCACAGCGTGCCGGTCACCGCGATCGAGGCGAGCGTCACCGCCAGCCGGCGGGAAAAATAGGCCCAGGTGAAATCGAACCCGACAATCGCGCCGCGCAGGCTCGCCAGCACGAAATAGCAGAGCCAAACGCCGCAGATCGAGGCGATGATGACGTTCGTGCGCACGCGGGCGGGGGGCTGTTCGGCGCTCATCTCGCCCGACGATAGCCGAGTGCGGGCGCGTGCGGCCATGGCGTTGGTCGGACCCGGTTGGCGGCTGGTCGAGCCGCTATCCCTTGTAAAGCGCATCCAGCCGATCGCCGTAGCGCGCGCGCACCGCATGGCGGCGGGTCTTGAAGCTGGGGGTCAGTTCGGCATTGTCGACCGAGAACGGCTCGTCGGCAAAGGCGAACTGGCGCACTTTCTCGACCACCGATAGATCGCGGTTCACCCGATCGACCGCCGCGCGGATCGCGGTGCGGAAGGCGGCGCTGTCCTGCAGCGCGGCGATGTCCTTGGCGCCGCCGTTGTCGCGCGCCCACTGCCTGGCCCAATCGGCGTCGGGCACGATCAGCGCGACCACGAAGGGGCGGCGATCACCCGCGACCATCGCCTGCGCGATCTCGGGTTGCAGCGCCAGCATCCCCTCGATCCGCTGGGGCGAGACATTGTCGCCCTTGTCGTTGACGATCATGTCCTTCTTGCGATCGGTGATGACGATCCGCCCGGCCTCATCGAGGTGGCCGACATCGCCGGTGTGCAGCCAGCCCCCGGCCAGCGCCTCGGCGGTGGCGGCGTCGTTGTTCCAGTAGCCGTGCATGACCAGCTCGCCGCGCACCAGGATCTCGCCGTCGTCGGCGATGCGCACCTCGGTATCGGCGAGCGGCGGGCCGACCGAATCCATGCGGACGCCCACGTCGGGGCGGTTGACGCTGATGATCGGCCCCGCCTCGGTCTGGCCATAGCCCTGCAGCAGCATCAGCCCCATCGCATCGAAGAACAGGCCGACCTCGGCATTGAGCGGCGCCCCGCCCGAAACCAGCGCCTTGACCCGGCCGCCGAACTTCGCGCGGACCTTTGGCCGCAGCAGGCGCTCGACCGCGAAATCGATCAGCCCGTCGCCGAACCGCGGGCTTCCGGCGGCGCGGCGGTGCGCGACCGCCAGCGCCTGTTCCAGCAGCAGCTTGGGCACGCCGCCCTGCTTGGCGATCTGGGTGGCGATGCGGGTGCGCAGCATCTCGAACAGGCGCGGCACCACGAACATGATCGACGGGCGCACTTCGGCGATGTTGGCGGCCAGCTTGTCCAGCCCTTCGGCATAATGGATCTGCGCGCCCAGCCCGATCGGCAGGAACTGGCCGCCGGTATGCTCATAGGCGTGGCTCAGCGGCAGGAACGACAGGAACGTCTCGCCGCCCTCGCGCGGGTTCGCTGTCGGCCTGATGTGGGGGCGACTCCAGCCGAACTCCTCGTCGATCAGCTTCGCCGCGCCCGCGACATTGTGCAGGATCGCGCCATGATGATGGCGCACGCCCTTGGGCGCGCCGCCGGTGCCGCTGGTGTAGATCAGGCAGGCGAGATCGCCGCGGTCGATCGTGGCGATCCGCGCATCGACCGCGGTCCGCGCCGCCGCCGGATCGATATCCGCGGCAAGCGTCGACCAGGTCCGCACGTCCAGCGAACCGTCGGCGAACGGTGGATCGATCACCACCAGCAGCCGCGCATCGCCAGCCGCCATCGCCTCGGCCAGCGGTTTGGCCAGTTTGGCGGTCGAGACGATCGCCGCGCGGGCGCCCGAATCGCTCAGCACATGCGCGTGATCGCGCGGCGTGTTGGTGGCATAGGCAGGCACCGTGATCGCGCCGGCGGCCATGATGGCGAGATCGGCGAGGCACCATTCGGGCCGGTTTTCCCCGACCAGCACCACGCGGTCGCCGCTCGCTACACCCGCGCCGCGCAGCGCCTCTGCTGTTATGCAGACGGTCCGCGCCGCCTCGGCCCAGCTTGTCGCGATCCACGCGCCATCGTGCTTCGCCCACAGCATCGGCTGCTCGCCCAGCACGTCCGCACGCGCCAGGAACAGCGCGACAAGATTGCGGGCGCCGGTGATGTCGCCGAGCTGCATTGTTCTCTCCCGAACCTGTTTCCTGCGCCTGTGTCGCCGGTCCGCGCCACACCGATAACGCCTTGCAGGAAGGCTGCCCAGCCTTGGTCCGGCACCGACGCAAAACTCTGGCTATGGGCAGGAACAGAAAATCGCGCTAATCTCTATCAATCTGGTAGGGATAAGATAGCCGGAGAGGAGCAATGAACGCGATGACACGTCTGGAAGCATCCCGATCCGGCATCCGCAACGCCGCGGATGCATCGTGATGAGCGAGAAGTCGTCCACGAACTCGGAACCCTGGGATCTGGCGCATGTCGCATCGGGCCTGCGCACCGCGCGCGAGGTCTGGCGCGAGGCGCATCACGGCCACCTTGAGGTCGGCGTCGATGGCTTCCCGTCGCGCCAGCGGATCGAGGCGGTGGTCACCGATCTTGCCGCCGCGCTGTTCCCGCTTCGGCTTGGGCAGACGCACGGGCAGGATGACGAGGACGCCTATGTCGTCGAGACGCTCGACCGTGCCTTGCGCGGCCTGCGCGACGAGGTGCGGTTCGAACTGCGGTACTGGGACACCGACGACAGCGCGGCGCACGGCACCATCGCCGATGCCATCGTGCGCGATTTCGCCACCGAGCTGCCGGCGATCCGCCTGCTGGTCGACAGCGATGTCGAGGCCGCGTTCGATGGCGATCCCGCCGCGCGCAGCGTCGATGAGATCCTGATCTGCTATCCGTGCGCGCTGGCGATGATCCATCACCGGCTGGCGCACCGCCTGCACCGGCTCGGCGCGCCGCTGGTCGCGCGGATCATCGCCGAGATCGCCCATTCGCGCACCGGCATCGATATCCATCCGGGCGCGACGATCGGCCGCAGCTTCTTCATCGACCACGGCACCGGCGTCACCATCGGCGAGACCGCGATCATCGGCGAGCGCGTGCGCCTGTACCAGGCGGTGACGCTCGGCGCGCGGCGGCTCAAGGCCGATGGCGATGCCAAGGCAAACGGGGGCGTGCGGCGCAGTTTTCCGCGTCATCCGATCATCGAGGATGACGTCGTGATCTATGCCGGCGCGACCGTGCTCGGCCGCGTAACCATCGGCCGCGGATCGACCATCGGCGGCAACGTCTGGCTGGTGCAGGACGTGCCGGCCAACAGCCTGGTGACGCAGGGCGACGTCAAGCTGCGCATCTCGCAAGGGCCGGGCGCGCCCTTGGGCACTCCGGTGCTGGACGAGGCGGAGGTACTGGCGCGATGAGCGGACGGACCAACAGACGCCGCGTCGAACTGCCGACGCTGGCGTTGACCATCGTCATCTACGCCGGCTGGCTGGCGCTCACCTGGTGGCACGCGGCGCTGCCCGGCTGGGCACTGGCGATCGCCGGCGGCTGGATCGTCGCCTGGCACGGATCGCTGCAGCATGAGACGATCCATGGCCACCCGACTTCGCGGCCCTGGCTCAACGCGCTGATCGGCAGCGTGCCGCTGTCGCTGTGGCTGCCTTATGCGATCTACCGCCGCACACACATCGCGCACCACAAGACGCCGGCGATCACCGATCCGTTCGACGATCCCGAATCGCGTTACCTGTCGGGCCGCGAGGGGCGCATCGCCACGTTCCTCGGGCGGCTGGAATCGCCGTTGCTCGGCCGGCTGCTGCTGGGGCCGCTGTTCACCGTCGGGCGGTTCCTGATCGATGAAGCGGTGCGGCTGCGGCGTGAGCCGGCGGCGATGCTGCGCGACTGGGTGCCGCATCTCGCCGGTGTCGCGGTGCTGCTGGCGTGGCTGGCGGTCTGC
The DNA here is from genome assembly GCA_003254865.1 of Dryas drummondii. Taxonomy (NCBI): domain Eukaryota; kingdom Viridiplantae; phylum Streptophyta; class Magnoliopsida; order Rosales; family Rosaceae; genus Dryas; species Dryas drummondii. The sequence continues at coordinate 2,650 of QANW01012122.1, read as the reverse complement.
GGGCTTGGCCTTGGCCGCTATGTCCTGTGCTTCGTCTATCCCGGGATCATGCTGACGCTGCTGCGCTCGTTCGCCGAGCATCGCGCGACCGCCGAGCCGGGGCACCGGGTCGCCATCGTCGAGGACCGGGGACCGCTGGCAATGCTCTATCTCAACAACAACCTGCACGCCGCGCACCATGCCGCACCCGGCCTGCCATGGTATTTGCTGCGCGCCTACCACCTGCAGCATCGTGCAGCATTGCTCGCCGACAACGGCGGTCTCGTCTATCGCCACTATGGCGACGTGGCGGCGCGGTTCCTGCTCCGGCCGCACGACCGGCTCGTTCATCCGGATCACGCCTGATGGCCGCCGTCGCGTTCCTCGGCATGTACGATCCGCCGTCGCTGCACAGCGCCAACGACGCCTTGTGGCAGGCGATCGCCCGAAGATTGCGGCAGCATGGTCTGACCGACGTGCCTGACGGCCTCGACCGGACACTCGCGCTCGATGATGTGTTCGCCGACCCTGCGCTGCTGTTCGGACAGTGCTGCGGCTATCCGCTGGCGACGCGCCACCGCGACAACCTGCGTTATCTCGCCACCCCGCACTATGCCGCAGCGGGGTGTGATGGCCCCCTCTATCGCAGCCGCATCGTCGCGCGGGCGGGCGATGCGGGTGAGACGCTGGCTGGGTTCCGCGGCCGGCGTGGTGCGATCAACCAGTGGCATTCGAACAGCGGCATGAACGTGTTTCGCGGCGCGATCGCCCCGCTGGCGGGCGGCGCCGCGTTCTTTTCGGACGTGGTGGAAACCGGATCGCACCTAGGCAGCCTGCGCGCGGTGGCCGATGGCAGCGCCGATGTCGCGGCGATCGATGCGGTCACCTTCGTCCACCTGATCCGCGAACACCCCGATCTTGGCGCATCGCTGCGCACCATCGGCTGGAGCGAGGCGTCGCCCGGTCTGCCATTCGTCACCTCCGTCACCACCCCCGCGTCGGTCGTCGCGATGTTGCAGGCGGTGATCGACGAGGTCTTCGCCGACCCCGCGCTGCAATCCGTCCGCGACGCGTTGCTGCTCGATGGTGTCGAGCGGTTGCCCGATGGCAGCTACGACGCGATGCTGCGGATCGAGCGCAAGGCGGAACGGCTGCGCTACCCGGTGCTCGCCTGATCCGGGCCTAGCGCGGGCGCAACAGGTTCAGCGCCATCGCATCGACGGTGAACTTGAACCCGACGACCAGCGCGTTGCCAATATCGCGCGTGCGGAACGGCGCACCGGTCTGGTCGGGATGGAGGATGTACTGGACGTTGGGCGTCAGCCGGATCGCCGGGCTGACCTGCGCGCCATAGGTCAGTTCCATCATGTACTGGTTGCGGCGGATGTCGGGGCTGCCCCCGGCCGAGACGCGCGCCGCGCGCATGCGGGCCATCGCCAGATCGCTGAAGCTCTGCTGGTTGATCATGAAGCCGATGTTGTCGTTGTCGCGGCCGAACAGCATGCCGGTGGCGAGCACGCCCAGTTCGAGGAAGTGGCGCTCCTCGACCCGGCCCGACAGGTTGGTCATCGCCACCCCGAACAGCGTCACGCCGCGATCGGACACGGCATCGCGCCGCAGCAGCATCTGGTCGAACCGCGCATAGATGCCCGAGCGGCCATGCCGCGTCAGCGCGCTGCGCCCGGTGACCAGCGCGATCGCGCCGCGGTCGTCGAGCAGCGGATCGTTGTAGTCGCCGCGATCGAACCAGCCGCCGATGATGTAGTGGCGCGGCAGGCGGTCGGTATCGGCGGTGGTCGCATAGCCTGCCTCCCACGGCACGATCACGCCGGTGGCGTTGCGTGTGGACAGGTTGAAGCCGCTGTCGTTCGCGCGCTTGCGATCGGGGTTCACCTCATAGACGCCGGTGTGGACGAACAGGCGCGGCGTCAGGTGCAGGTTGGCGTGCGCCATCCAGCTCGATGCCGGAAAATAGGTGAAGTTGCTGTTCTTGAAGACGAAAGTCGGATTGCCGCAGGCCGAATTGCTCTGGAAATAGCAGTAGATCGGCGAGTTGAGGAAATGGACGTTGGCCTGGCTGCGACCGGCCTCCACCACCAGCCGGTCATCCCACAGCTTCTGCTCCCACGTCAGGATCGCAAGGTGCGTGTTCTGCGTGCCGAACACCTCCTGCACCGAGGTATTGTTGCCGATCGCGATCGCCGACAGGTTCTTGCCGTGGCGGTTGGTCACGGCAAAGTGGATCGCGGCGCCATCGATCCCGGCGATGCGGTCCATGTCGGCATCGACGCCGACATAGACCTGCCCGGTATAGGCGGCATCGCGGCGCAGGCCGCCGGTGAGGTTGGCCGCGGCCTCTCCGGTATAGCTCAGCGACAGGGTGATGCCCTGCGCGGCGAACGGCTGCCACGTCTCGGCCTTCGCACGCTCGGGGGCGGGGAGGCTCTGCGGCGCCGGGTTGGTCGCCTCGGGGCTGTTGCCCGCGCCGGCGGCGGGGTCGGCCCCGGCGGGTGTCTGCTGCGCCTGCGCCGGGACGCAAAGCGCCATGGCGGTCGCCGTGGTGAGCGCACGCATGATGCGGGTGATGGTCATGATGGTTCTCCCCCGCCCACTCAGCGCGCTTCGACCGCGATCGGGCGCTTGAGCAGCCCGAGCAGGACCGCGCTGACCA